>CM034148.1:149222191-149672924 GCA_019776745.2 Taxus chinensis
CACATGTATATGGTTCTATATTTTTAATTAATTATTTGTCTTATTAGTTCATTTTGAAATGCACGTAATTAAAAAGTGACACGTGTATTTTTGTTTGTTATTTTTTGACGTGTGTTTATTTGTCTTTTTTCGCATTTTTTGAATTGGTTTCGGACCCTAAGGGACTTTAACTATAATTTTTTAAAGCGTCGCATCCGCCCGAGGATCTATTTTAAAGCCGACACGTGCCTTTCTTGTATTGTTGATTTGTGCCATGTGTCGTCCCCCGCCTTGGCTGTTTATTAACTTATTTTATTTGTTAAAGTAAATAAGCTCGTCGAGTTGCCCTAAATAACTTGATCTTTGTTTCACAGGTTTTCTAATTTGTCTGTCCCGCGGATTCTTGCTTTTTAATTAAGCAACTCATCCCTTAGCTCGCCGAGCTGAGTTGCTAAAGAACTCGCCGAGCTCCTGTAACTCAACCCCGACTCTGTTCTGTAAATTTGATCTTAAATCGACCAATTTAAGCTATTTTTTAGACCAAATCTAGCTATTTTTTGAGATTTAACAAACAATGTTATGATCTTAAGCTCATAATTAATTAATTTATTAGCTAATTTTTTGTTTCCTATTAAAATAACCTGTACTAAAACATGACCTAGCCCTGTTAAATTGATCTAGAACTTGACCAATTCAAGCTAATTTTTGATTAAATTTGAGCTATCTGCATTGGTATAACAAATTAGAAGATCTGTAGCTAGCTCTTTGTCTTTATTTAGCTTCTTTGAGTCGTTTTCTAGCTATATTTGTCTTCATTTACCGTTTGAGCATTTAAAATGGCTAGTTCTGCTGTTTTTTCAATAAATAAGTCTCAACTCTTGAATTCAACTAACTATAGCATCTGGAAAGTGCGTTTGAAATCCTGTTTTATGGCTAGAAAGCTCTGGGATCTAGTGATTGGTATTGAAAACCGTCCCATAGGAAGACAAGCTACCCCTGAAAGTCTTAACTCCTTTTCTCAAAGATCTCAAGAAGCTCTATCCATTTTGTTGCAAAGCATTAGAGATGAGTTCTTGATGCATGTAGGCCATTTAGACTCACCTTCAGCTGCATGGAAGCAATTAGAGATCATGCATGAAGGAAGTAGGTTTTCTAAGATCATTAAGCTTGTTCTAGAACTATTTACAACACCCATGAAAGGGGATGAGAAAATTGTAAACTATCTAGCTAAAATTAAAAACATTAAAGCTCAACTAGATGGCTGCAACTGTGATTTGTTTCAAGACAAGCTTATGTATTTTATAATTCAAATCAATATTCATGAAAAATACAGACATTACATCTCATTTCTTAATTCCAAATATCAAAATGAGAATGATCTACCTGATCTAGACACCTTGTCTTCTTTGTTGATTCAAGAAGAGAGAGTCATGGAGAACTTTGATTCAAAAGAGACTACTTCTCAAGCTCTATTCTCTCAAAATCATAAGCCTTATCATAAGCCTTCTCATACTAGACATTTCAATCCAAATCAGAATTCTAGTATTAAATCCAGATTTAAAACTAATCCTAAGACTAACTCTGTTAAAAGCAATCAGCCATTCAAAGTCAAATTTAATGGAACTTGTAATAAATGTGGAAAATTTGGACACAAAGAGTCTGATTGTAGAGTCAAGATTAATAAATCAGTCAAGAATGCTAAGAACAACAAGCCTAATAATTTCAAGAAAAATTAGAAGCAAAAGCAAGAAAATGTAGCTGAGAAATCTATTGCCTTATATACAGCCCTTTCAGCTTCAAATGACAATGAATGGATTCTTGACAGTGGTGCCTCTAGGAACATGACTTGCATTCCTAATATCCTTTCAGATATGGTCAAATGTGAAGAGAATATCTATCTAGGAGATAACTCTGTCATTAGAGTTGGAGGTTGTGGCAATGTTAAGCTTTCTAATGGTTTAATTAGGAATGTCTTGTATGTCCCTAAACTGAAAAAGAATCTTTTGTCTTGCTCTCAGCTAACTAAAGAAAACTATAAAGTTGTTTTGCTACAAGAAAAATGGTATGTCAAAGATCAGTTTAAAAATGTCATTGCTTCTGGGATCCAGAAGAATGGCTTGTATATCTTTGATGGTTTTGTCTCTAAATCTTGTTTTTCTTCCTCTTCTAAGAATGATATTCATCTATGGCGTGAAAGACTTGGTCATGTAAATTTCAAGAGTCTGTATGATATGTCTAGACTAAATCTTGTTGTTGGTCTTCCTAAGATAAAATCAGAACATGAAACTTGTGAAAGTTGCCTACGTGGTAAGCAACATGCTCAACCATTTCACAAACATCATGATCCAAATTCCTCTCAGTTATTAGAACTGATCCATAGTGATGTAAGAGGTCCACTTGAGGTTCCTTCTCTCAGTGGTGCATTGTATGTTGTTTTCTTTATTGATGATTATTCTAGAATGACTTGGTCTTATTTCATTAAGAAGAAGTCTGATGTCCTATCTAAATTTTAGGAATTTAAAGCTCTAGTTGAGAATGCTTCAAATCTGAAAATTAAGAGAATTAGGACTGATAATGGAGGAGAATATGTCAGCAAAAATCCTTTGATGAGTTTTGTGTGTCATGTGGAATTCAAAGAGAATTAACCACTCCCTATTCCCCTCAGCAAAATGGCATTGCTGAAAGAAAGAATATGACTGTCTTAGAAATGGCTAGGACTATGATTCATGCTTCCAATGTGCCTAAGTTCTTATGGGCTGAAGCTATGAACATTGTTGTCTATATTTTAAATAGACTACCTACAAAACCTCTTCATCAAGCTACTCCTCATGAAGTATGGACAAAGAAAAAACCAGATATCTCTCACCTAAGAATATTTGGCAGCCTTGCTTCCATCTTCATTCCAAAAGCTAAAAGGAAGAAGCTTGATCCAACCTCCTTTGCTTGTATTTTTGTTGGCTATGGTTGTAAAACTAAAGGTTTGAGAGTCTATGATCCATTCAAGCATGACATTGTTGAAAACAAAAATGTTCAAGTCTTAGAAAGAACTTTCTTTGCCGATTCTAATAAACTCTCCTCTGCTGCTCTAGAGATAGATCCTGATAATCCTCCTACTGACATTATGGAAACAAAAGTTCAAGAGGCTGATTATCCTGATCTAGATATGATGGAGATTGAGGGGGAGTCATCCCAAAATGTCTTGCAACCTAAGATTCCTAGATGGGCTAAAAATCTTGTTCAAAACTCTCAGCCTGATAATCTTAGAAAACTAACTAGAAGTCAACATTCTTATCATGCCTTGATGACCCTCTATGAGGTAGAACCACAATCCTTTGAAGAAGCATCTTAAGATGATAGATGGCTTCAAGCTATGAAGGATGAATACAATGCTCTAATTAAAAATGACACTCGGGAATTGGTCCCTCCTAAAAGAAGCATTGTAGGATCTAGGTGGTTGTTCAAAATTAAATATAACTCTCTAGGAGAGATTAAAAAATTCAAAGCAAGGCTAGTAGCTCATGGTTTCACTCAGAAACCAGGTATTGACTATGTTGAGACTTTTTCTCCTGTTGCTAAGATGAGTACTGTAAGAGTTCTTCTTGCATTGGCCGCCCAATATGGTTGGGAGATTCATCAAATGGATGTCAAAAATGATTTTTTAAATGGTGACTTAAAATAAGAAATCTATATGAGTCATCCTAAAGGCTTTGAGGCTCCTGACAAGTAACTTTATGTATGTAAGCTTAAAAAGTCTTTGTATGGTCTTAAACAAGCTCCTAGAGCTTGGTATGCTAAAATTAATTGTTTCTTTCAAGACCTTGGCGTTACTAACTATTTTTTTGATAATGATTTATTTTTCAAGTTTGATAACAATCATATTATCATTATTTTCTTGTATGTTGATGATATTTTGATCACTAGCAGTGATAAAAGTCTAATTGTAAAAATAAAACAAAGTTTTGAAATGACTGATTTAGGTTTATTAAATCACTTTCTTGGCATGATTATCATTCAAGATCATAACCTTATTGTTGCATCTCAATCTCAGTATGTTATAAATCTACTTAAGATATTTGACATGGTTGATTTTAGGCCTACTACCATTCCTATTGAAGTTGGTGTTAAGTTTGATCCTAAACCAAGCTTGTGCTAAATTTGATCCTACTCTTTATAGGTAGCTAGTTGGTAGTTTGATCTATTTAACTATTACTAGACCTGATATTTCTTATGCAGTAGGAGTAGTGTCAAGATTTATGCAAGAACCTTATGAGGATCACTGGAAAATGGCAACAAATTTTTTGAAATATATCAAAGGCACAATCAATTTTGGTCTTGTTTATTCTTCTTCTAATGATGCACAATTATTTGGTTATTGTGATTCTGATCATGCTGGTGATGCTGCAGATAGAAAGTCTACTTATGGATATCTTTTCAAGCTTGGTGCAAGTGCCATCACTTGGAGTAGCAAAAAACAACCAACAATGTCTATCTCTTCTACTAAGGTAGAGTATAGGAGTGTCATGGAAGCTGCTAAAGAAGCTATGTGGCTGAAAAGGTTGTTGGCTGAGTTGCACATGGATATTAAAAGGAGTACTACTCTTCTATGTGATAGTCAGAGCTGCATTTCTCTTGCAAAGAATCTAGTTCAACATCAAAGGACAAAGCATATTGAAGTTCATATGCATTTCATCAGAGAAAAAGTCCTTAATGGTGATATTGATCTCCAGTTCTATCCAACTGAAGATCAGGTTGTAGATATCTTCACAAAACCGTTGTGTTCTATCAAGTTTTGCAAGTTTCGTGCCTTGTTAGGCCTGTCAGAGTTTCCCTTGAGGGGGAGTGCACATGACAATGCCACCTCTTAATGGCCTGTTCAAACTTCCAATACTTCCTCCAATTGTAATAAGTAAATGTGTCACTATTTTGTGAAGTTACTTGTAAATCCCAGTGAAGCTTTAGTCATGGGTATGCCTTTGGATCCATATTCTGTTGTAAGTTTTCATATTGTAAAGCACTAGTCTTATGAATCTTTGTTTGGGAAGATCTGTGGATTTCCCTTATTGGCATGCTAAGCCTAAATCACTGTTGTTGATTCATGGGTCTGAAACTTAGCATTCTGATTATGTTCTCCCACTTAACATTAAGGGGGAGTGTTGGGGTGATAATGTCAAGTGGGATTAACCACTTGGGCATGCCCCAACATGATTATAATTTGTCTGATCAAACTTTAATGTGTGAAGTCTTTCACACTCGAAGAGTGAAGCGGCTTGACCGATTGACCCACCCAATTTATTGGGTGATCCCTATTGGGATTGTATCTACAACGGCTATGCAGGATAGTATTAAAGACTGACTGAGTTATATTGGGTGGAATGTCTACAACAGGATGAGTTAGTTAACTGAATGTACAATGTTTTAGTATTGAACAAACAAGAGACATAGCTCTGCAAAAGTGTGAAATAGCTAAGGAGCGAAGTGGAAGTGTTGGGTAAAATTGTATTAGATTCATAATAAAAGATAGTGCTTTACCAGTGGAGTTTTTCCTTCAGGTTTCTCCACTTAAATCTGGTGTTATCTGTCTCTCTATCTTGTTTATTATTTACTTTCAGCTCTAGCTCATTTAGCTTTGTTATTCACTATCTATTTCAAGTTATTTCTTTGTCTAATCGACTGCATGCCATAATCTATAATCTTCGGCATTAATGGTGGATCTGTGATCTGTGGATTACATTTCATATGTGTTAAGCATTTAAATCAACCACAAAAACTTATTTAAGATACAAAAGTGATGATTAATCAAAACAAAGAGAGAGTTGAGATTTGAAGGTATAAACAAGTTATGAAACTAAGTTTAACTCTATTATTTAAAAACTAGTGACTTGTAATCATACCAAAAACACAATTTTAACAACTAATGAATAAAAAGGGGCCCCATTATCTTGTAAAAAAGGGAATAGGGGTTTGTTGGTCACAACATAAGTAATGATATGAAAATATAGATTGTGCTATATTATCAAGTATATATGGCTCATAGCTATATGTGAAAATATTGTGTAGAAATTACAAGTTTAAGTACTTTTTAGTATTTTCATATTTTATGGAAAATACAAGTTTATTTAAGTAAATTTTTAATAATGGAATGGATAAATAGGTTAATCTTTTACGATATACTAGTTTTATCTTTATAATCAGAAAAATACTTTATATTTGGGTTAGAATTTAATGATATGATATTAATCTCTCTTTCGCTCTCTCTCTCTCTCTCTATATATATATATATATACATATATAAGTTATATATAATATTATTTATTATTAATTTATAAATAAATCAAGGGATATTTATAAGTGTTTTATAAAACACATTATTTTATGCACACATATATATTATGATTTTCCAATGCCTATACCTAAGATAAAGAGAGGTATCCTAATAGGATAAAGAAAAGGGTCATAAGATAAAAATACAAAATAATAGACTAAAGTCGCCATACATCTACCCAATTCTATAGAAATTAATGATCAACCATCTGCACAAAAATAAAAAATGAAACAAAGGACAAATAAGGGTTAGAGAAAATTGAAGTGTGACTACTAATGCATTCATCCTCCCTAAAGAGATGTTCACTATGGGTGGAGAAGGGGAAAAACCAAGAAAAAGACTTCCAGTCCTAGCTCACTATGGTGATCAAAATGTAAAAGGAGAAGCTCCAAAACCTCAAGTCTAACAACTAGATGCAAATATGTGCACAAATTTCCAATGTGAAAATAAAATTAAGTGATTAGAGTAATGATTTATTGATACTAAAATGAAAAATGGAGTGGGGTACTATGGGTAATGACGTCATCTATGGGAAAAACCAAACCTGACACAATCAACCATGAGAGATTATGTCAACTTAGGGGGAAACCTATGGTTAAAAGGTGAAATAAAATGGGAAGTGGAAGCCAAAGAATAAATAAAGGAATGAAAAATGTCTAAGATGACAAAAATTAGTGAAAATATCAGGAATGACACACAAAGGGTGAAAGATAATGGGAAGTGGAAGCTAAAGAATAAATAAAGGTATGAAGAACGTCCAAGATGACCGAAAGTAGTGAAAAGAAAAATATGAATGTAAACAAGTGAACATAATGATGGAAACATGCGAATAAGAGAGGCAAAAGTGAGGATAGGGTAATTATTGGTATAGAGGAAGGCACATAAGTGAAATATTTCAAATGTTGGTATTAGGTGAAACTAATATAGTGTTGGTTGTAACACACGTGATCAAGTTATGTGACACCCCAATCCTAGAAGGTCTCTTGAAGTACCTATTTAGAATGAGAATGAATACATAGCCCCTGTATAAGAGAAAGGGTTAGCAAGCGTAAAAAACAAGGTGTACACATATGCCCCAACCAAATATCATTACATGTCACATAGTGAAGCATGAGATGGTACTCAAAATAAAAATTATGCAACACATAAAATCAAAAGTAGAGACTGAAAATGAAGTAATAATGTAATTGGAGGAAATAAATAATGAACTTTATGAAATGAAATATAACTACACTTACCTCACACTTACCTTTTGGTGTCAGTTGGATCTCATACGGTGGGCACAATAGCTACATATAACCCTAATGAAGCAAGAATGAAAAGAAACACTAGAAGATAATTATTAAAATAAGACATAACACAATAGCTACATATAACCCTAAAGAAGCAAGAATGAAAAGAAACACTAGAAGATAATTATTAAAATAAGACATAAATCACCCAACTAGGAGGCCATGAGGATGATATAACATAGTGTTATAGTGATGAATAGGTGTGATGAATGAGGTTTTTTAACAAAACTTTATAGATATATGTTTAATATGTAAAAATGATTGGCTTTCTACCATGGTTGTGGTGCAACTTACACAATAGTTTTAGGAATTGGTAAAAAGATACGAATTTTTTAAGATTGGAGGAAAACACATCGAAACTAGGTGTAGAAACTAATATAAATACTAAAAAGAGATTAATTTGTCACTTTGTTAATTGTGATTAAGAGATAATGAGATTTGAGTGATGATGATGAGAGTAAAAGGTAGTGGTCAAGGTGAATGTGATGGGGCATGTGTCGGTGTGAATATTATGATAGGATTTGTTTTTGATTTGGGAAAGGGTAGCTAAGAGAAACATAGAAAAATGTGTGTTGGGAAAAATTTAGATAACAAAATTTTCCCCAAAGATGGTCTAGATTGGGTCGATGTCTAGATGGGTTTGGGATAATATTTAATCTTGTAGTCATTATGTTGAGTTAATGAATCAAATATTAGGAAGGATTACACACCCATGAATTAGACAAGATCAAACATGGTAGAGCATCCAATTACAAGGTGTTCGATGGTGTTGAAAATTTATGACATGACCAATGACATATATATTTGGGTGGATGATGCCATTTAAAGGATGATGGTTTTATATGGGGGATGATGGCTGATATTGTAGGAAATGAGAGAATTTTACATAGTATCTGATCCCGTATGTTTAGATGAGTGATAGTATTGAAATCAAATTGATTTTTTAGTTTTATAATGAGTCATCAAAAGAGTCAAGAAAATTGAGTCATGGTAAAAGTCCAAAAATTAAAAAAAATTGTCTCATAGCCGCATTATCGCTGGAACATGACTTCATGTATATCAATTACCAAGATAAATGAATTTCGTGAAAATCTTGAAATAGGATATGATGGAGCTACTAAACCTGAAAAAGATCGACGGCGAAAATGTCAACGCTTGACAACACATGAATATATAAAGAGCCTCAAAGCCAAATCAAAATGAGTTAGTAGCATGACACCGGTGGACGGAGGTAAATGGAGGTTGGAGGTCAATCAACGACCTCTCATCAATCACCAACGACACGGCCGCATCAAGGTTTGGTGGTACATTTTGTTTCAGTTGTGTGTTTGTTTTCAGTTGTGCATGGTGTGTTGCAGTTTGCAGTGTTCCTGCTTGAATAAGTAGAAATTTCAGAGGGGGGAACATAATCCCAATGTTCTATTTCCATTATGTCAACTTTTTCTGTGTATGAGCAGTTGAATTCAACAAAATTTCCTATGTTATTCCCTACAATCAGATATTGATGAGAGTTGATAATAGTTTTTGGCACATCATGATGTGGTTGTATGTAAACCACTTAAAAACCTTCATTTTTGGTTTGTGGTACTCCACTTGTAAACCCACCATTTTCGGTTCGTGGTTAAACGTTTGAAAACCATACATCTGGCTTGTGGTCATCATGAAATAAAAATCACCAAATCATGAAAACGGGTGCAAGTACAAAGGCAGGTTTTCTCCATGTTCGCAATAAGGGGGGAATGTTAGGAAATTACATGGTTAGTGCTCCATTAGTTTATATGCGTGAATAATAATTACATGTGTAATTATTATCAAGTAAATGTAAGTAAATTAGTAAGTTAGTGATTTGTTATTTGTTGTTATATAAAACAACAATAACAATTATATATTTGGTTATGTGAGTTTAAACAACTCATGTAGGTGGAAGAGTTGTTATAGCCACCTCCTAAATTATAGGGGGGTTATTTCCTATAAATGCGTATGTTTGTAAATTATGTAATATGAAGTTTGATTGGAGCATATTGAATATTATTCATTATCATTTTGTTTCTTCTCTGTATCTTTGATCTCTTTGTAAATCTGTTGTATACCCTTCATAACTTTATGTTATATTACAAGGCAACTTATGTTTTATTATTATAAATAAAATGAACTTTTAAATAATGTAAGTCGACCACCAAAATTGAAAGAAAGAGGAAAGAGAAGTTATAAAAGGAGGATTAAGGGGTTCATTTGGGGCATCTATCATCTTGATTTTATGAGTTGAGCACGTGTTTCTAAATTCAGCTATTGGGGACAAAAACCCTCTTAGCATCCATCGCTTGAGGACGAAAACCCTCTTAGCATCAATCACTTGAGAAAACCTTCATTGTGATCAGATTTCTTCTTGGTGGCTTCACTCAGGGGTCACATTTGAGCATTTCGGATCATCACAGCTAGTGTACAATTGCATCCATTTCTAGGGTTATCTACCACCCCTTTGGATTTTAAATTAACGTTTAGGGCATCAACAAAGGAAAGAATTGGTTGGTTTCATTTTGCAACATCTCCTTTTGGTCTCCTCTTGTCATGTGAGCATCTTTTGTGAGAAAATTGTTGTAATCTTATGTAGGTATTTTTTGTTTTATGGTGTGAAAATAAATAAAACTAAATTCAAAATTTCATTGGAAAAATTATTTTTCATCATCTGCTTGTGCCAAGAGGGTTTCTAGATGCTTTGGGCCAATTGGGTATTGTTGTATTGTGATTATTTGATAAATAAAGGAAGATTTCAGATTTTTGTATTTTATGTCTTATGGGTTTGCATAAAAATCAAATTGCTGTTATATTTTGTATAAGGGTTTTAGGGACATTCCAGAATTTATTATATCTTCTCCATACGATACATTATAGTGGTATCAGAGCATTTGATCTCACAAGCTTGTGATTTAGAAGGAGAAGATAAAATGGTGGACATAATTTTTGATGATTCTAGGTTTGAGAGATCTGCCCACAAGAGATATTGGCTAATATGATGGCACAACAAATCATACCATGCAACATCTAAATGGTGAAGGAAACTCTTCAAGGGCAAACAATAAAATTCAGAATCTAAGAACCTTGAGTGATTCTTCATCTAGGTTATTCTGTTATTTCGACCTGCCTTCCTTCTAAACAAAGAAACCATTTTGGTGAGGAAAAGTCAACCCTTCATAGTGGATGACATTGTTGCTATCTACATTGAATATAGTGCCCTTCCAGTTGAGATTTGGAAAGAACTACCACTTGCTAGCTTCATGAGATTGAAGAAAGATCGAGTTGGAATTGGACCAAGACCTAAACCACGAGCCACACAAGGAGACTTGCAGCATGTCTTGAAGAAGGAAGAGGAAACGAATTTTCAAAAGGTTATGGTGGAGCAAGAAGAACAAGTAGAGTTGTTGGAGATTGATAAGGAATGAGTCATTGAGGAATCCACCATGCAAGTTGAAGAGGAAGAGTCCTCCAAAGAAAAAGGTATGGATTTGAATGAACAAAACGTCGGGGTTAAAGAGAAAAAAGAATTAAGATTTCAATGCAGAGGATGTAATGAAGACCCAACAAAGGTGTGGTGAATGGCTAAGAAGAGCTAGGGAAGATAAGTTCATAAACTCTCAAGAAAAACAACACATACGGGAAATTAGGGAAAAGAATTCTCCCTTGACGATGATAGAAGAGAGAAATCATGGAGCATGAGCCAAAGAAAGAAGGAAAGTCATATTTGCAAGTGGAGATAATTTTTTTGTTAAAGCCCAATGACCGGATGATAATGTTGATGTTCAGCTTGTTGGGATTTTCAAAACAACAATTAATAAGAAACAAGTTGATGTTATTCATGACTCCAACAAGAACCATGAAGATGCTCCATGCATGTGTCAACAAAATATCTATGAAGTCAAGGTGAAAAGGGCTTCACTTGTTGAATGTGAAAAGTCTAAGAGGAAGGAGAACGTGTAGACACCGCATTTTCACCCCTAGGTGATCCGACATTAAATCTAAGTGTACTTCAAAATTGCCATCGTAAATCTAAATTACCTGCATAACTCTTATATATCCTTCACTAACCACCCAAAACCAACCTAACTCCTTAACTTCTTACTACCTGAATCCCTAACCTCCCAACACTATCCAACAACTTAACCTCTCGGATGACAATTGGTTTAAACCATTTGCCATCTTTTCCCTGTTGGTTTATAACCTCTTGGAACAAATCGATGGCGATTTGTGATCATCGGCGATCGTTGCGGACACCGTCGATCCTACTTAGCCAAGCTCTGGCTCCTTTGCCCAGCTAGTCAGGACTTGCGTTCAAGGACGAACTGCTGCACCCGTGACAACATCAATACACTCAGGACTATCAACACTCTGCTACCAAAGCCTTCAAGGACCCTTTAGATCATCAATCAATCTTTTGGGAACTCTATCATCTATACAAACAGTTCATAAGGTTAGTATCTCCTTTTCTGTTATTTTATCAACTTGTTTTACATTAGCTATAATCTACAATTTGTTGTCAATATCATCATGCACAACTTTCTTAAGCTTTGCTTCACATTCAATCATTAGCCAGCCTTTTGAATATTTTGCAACATCCACAGAGATCGCCGTTAATCCCTGATTGTTGTCGATATGTTCCCCGACCTTTCCTTCTTCCATTAACTTCCTAAACAATTCCAAATCTCTGTTTTCAGAATCCTATAGGTTTCTAGACTCTTTCTAGTTTATCCCAATGTTGTCAAATCCTTCTGTCATCCATCAATGTCTGTTTATCAAGCTTTTATCAAAGTAAGCAATTTCCTGCCCAATCGTCATCGACTCTAGATCGTTGTCAATCGGTATCCATAGTTCCTTGTTTATCATTAGTCTTACGAACACATCTGAATATACATTTTCTGAGTTTCATGAAATTTTAGATTCTTCATAGTTTTCCTTAACAACATCAATCCCTACCTATGGACTTCATTATTATCTGTTTATCAAGTATTTCATCAAAACAAGCATTTTTTCTTTGATCGTTGTCGATCCCTATGTTTACTTATCATTTTTAGCATTATTATATTTACTTTAATCTGATTTTGGTCTAGCAAGTTGTTTGCAAGATGGATTCTCTGTAAATGACTCTTCCAGGTTTGTCACATCTCGATTACCAGGATCTATGATCTTCCAATCGTCCAACAGTCGTTCGTGTGGGAACAATTTGATATTCTCCACGAACCTAGCCTGTTCGCCATTGCATTCACGCCAAACATCAAAGATATCGAGGAACAGATTGAAATCATTCAAGAAGAGTGATAAGCTGCTGAACAATATTAGTACAACTACTTTGAGGATTTCAAGCTTGCCACTGCCCTAGCCTAGGCCACTTACGAAGGTAAATAGGGTATCACTATCCCTCTTGAATTTTAAATCATTTGTTGTGATTATTTATCTAATCAATATCAAGACAACTTAATTGTATCAAACGAGTTGACATCCTTCAAGGAAGTCCCTTTGAATTCCTGGGATCGAGATTTGCTAAGCAACTCGTTAACATCTTTATCTAATATCTCTTTGTTTAGTTGTCGTTGCTTACAAATCTTCTCATTTGGCGAAAGGAGGAGCTCTTCACATTGTTCATATTATATCATCCCGACATTGTGATTGTCGCTGCAGGTATCGGTAACCCTGCTTGTTTGTGTTTTTGGTATTTTCTGCATTCATAGCACCTAACGGAAAAACACCTTAAATAGGATGTTGATCCTAACTTAAAAGTTCTGAGTCACAAGGATGGAGGTGTTGAAGATATCTCAATCATTCTTCATTCGGCAAAGGAAGGTCAGCATGTTGTGGACAACCAAAGGTATGGAAGTGTTGGATGTGAAGAGTCTAAGAGGAAGGAGAATGCTGATCCTAACTCAAAAATTCTGAGTCACAAAGATGGAGGTGTTGATATCTCAATCATTTTTCATCCGACAAAGGAAGGTGAGCAAGTTGTGGACAAGCAAAGGTATGAAAGTGTTGAATGTGAAGAGTCTAAGAGGAAGGAGAATGTTGATCCTAACTCAAAAATTCTAAGTCACAAGGATGGAGGTGTTGAAGATATCTCAATCATTCTTCATTCAGAAAAGGAAGGTGAGCAAGGTGAGCAAGTTGTGGACAACCAAAGGTATGAAAGTGTTGTGGATTTGTTGCTTCCTACTATGTGATTTCAGATGTGATGTCATCATGGGTAACATGTTGAAAAAAATGATCTTATGTCAAGTTTGAGGCTTCAAGGTATATCACGACAAATTTGTGGTCATTGTGGACAACATAATGAAAATGGTGATAGAGTGAAGAACCCTTTGAGTAGATGCTTTCATACAAGTTCCAAATTGCTTGTACATGAAAGTTTGGAATACAGGCGATCTTTGGAGATTTAAGAACGGTGATACTTGGGTAAAATAGGATCTTTTGATTATGTGTTATCAACTTAACCTAGTGGGTATGGATATGGGAGTTGTCTCAAATTTTTGAACTGCTGTCCACCACATTTCCGGTTTCTCCCATAAATATTTTATTGAGATAGAAGAAGATTTTGTCACAAGAAAGATGCATATTCCACCTATAATCATTGAGGAGGTTTTTGTAGCTATTACAAGATGGTTTCCAGCCACCATAAGCCCAAGGTTGAGTAAGAAAGTACAATGCTATAGCCAGGGTATGATACTTTTTCTATTTTCAAGTGTTGGAATGATAGTACTTTCCTTGGACAAGTAGATTGGCAAGTTTGATGAAGTTCTCTTGGTCTTACATGATGTATGAAAGGGGTCACTTGATGAGATTAGTGAGTGCAAATATTCCAACACTCTTATGGTTGTCTGAGAGGGAATTAAGAGCAAGGGTGGATGTTCAACTACCTCCCAAGGAAAATGAGAACATAATGGGGACAACCATGCCACAAACTTTCATCTTGAAGGCTAAAATCATCACTACTTCTAGCTGTTACTTGCATCATTTGCAACCATACAAGTGCTTTCAATCATAAAATTGAATGATTGTCTGTTTGTTGCTACTAATAAAGCATCTCTTGTCATTGTTTGGTTATTTGCAGCCCCTATATTGCTAACATTACTGATTTTTGCAAAGTTTTTTCAGTATTGCAGCTGCAACGCTATTTTCTATTTGTTGAGCTCCAAGATTTCTAATTTTGGACTGATGGCATTTGTCACATGCATCCATAACACAACTCCTTTGTCCTTGCAGAAGATTGAGGATATCCTCAAATGTCAAGAAGAAAATGCCATCTGCCAACAAATCAGGAAGAAGCATAATGATAGTTGGTGGTAGCCATTGTCTATTCCCCATCAAGATTGGAAGGGGATGATGATGGACTTCATCACGAGCCTTCCCAAGGGTCAAAACAACAATGATACTATCATTCATGAGCTCATTTGGAATGGGGTAAGTCTAAATATTTACACCAAGGATTGTCAACGGGATATGAAGCAAAGTGGGGATAGGATCCTACAATCAAAGGGTAGAGGGAACACACTTGGGACGACACTGAGTCTGATTTTTAGTATGGTTGTGATTACCATTATTAGCCACCACATTACCTCATTTTTCCTCATACAAGTGGGTTTACAGGTGCCTTCAATCAGGGGAAGGAGTTCTTTTTAGTTTGTGACTGCTAATATGATATTTTCAGTCCTTCACGGCTGTTCTCAGCCACTACTCTACCCTCATTGTTGATTTTTGCAAAAAGGTTTCAATTTGGTGCATGTTACCTTTTTCATGTTGCTGGTCATAAAAATAATAGGCATGGGACTGATGTTATTATCTAAGGACAGCTGCGAGTTTGCACAAAATAAGGGAAAGTCTTTGATGGAAGAAGTTGGAGAAATGGTTCAACTGAAGATCTTCATGGTAGTGACTAGGGTATCTAGTTGGATGAAAATCCAAGTGATTTGTGGCTGTTATAATTCATCTCTAGCCTATCCATCATCTAATTTTAATGGGATATGGGGAGGAACAACTTTCCAAATCATGGGAGGAGCCATTGGGACCCAAGGATCTAGTATCCCAAAACCTTCTTTGCATAGGAAGAGCCAAGTAGGACAATAACAACACAATGACATGGGCATGTGTCAACCTTAGTCTTCCGGGAGTATACGGATGTGTCCAAATATCTATAATTTTTTTAGGATCAACTTGAGGTAGAATGGCATTCATTATCCATTTGGGATATATCATACTATGTTTTTTGGTAGGAGCTATCCCATTTGACAGGTTTAGGGTGTAGACTCTATGAGTACTACAAAATGACCCATCACTTTTGCATAGCGATACTTGTGCATATGAGCTAACATTTGCTTGAGGGAAAGCAAAGTTAGACAAGGAAGACTGTACTATCCCCTTTTCTAGATTAAAATAATTAATACTATTATTTAAGTTGGGCCTCCTGGTCACTTCTAATCTTTGGGCAACTTAATATATTATTATTAAAATAAAAAATATTTTTAAATACTTAAATTAATGATTTAACTAAGTTGGCCAAATGTAATTTTATGTTATATTATAAGGAAATTTATGTTTTATTATTAAAAATAAAAGTGAATTTTAAATAAAGTTGGCCACCAAAATTGAAAGAAAGAGGAAAGAGAAGCTATAAAAGGCATAGTTACTAGGTTCGGCCGGATTTGTATGAAATCCGGTTCGAACCGTATTTTTGGAAGCAACCGAATAAATCCGGCTCGGTTCGGTCTTATTTTTGCAGGAAATTTTTTTTTTTCCCTTTTTGGCAAATTTGTTTTTTTTGGTGAAAAATTTGGAGGATGGAAAAAAAATTGCCATTTTTGGAAAGGGTCCGGGAAGATGTAGTAGCAAAAACTTGCATGTGCCATAACTTTCATTCTGTGGCTCCGTTTTAGGTGTCGTCTTCTCTAAAAGTATATATTTTCTCGAGCTCTACGCATTGATGGCAATATTTTTCTTATTTTCATAAAATCCATTTTTGTACCTTTTTGGACCAAGCAACTTCTTGCAATCTTTTGAAAGAATCATTATGATGATGATGATTATGGTAGATGGATGCTTTTTTGTATGATTTGTCTATATATAATGATATAAGTATACAATAATATAAATTTATAATAATACAAGTATATATATTCTGAACCAGATTTTTCCGTATTTTTTCAGATTTTTTCGAGAACTCCGAGTTTTTGGATTTTTTTGCCCTTTCGAATTTAATCGGATTTCTGAACCTGGTAACTATGATAAAAGGAGAATGAAGGGGTTCATTTGGGGCATCTATCATCCATGTATCATCTTGATTTTATGATTGAGCACTTGTGCTTCTCTTTTTAGCTATTGAGGACGGAAACCTTCTTAGCATCCATCACTTGAGGACAAAACCCTCAATATCTTCTCGGTGACTTCAATTAGGGGTCACATTTGAGTGTAATTCCGGATCATCATAGCTAGGGAACAATTTGCAACCATTTCTAGGGTTGTCTACATCCCTTTGGGTTTTAGATCAATGTTTAGGGCATCAACAATGAGCATAATTGGTTGGTTTCAGTTTGCAACATCTCTTTTTGGTCTCCTCTTGTCATTTTGTGAGAAAATTGGTGTAATAATATGTGGGAATTTTTCTTGTTTTGTAGTGTGGAAATAAATAAAAATAAATTCATACTTTGGTTGGAAAAAATATTTTTCATCATTTACTTGCACCAAGAGGGTTTCTAGATG
This sequence comes from Taxus chinensis, assembly GCA_019776745.2. Taxonomy (NCBI): domain Eukaryota; kingdom Viridiplantae; phylum Streptophyta; class Pinopsida; order Cupressales; family Taxaceae; genus Taxus; species Taxus chinensis. Next base: position 149,239,517 of record CM034148.1, read on the forward strand.
CTTTGGGCCGTCTGGGTATTTTTGTATTGTAATTATTTGATAAATAAATGAAGGTTTTAGATTGTTGTATTTTTTGTCTTACAATTTTGCATAAAAATCAAATTGCTGTTATATTTTGTATAAGGGTTTTAGGGAAATTCTAAAATTTCTTAGATTTGTCCCGTACAGGACTTTACTAGTGGTCAAGGAAAGAGGAATGGAGAGAGGGATTTTAGTAGAGGGCATGTCTCCTGGGCAACACATTGTTTGGTAAGTACTACAACTCCGTTTTCAAAACAATAGTCATATCATAAGGATATCCATCCTATAATTGATAAGCATGCCAAAGTTTTCAATAATAAACCCCATGAGTTGCCACCAGCTAGAGGATTTCAACACATTAATTAATTGGAACCTGACACCAAACCAATTATGACTACTACATACCCCCCCCCCCCCCCCCCGAGAGCATTCAAAGAGGAGATCGAAAAGGCAATCAAGGAGTTACTGGAGAAGGGTCATATTAGGTCTAGTTCTAGTCCTTTTGCTTCTTTAGTTTTCCTAGCGCAGAAGGATGAAATCATGAGGATGTGTTTGGACTACTGGTTGTCGAACCAGAAGACCATTAAAAATAGGTATCCCACACCTCGGATTGATGAGTTAATTGATGAATTACATAAGAGTTATATTATTGAATTGGAACGCGACACCAAACGGGTTATGATTACTACGTACCGCCACCCAAGATCATTCAAAGAGGAGATCGAAAAAGGTAATCAAAGAGTTACTGGAGAAGGGTCATATTAGGTGTTTTCATGCAAAATGAGCAGCATGAAAAATTGAAACTTTTGAACATGACAACTAAGCCCATAATTGAAAATTATGTTTTTCAGTCACTGTGCATCCTTCCTCTGGCCAACCTGCCTTCAGTCCCGCCCTCACCCAGGCATAGAGGAAAATACTAAGATTATTATTCAGTGTGTTTAAGTGTGCAGGGAATGGTGCCTAATGTGATTGATAAACTCATTCAGTTTTGATGAAAGTCTACTTCCTCGAGAGGCCTAAAAAGGTCGTTTTTGGCCATTCTGCAACCAAATAAACACCCTCCGGGAGCATTTAGGGAAAATCTAAACATCTGAGGGTGACGTCGGAGAACATTGAAGGTGTCCAAGGAAATTTAGGAAAGTTTAGAAAGAAATTTTGATTCAAGAGCAATTTGTTCAACAACGGGTATTAAGGGTGTAGGGAATGAAAGCTCCAATGATGAATGTTGTCGTCTTTGGATGATTCTAGGTTCCTGAAGGAGTTAAAAAACAAACAAATAGGCATTGCAAAGCTATTGGAATCCTCTACAAGGTGGGAACACCGACTTTGTTCCAAGGCTCAAAGGTTTCCTGAGATGTTTCAAAATTCTGCAGTCGCCCCTCTCAATTCAAGATGGAAAAGACCCTAAATTTGGAGTTTCAGGTAGAACTGTCTCTTGATAATGGTTCCAATGATCTTAAAATGTGATTTGGAGTCAAAATCATATAAGATTTGACCCCAAAACATTTTGCTAAGCTTCGGAGGTGAAAACATCAGTTTAGATGTTCTGATTTGGACATCCAAGGCAAAAATATGCTTTCCCAAAATGGCAAAAGTTGCACTTTGGACACTCTTGTGTCCCCTCTATCCCCTAAGGGACAAGGGGACACAAAGTGCAACCTCACTCATTCTCCTAAGTCACATTTTGGACTCCCAGGTGTCCCATTTGTCCCACAAGGGACAAGGGGGACACCAAAGTGCGACCTCAATCTCTCCCCCAAGTCGCACTTTGGTGTCTCTAGTGTCCGCTTTGTCCCCATTGCACCATGTGCAATTTCCATCATCCCTCTCTCACTCCATTTTCCCATGTGCACTCTGTCGTCTACTCCCACCATATAAATTCACTCACTCCCACTCACCACAATTCAAAATCATAAAACATGAACTTAGAAACATAAAATAACTCCTTAACCATTAAAGAGGTTTTTAAACCTGGTTCACCCCTTTCAAACAACAAGTTTTCAGCCATAAATAACATTTTCTCAGATCTATGGAAACTCAGTGAGCCAAATTGCCTAAAAATTGGAGCAAAGCATCTCGGTGAAAAATGGAAACTTCTGCAACCAATTTCGTTTTGATCCGACACCAAGACCACGTTCTATTTTTAGTGAGTCTTTACCAAGTAGCCTACTAAAAATAGTAAGTCCGAGAAACAATTGGTTTTCAGTGCCCCAATTCATTCCTCAAAGTGCAAAATGCTGAAAAAATGACAAATTGGAAAAATGGCTAAAAAGCCCACCCATGTATGACTTTCTAAAACTAACAAATGTTGGGAACGAGCCCAAAATTGTTATATATGTTCCTCCTCTTCATGCTTCACTGGTTCTAATCTTCACGGAAATTAAATCTTCAGTTTGCAAGCAAATCCCTGCATTTCCGGATGTGGTAAGCACAAGGTGTCTTTAAGTGAACATGCCAAATTTGGAATTATGTGTAACTCTCCACCTATCACTATGTAGTGATCATCTCTAAGGAGCTTGCCTTGTAGGAGTAGTAAGGACAAACTCATGCTTGCAAAAGGTTGACAATTGAACTGTGACTCAGGCGGAAGGAAAAATCATCTTGGTTCCCAATTTTGGTCTCAGAGGACATTTCACTTCATCTCATATGGGATGTTTAATCATAAGGTGAATGATGTTGAATTCAATATCTCTCTCCTTTCTCCACCTCTGTGTCGGAAGGATTTGTCTTGTATCTCATTGGTCATCAATGTTCTTAAGGTGACAAAATCATGGACCATGGTTATGTGGGTAATTGTTTCAAGTTATCATCACGTACAAGAGGGTCAGGAAGACATGGCATCGTTTCTAGGATCAAAAGGTTTGTTTAGGTGAGGGAAGACATATTTCATTGTTTCCAATGCGTTATTGATCGAGTGTGTCTCATCTCTCCTCTCCAAGCACCGAATGGGCTACAATGGTTGATCACTCAAGAGGAGGCTTCTCAAAATGCGGAGGGGTCAAAGCTCTTCACCAAGGAGTCGCCTATTTCCACGAGGAGCATGTGAGCAAGGTGTATGAGCATCCTAAAGATGATTCCATTCAAGGAAGATTTTGGAACCAAGATGGGCAAAGGGACGATCTTCATTTTGGACTATCATGTTTCTAAGAACGAGAAACCATCTCAATTTCATATGTTGTAATTCACTGGGGAGTGTGCTTAAACATTCATCCAACACCTTGTAGTGTGATCACACCTCAAAAGAGGAAGCATGTGCAATCACCTCATCTCCGTTCAACGGATGGCCATGGAATAAGAATTCCATTCAGTGAGCAATCCTTCCATCTACATGGTGAAGATCTATTTTAGTAAGTGACAGACATGCATGTAGAGGTTTGAGCATCTTGGAGTTGATTTTTGGTCACGAAGGTGAATTGTGAAGTCCTAGAAGAGTAAGGAAGAGATCTTCATACCTAGACTCCTACCTTGTGGACAAAAATGATCATCATGTTCCCATCACAATGCAGATCTCATAATAGTGTTTCTGAACACTTATTTGATGTTCGGGAATGTTTCCATATCTCACAAAAGAAGGAGATTGTGATCATAGTGCTTCAAGTCAATAGGTTCTTCATTTGCAGAGGCTTCATCTTCATCAAAGTGATCATCTTTTCTCTCCTTCCTCCTTCCTTCTCTCTCTATGTTCTAATCCTTGATTAAGGAGGTACTTTTTCACTCTTTCGTCTTATTCACTTAAGAGACTTAATGTTGCATTGTAAAACTCCCTTTTCAAAAATAAGAAAGGGACTTAGTTTCACTCCTAGGGAATTTGAAAAGTCACATGATGGTGAGATGAAAAGTTATGTGTGGGGGAGATGAAAGGACAATTGTAATGCTATAAATTGGAATGGCTTCTCCATTTCAAATTGTTGGCAATTGTTGATTGTTGTATGTTGTTGAGATTTACCACTACTACATCAAGCAATAAAAGCTGCATTTCCGCAATCTCTTTGTCTATATTCCTCTACCCTCTTTACTTGACCTACTTTTGTGGTCATTCATTGGACATTAATATATTTATCTTATCTTATCTACTCTCCAACTTTGCAATCATGGTGATCTTGTATAACCATGTAGGAACTTTGCATCCTTGATTAATGAATCTATAGATCTGTGTCTCTAATTTGTTAGTCTTGTTGATTGTTTATATTGTTCTGTTCTTCTAATTGAATGTGGACCTACTCTGGTTGATGTATGTGAATTATGTAAGCCTACTTAGAACATTAACCATCCTTTACTTATTTCTCCTACGACCCTTTACCTTCCCTCATAGCAAATTCTTCCCTTGTACATTGTACAAGCACTTTCCCACAGGTTTAGTGGAGTATTCCTTTGTGATCTCCGGCCTAACGGCCACTTCACAGGTTTAGGTAGATTACATTCAATAATGAGAGCCTCCTCATACACAAGGAGGGCCTAAGCCCTATGACCATTGGTGAAAACCAATAATTTGCACTGCAACACATTATTTCACCAATAATAGCCCTAGTTCTAGTCCTTTTGCTTATTCAGTTGCACTAGTGAAGAAGGATGGAACCATGAGGATGTGTATTGACTACTGGTTTTCGAACAAGAAGACCATCAAAAATAGGTATCCCACACCTCGAATTGATGAGTTAATTGATGAATTACATGGAGCTATATTCTTTTTCAAGATTGATTTGAGAACCAATTATCATCTAATATGGATAAGGGATGAAGATGTTGAAAAGATATCACTTTGGGCATTTTGAGTTTCTAGTCATGCCTTTTGGTTTAACTAATGCACCGACTACTTTCCAGTCTTGCATGTATCATGTTTTTAGTAAGCATTTGAGGAAGTTTTTCTTGGTGTTCTTTGATGACATTTTGGTGTATAGTAAAACATGGGAAGATCATTTGAAACGCTTAGATACAGTGCTAGAAATTTTGGAACAACAATCTCTCTTTGTTAAAGAATCCAAGTGTGAGTTTGGCATGAGTGAAATTCTATATCTTGGCCTTGTCATCAATGCCCAAGGAGTTCATGTTGACCAACAAATTATCCAAGGCATATTGGATTGGCCTCCTACCACAATGACACAACCAAGGGATTTCTGGGACTTTGCGGTTATTGTAGAAGATTTGTAAAAGGATTTTCACAGTTGGCTGTCCCATTGATTGATTTAACAAAGAAGAGAGCTTTCATCTGGTCCGAATCAGCCCAAACAACCTTTGACAAACTCAAAAGGGTAAAATGAGCACATGTCTAGTACTTATTATTCCATATTTTTCTATTCCTTTTGTGTTGGACTGTGCTGCATCAAGTGAAGGTATTAGGGTTTTTTTGTTGCAAAAGGGGCATCCGTAATTTTTGAGAGGCGAAAACTTAAAGATATTGAGCGGGGGTTCTCCATTTATGATAAGGAAATGCTTGCGATCATGCAAATTCAGCCAATACATGATTTGTGGTATATTTGTGGTCAACAGATCACAATAGTTTGAAGTTCTTCCTCAACTAGAGGGACTTGAATGAAAGGCAACAAAAATGGGCGAGTACACTTCAGGCCTATGACTTTGACATTGTATATATTAAGGGGAAAAACAACATTGTAGCTGATGGTTGGGGGTTCTCCATTTATGATAAGGAAATGCTTGCCATCATGCGAACTCAACCAATACTTAATTTGTGGCATATATGTGGTCAAAACAGATCACAATAGTTTGATGTTCTTCCTCAACTAGAGGGACTTGAATGATAGGCAACAAAAATGGGTGAGTAAACTTTAGACCTATGACTTTCACATTGAATATATTAAGGGGAAAAACAACATTGTAGTTGATGCCTTGTCAAGGAAACCAATTCTTTGCTCCATGTCTGAAATCACAGTTGATTGGAAGGATTTTATAACCACCAAGTATGCAAAGAATGTTTTTCCCAATGTTGTCAAAATAGAGAATGAAAGGTACAAGGTAAAATCTCATTCTCTACAAAAAAAAGAATCCATTTAGTCCCAGAAAAGATGAAGCATAAGATTTTGAGGTCACTACATGACACATGACACACCCTTGGCCGGTCACCTAGGGTATTGTAAAACATACAAGTAAGCGAGAGAGGTTCTTTTGGACAAGAGTTGCTAGAGCGTAGTTGGATAGAAAATGTATTCCATGTTTCATGCCTCAAAAAGGTACTAGGACAACACATTATTCCACTATTGAGTTACCCCCTTTGGATGACGAGGGAAAGCTGATTTTAATCCTGGAAGCTAACATAGATGCCTGAGAAAGAAAGCTAAGGAACAAGAGCATAAGGTAGTACTTAGTTTTTTGGAAGGATCTATCGGTTGAGGATGCTATATGGGAAAGTGCAACAATTTTAGAGCATCCTAACTTACAATAGCTTGAGGGAAAACAATTTTGGGAGAGGATTGTAATGTCCCTTTCTTGAAATTAATCCGTAAAAGTACCCTTTGCCTAATTTTAATACCCTATAGGCTTAAGGGTAAGGAAAATATGTTATTCTAATAAAGGGACTTAAGTTCAGGGAAAATTTTAAGACCCACCCACAAAACAATTCGTAGAAATTCGTTGGCGAATATGTGAAAATTGACTTTCGCGCTAATGACAAATATGAAGAAAATGCAAATATGTTGTTGGCCGGTAGCATTTTTTATGCTACTAGCCGATAGCATATATTATGCTATCAGCTAATAGTATATATAATGTAATTTTTTGAAAAAATATATGTAATTTTTTGAAAATTTGGTTTTTGACAATAAAATGACCGGCTCGATGAGAAATATGTTCTCACAAAATATGGCATAAACAAAAAAATAAAAAACAATGTTTGTGAAAAAAATACATATTTTGCAAATTTTGTATGTGATTTTTTTTTTGAATTTTTTTGATGTAGCAGTTAAAATGATCGTCTCGATGAGAAATATGTCCTCCCAAAATATATTTCGCAAATTTTGAATGTGATTTTTTTTTTTTAAATTTTTTGATGTAGCAGTTAAAATGATCACCTCAATGAGAAATATGTCCTCTCAAAATATGGCGCAAGAAAAAAAAATTCATACTCTGTAAGTAGTCTAACGACATCACTATAAAATATGCTATCGGTTTGTAGCATTTTTTTATGCTATCGGTTGGTAGCATTTTTTTATGCTACCGACTGATAGTATATATTATGCTGTCGTATGGTAGCATAAAAAATGTTACCGACCGACAACATTAAGGAGAATATTGCAAATTTTTATTTTGCGGGAATGGCGAATTGATCCCTAAAATTAACTTGCACCCAAAAAATCTTGGCGACCCGGTCCTAATTCTTACACTAAAAAATTGCCAATTTCAAATTTCAAAAACTGGAATATTTGTGAATTAACAAATATTCGCCACTAAAATTTTCCTTACTTAAGTTGCCAAAAGTAATTTCATATTATTTATTAGAATAAAAGTAACTTGTCAACAAAACAAAGTCAAATACCAAAATTGGACATGGGACGTCCCACTTGGAGACCTTTTCTCAAAAATTATGCCTTGAAAAGTCATAAAAGGGGTCGATGTGGGTTTTTTTGGGGATCTTTTGGCCACTAACTATTTTAACATTGAGGTTTTGAGTTGTTGCTCCAACTTCTGATTTTGAGGACTAAAGCCCTCCAATATTCAGGGGTTACTCCGTTCAGGAGTTACATTTGTGCATCTAGACAGATTTCCAGTTTTAGATCAGATTCATCAGCTAGGGCACATTATAAGTCATATTTTCAGAGTTTACAGTTAGGCCATCATCTTAAGGGTTGACATCACCCTCTTAGGGGTTGACATCACCATTGGTGATTGTCGCAGTGCGTGGTACGACTGAGCATATATTGTGGGGCTTGTAAATAGATGAATTATGTCCAAAACACCATCTTCAATCAGCTAGACTAGCATTTTGGCATTATTTTCCTATATACGGTCAGCAATACTTTTTATTAATTTCCAACATGAAAATAAAATATAAAACAATTGTTTTGATGTATATTGATCTTTGCATTCAAATCCAACCATTAACTATTTGTATTTTGAAGGCATGTTGTAATAAATTGAAGGAAATCAGATTGTTTTTTTACTACATTTTTGTTGGTGAAATAATTTGTCGTAGTGCAAATTATTGGTTTTTACCAACAGTCACGGGGCTAAGCCCCTCTTTCTTGGGTATGGGGAGGCTCCCATTATTGAATGTAAACTAACTAAAACTGTGGGGTGGCCATTAGGCTTGGGATCACACAAAAATATTCCACTAAAACCTGTAGCAAAGCGCTTGTACAATGTACAAGGGAGGAATTTTCTTTGAAGAAAGGTAAAAGGAGTAGGAGAAATATGGAGAGAAGGTTAATGTTGTGAGTAGACTTACAAAATTTACATCTATTAGCTAGAGTAGGTCCACATTCAATTATAAAAATTTAACTATGCAATCAACAGTAAGACTAACAAACTGGAGAAACAAAGTTCTATGAATTCATTAATCAAAGACACAAAGTTCTTCCTTGGTTATACAAGATTACAATGCATGCAAAGTTGGAAAGTCGAGAGACAAAGTAGAAGAACATAGGCAAGGAAATAGAAGAAATGTAGTTGTATTGCTTGCAATAGTAATGATACAAAGCCCAACAACTATCAACAATCAACAATTGTCAATACTTTTGGAATGGAGAAGTCTTTTCATCTCCCCCCACGCGATTTTTCACCGTTCCTCATCACTTGTAACCTTTCATATTCCTAGGGAATAAAAGTGAGCCTTTTTCTTATTAATGAAAAATGACTCTTTCAATGTCAAATTAAAAGTCACTTCAATGAATAAGAAAAAATAGTGAAAAAGTGCATTCTTAACGAAGGATTAGAATATGGAGAGAGAAGAAAGAAGAGAGAGGCGATGGTTGATCAATTTGATGAAGATGAAGCCTCTTCCGATGAATAATTGGCCTTCAGATGGGCCATTGAGGGAAACTTCATGAATGGGATTCTTGACCTCTGACAACCTGTTAACTGAAACAATATGATTGCAAATGCTCCCTCTTGTGAGATGTGGGCGCATTCCAAGGCATTGAATGAGTGTTCAAAAACACTATGAAGTGAATTGCTCCAATAGAAGGATTGCTCTCTGAGTGAAACTTTGTGCCTCTAACGTCCTGTTGGACATAAACATTGTGGTTGCACACTCCAAGGCATTGAATGAGTGTTCATAAACACTGCAGCAAGACATTGCATTGCGTGGACCTGCGATAAGTTCTTCATGATGGTTCTGGGTACCTCGGTAGCCTATGGTTCAAGTGACAATCCTTTACATACATTGGTTCATCTTGACCTGGTTTTTGCCATAGTGTGATTCACATGTTGCCTTTCCTTTTGGAAGGATAATTGAACACAAGGTCGGAGTTGCAATATGGTGATCATCACCTTCCTCCTCGTGACCTCCTCAAACTTCACATTTCACCTTTGTGACAAAGACTTGATCTTTTTGAATGGAAACAACCTCAAGATGCTTAAACACCTTCTTGCTCATCTATTACTTATGGGAAAAAGTTTTCTTCTACAAATGAGGAAAGAAGACACTTCGCATTCACCATTATGCTCATTAGACACATTCCCATGCCAGATCCTGAGAAGGTGATTGAGAATTTGGGCTCACTTTCACGGACCCTGTTTGATATCACTTTCCTTTCATGATCCCCATCACTTCGAACATGACTCCTTTGAACCTCACAATTCACCTCCGTGACAACTACCCGAATGATTCAACCATGGTGATTCCTTTCTGTGATAGTTAGGATGAGTTGAATCATCCTACTTCTTGCATCAAAGTGTGCCATATAGGATTCACCTCGAGACTGATGCTTTTGGAACTTGCGAGGACTTTCTCTCCTATTTGGACCATGAAACAACTTCCTAACTTTGAAATTGTGGCAAAAAGCAATGAGATAGGCGGAATGTGAGTTGATACAAGTGATTTGAGCCCGATTGCAAGACTTTCTATTTTTAGCAGGTCATGACTAGGATGATTATTTTTAGTAAGTTTTCCCAATTTTGACTTTGTGATGGTTTTTGCTTGTTTAGAGTAACAAGGATGCTGAGAGTTTACCATTTTTGGGAACTTACTATATTTGGAGACATGAAGCCTTGCACACTTACTATTTTTAGGCAGAGGTCTTCTGGGTGTTGGATTGCAATGAAATTGGTCTCGAAAGTTTAGGTTTTACTTCATGACTTTCTGCTCCAGTTTTTGAGGTTTTTCATTTTCCGGAACTCTGTAGATCAAAAAAGGAAACTTCAAGTGGCTGTTGTAAATTGTACAGAGTATTCATGGTAGTGCTATTATAGTCATCTTGAAGGCATTTTTGGAAGGAGTGCATTAGCAAATTTTGGTGGAAATTGGGTGCACCGTTTTGGAGATATGAGCATTTTTCTGTTCTGGAGCATGGATGTCTGGAACAAACCAACAATAGACCTTGTAGTAATGGAGGTTTTGGAGGGAAGAACACAACATTTTGTATTTTTGAAAATTACAAGTGTTGAGGTGAGGAGAGTTATACAATTTTCTTGCAAGTTTTAACTCACCCATTTGACCCGATAGCTTAACCAGGGTTGGGATATGGTTGAAGTGGATTTGCGCCTGTGCAAGAGGGACAAAAGGGACACAAAAGTGTGACTTGCACCAGATGGTGCAAATGGTAGCTTCTAGTTCCTTGTGGGTGAGATTCAAGGAGAAGGGGAATGGTCACCGAAGGTTGAAATTTGATTTTCACTTGACTAGAAGCTACATGGAAGGAAGGGGGTCACAGTTTTGTGTGCCCCTTGTCCCCTTTGCACCTTGGGGACAATGGGGACAACATGAGTGAAAAAGTGCGACCTGGGTTCAAACACATGAAAGGGGGACAAGGCAAAATGCAAGTTTGTGAAACCTAGGTGCAAAAGTGGTGAGGGGTGAGTTACGAGAGGCTTTCCATGATACGAGTCACACTTTTGTGTCCCCCTTGTCCCAAAGGTTTCCTCTTTGCACATTGGGGACAAGCCAAGGGAAAAGAGAGGGTGAAAAAGTGCGACCTGAGGGTTGAGCTATCATGAAAAGTGGGCCAGGCAACTTAATTCACTTATTTGCTCACTCTAACACCCTAAGTCATGCTCTTAAGCGACGAAACTTCAAAAATGAATGGGTGTCTCTCTTTGGTGTCCCCCTTATCCCCTTTGCACCTCAAGGACACCAAGGGTGAAAAAGTGCAACAAAAAAGTTTTGAAATGCTGATGTCACCCGCCGAGTGCATTTGAGGACACTGGGAGTACTTTTTCCGCCTCGGGAGCATGGAAGAGTGTTTTGGGGTCAAACCTTATATGATTTTGACACCAAATCACCCGTTGAGATTATCCCAGCCATTATCAAGAGCCAATTTTGCCTACAATTTGATTTTTAGGGCCTATTCGACTCTTGACTCGAAGGGGCAGTTGCAATGTCCTGGGTTATCATAGAAAAATTTAAGATCTTGGCGCAAAAATGATGTATCCATCATGTAGAGGGTTCCAAGATCTTTCCGTTGATTATTTGTTTGCCTCCCAACTTCTTCTGGAACTCCTAAAATCATCTGGACAGGTTGGCTTTCACCGTTGGAGCCTTCATTCCCTGTGTCCAAAACCACCCAATCTTACTCAAGTTGTTCTTGACATAAATTTCTTCCACCAATTTTCCCTAAACTGCCTTGGACAATTTCATTTCTCTCCAACACAATTCCCAGATGATTTGAATCTTCCACGTAATCTTTCGGAGGGTGTTCACCAGGTGCAAAATGGCCAAAAATGCCCCTTCTAGCCCTTCGGGGGCTGTTGTTCTTCATTGAATCTCAATAACTTCTTCAATCACCTTAGGCATACATCCCTGCACATTAAACACACTTGAAAATCTTGTTAGCACGTTCCTCTGAGCCATAATGAAGATGAAATTGAGGAAGGATTCACAATGACAAGGAGCATGACAACAGGCTTACTGAAAAATCCAGATCATTTTTATTTTTGCCCTAAGGGGATATTATAAAATAAAACTGAAATGAAATTATATTGATGTTCATGAATGACCATAATAGGATAACCAAATCCCAAATAAATTCAATAATAATAACAGCAATGATGGGAGTTCATAGCATATTTCATGCCTAACAAAAATAAATTATACGCAATATTTATTGTGTTGCAGTAGGGCAATCCTTGTCCCAGTCATAGAAGTTAGTTGAATCCCCCATTTTTTATAATAAACAATTGCCCAAAAACAGTGGGGCAGCCTCCAGATTAGCTAAACGCAGAGTGAAATCCATTGAGAAGTACTTATATGCAGGCCTAAGGGAAAATAAATGTTCATAAGGGCATTAATATAAAGTAGAGAATTTTACAACTGCATTTGGACCTGATCATTTATACATGTAATGTGGCACATTTTTGGGATTTTTGCAAACGTTTTATTATACATCTTTGAAAAGTAAAAAAAAACCACCCTCTCCTATAGAGGCAAGTGGTAGAGATTATGCGTAACACCTTTATTACTTTCCACAAAAGATTCAATAGAGGGTACCAGCTCATTTAAATTGAAGACTGTATCATCCACTTTTAATTTCAAATCTGTTTTGAGACTTAACTTTTTAAGGGAAGGCGAAAGTCTATTTAGAAACCTTTCAAACACCTGAATTATGTGACAAGACAGTAACTTCTAATATTACAATTGATTATTTACAAATCAACTCTTAAATGTAAACATGTTTCACACAAATTGGGCATAAATATTGACGGTTAGCCCCTGCTTTCACTGAAGCCGTGACTAAAACTCCAATAACTACCACGTTCAGATATTTAAATATAAAATAGTAATATTCAAATCAATCTCCCTCTGACTCACAATGTCTGAAAATATCTTTTGCCCACAAATATCTCTACCTATTAGATATTCCCCCAAACAGAGTTGTATATGCTGAAGGCTAAGTATTACTTCATTTATTGGTCTCTCTAGGGACCAATAATCCCTTTAAAAAACATTTAACCAATACAGACCGTCATATGGCGGTTTGATGTTAAAGGGAAACACTTAGCTATCATCAAATTTACTCGACCTATTGGAGATGGATTGCTATTTTTTCTCATTCTTTTGTCTACAAATTTTGCATCTTTCATTCTGTCAAGGAGAGTACATTTCTCTTTTAGCTTAGATGTCTGAAGGTGATAGTTATTACAGTTTTAGTCTACCTTATGACACACCTGTACTATCTATGCCCAATTTTTGCAGCAATGTATTCCAATTTGCATCATCGATTTCGCTCCACATAACATATTTTAGGTTGATTGTTCTTTTCTCGTTCTTTTATGAAAACCTGGAAGATGCTTGCTTAGCTGTATTTTACAATTCACAAATTAACTGCATTATTAATTTACAGAGCTAGTATGCATGTTGGGTTTGAACCCAAGTCATCGTGGCAATAAATGATTGAACTTACTACCACTAGATCACAACCTAACAGACAATCCAAGTTCACATTTGTCTGGTTATTGTTGTATTTGGTTGGCTGTATATGAAATATCTCCTTTTCCCCTTCATGTGGTTTGGTATGTGTTTGAGTTCATTGGAGACCAATTGCGTTATTACGATTATTTTGAGTTCCTTTTAGAAAATAATGGCACTAACATCCATTCCAAGGACCTAAGTGGATTGGTTTTTTGTGTGTTATAAAGACAGACTTGACACAATATTATATTCATAGTTCTATGAGAATCTTTTCGAATTGCATTTATGCTATAAGAATGGGTCTTGTCAACATTTTTTATGAAGACAAATTGGACTAATATAAGGCATGATTTCAGATTTCAATGATAAAGAGATTGAAGAACTATTCCCATTGGTCTTGGGCCTTGTCGCCTACGAGTCAAAACAACAACAATTGCATTATTGGCTGCTGCAATGCTTTGGACTGACGTCTGTCATGTAGAATCATGATGCTTATCAGGAAATCAGTCTCACTTCTTAGTTTACTTAAATATTTTCTTCACTACAAATGTAAAGAAACTTCCTAATTCTTTTGCATAGACAAAGACATGTTTCACTTAAAGATGCATATGAAATAATATTTTTGCTAACTGTACATTGGTTTTGCGAAATGAAGTTTTATAATTTGGGTTTTGTCAACATTTTTTATGAAGACAAATGGACTAATATAAGGTATGATTTCAGATTTCAGATTTCAGTGATAAAGAGGTTGAAGAACTATTCCCATTGGTCTTGGGCCTCGTTGACTACAAGTCGAAACAACAACAATTGCATTATTGGCTGCTGCAATGCTTAAGACATGTTTCACTAAAAGATGCATATGAAATAATATTTTTGCTTCCTGTACATTGGTTTTGCGAAATGAAGTTTTATAATTTGGGTCTTGTCGACATTTTTTATGAAGACAAATGGACTAATATAATGCATGATTTCAGATTTCAGATTTCAGTGATAAAGAGGTTGAAGAACTATTCCCATTGGTCTTGGGCCTCGTTGACTGCAAGTCGAAACAACAACAATTGCATTATTGGCTACTGCAATGCTTTGGACTGACGTCCGTCATGTAGAATCGTGATGCTTATCAAGAAATCAGTCTTACGTATTAGATTCCTTAAATATTTTCTTCACTACAAATGTAAAGAAACTTCATAATTCTTTTGCATAGACAAAGACATGTTTCATTAAAGATGCATATGAAATAACATTTTTGCTTCCCGTACCTTGGTGTAGCGAAATGAAGTTTTATAATGTGGGTTTGAAACTTTAAAATTAACTTGATTTATAGCTATATATTGCATATTTCAAATTACTCATGTATTTTGTAAATGTTCCACTTCTAAGGAATGATCCCTTCATTTAAGTAATGGTTTGTTCATTTCACATTGATTGTTTTTCATAAATCTGGACATTGATTTCACTTGATTTTATTTTTAAAAACCAATTTCGTAGAATATTTTATACGCACAAGTTTTTAATCCAATTAAAATGAAACACAGATATTCCATCTACTCTTAAGAAATTGTTTGCTTAATTAAGTCATTTATAATTGGAAGAAATTGGGCACTTGAATCACACTTCAACAAATGAACTAAGTCGAGACACTTGATCAAATCTCTATAAAAATCCTTTGAAGCCAATGGAAATGGCTATGAATCAATCGATGGCAACATTGAAACACACAAAATGACCTAGCAGAGTAGAGATACAAAAAAATTGATTATTTTTTTGCAAAATTAGATTTTTTCAGCAGTCTTGTCTTGTTCTACAATAGCTAAGTTTTTTGCATGACTCGATGAGTTCACAATTTTTTTAGCAAGTTTTGGTGAAAAATAAGCAATTTTCCAATCTTGACTAGGCATCAGAGTAGAGTGATGTTTTTTTAGGTTTTTTCGAGTTTTGGGGGACATGTTTTTGGGAGGATGAGTTTTAGAGTATAAGCAGATGAGCATTTATGTGTGGATTGTGCTTGTGAGACACGTGTTTGCATGTTTGCATGCATGTTTGCTCAAGTCACAAGGTTCGATTTTGAGTTCATGTTGGACGAGGATAAAGTTTGGTTTAAGTTCACATATGGATTAAGTTCGAAAAAAGGAACATCTTTATGTTTGAACAAACAATTTTTATATCATTTTAATTTTCTAAAAAATGCATAAATATGATGGAGAAGTATATTATTTTAATAATATGTATATTTACACATTTATAAAATAGTGCAAAAACATGACAAAACCTTCACATGTAAAAATAATGCTAACTTATATGTGGGCGCGCGCGTGTGTGTGACCAAGTGTTGGAGCTTTGAACATTAGACAACATATCTTCTAGACTTTGTAACATGCCATACATATTGTTTGCATTGTGTTTTTGTATGTTAAGGGCTTCCTTTTGTTAGGAGTTTAGACAAGTTAGCTTGATAATGCATTCGAGAAGAATATGGATGAAGTCATTTTGTTCCCCAATCTCAATTCTAGGTAGTTCAAGCCTACTTTCTAGCTTCTAGAACAAGGTTTTGATAGGTCTTGGCAATATCTAAGATATTGAGTTTTGCATGATGCATCGTGATCAGTGGATTTCTACATATTGATTGAGGAAAGAGTTGGGCGGTTGAGATTTGCGTTGGGGTTTTAGAGATATTGTAGGGAATAAAATCAGGATTATAATTTCCTTTCGCTTTGGTGTTATGCCTAAGACTCGTGTTTGAATTTGAAATTCTCCTTGAAATATCATTAAAACATCCAGTTGAGAAACAATTAGCAATTTGTGGATTGAAAACAAAATGATATTTTGGCTTTTGCATGGTCATTTGTGTTCCCCAAGTTTTTTATACGAGGCATAAGACTCACCCTTTGTGTGCATTGTCCACTTCCTTCATTTTCAGCAATATCCCCATCACTATAGATGATGGATTTATCTTTGATAGAGATGGATGCCATTTGGGAGGTGAAGCTCCTTTTCTCTCTTTCCAAAGAGCTCCAAGTGTTTGATTTGAAGTCACAATCCTAG
Source organism: Taxus chinensis (assembly GCA_019776745.2). NCBI lineage: Eukaryota > Viridiplantae > Streptophyta > Pinopsida > Cupressales > Taxaceae > Taxus > Taxus chinensis. The sequence continues at coordinate 149,256,096 of CM034148.1, forward strand.
TTGGAGTAATTATAGATTTCTGACCACTCTATGACTTTTTTTTTAATAATTTGTTTCTTTTTCCACTTCGTGCTTAGCACATCATTCTTATAATCGCTAGTTTAATTTTCCCTAATGCATTTGAGCATTTTAATTTTGATTGGCTGTACAATGAACTTAATATTTTGAATGACCTTGATATGATTCTAAGGATTCAGTTGGGTCATTCTTAGAAATTTTTTGTCCTTTATTTGAAATTTTCAAGTGTGTTTGTAGGCCATGCCTTTAAGGAACATCCTTTTGAGGGTTTGTGGCATCCAAAGCAACACAAAAACTGCATGAGATTCTTTGTATGGTGTTCATAGTGCAAATGTTTTCATTATAGCTCCAAGTTGACTTGTCAATAAATAGTTCTTGGGGTTTCTGTTATGTGGGATAGAGAGTATTTCTTTGACAGATATGCACACTTGAAGGTAAGTGAAGTTGTGAATGGCTATAAAGTTGTGCAAATAATAACTGGCTAACACATGCATCATAACATTTTGGTTATTCACTTTTCCAAGATTTCTTTTATTACAATTTACGATGTAACGATGAGCACATAAAGCTTAAAAGTTGAGTAGGTGGAGTTAAGACTATAACTCACAAGTGAATACAATAAAATAGAATTGAATAGTCGTGAATACTTGTAAAGTTGTGCACACAATTGGCCAACAAGGGCATCATGATGCTTGGGTCGTTCCTGTTTTCAAGTTCTAGTCTTTTGTTGCAATTTATGATGTAACCATGAGCACATAGAGTTTAAAACTGGAGTTGGTGGGGTTAAGATTATGACTTGTGAGTGAATAAATGAAAATAGAATAGAATAGTGTGTATTCTAGAAGCTAATAGGGGCACATAGGGCCAAGGCAATAGACTAAGAGGGTAATATGAAGAAAGGAAAAAGAAATCAACACAAGAATGAGGCCCATACAAATAACATGGGGGTGGTTGTAGTGTACCAAATGGGACTAGTCATAAAGAGGATACTAGACAAGTGGTAAAAAGGATTAGTAGAATTATTGACTATGGTTAACAAGTACACATGGATAAAGGGATTAAAAAGTGGGAAGTGGCCATTAATGTTATCAATGATTGTGATGGTGAGTGGATTGCTATAAGCTAATCAAATACATTAATTGATTGGTAGGAGAGTAAAATTAGTCATATAATCTGCAACCTAACTTTGTTCACAAGGTCTTTCCTGAAGATGAACTTCATCCACCCTTGTATCTTTCAAATTTAGCATAAATAATAAAATGAGCTATAACATTTTATAAAAAATCACTTCAAATATATGAGAAATAGTGTTTATTTCTTACCCCTTTGTGTAAATATGAGATATAACATTACTTTTTAACTCCTTAGTGTAAGACTTTCTCACTAAATATTCAACTACTAAAAGAAATATACCTTACATAAGGAAAAACATGTGATATTGGCACATGAGCATATCTATCTATGCATATTTGCATCAAAATGCAATGATACTACAAGTAATAATAAGCCAAAATGTTTATCTATCAAGATAAAACCTTTAAGCTAGAGCCCCTTGTTACCGGTCAACTGCTTATGATGAAAAATGATTCTCATAAAATACCTGGATTCATTTGCCCAAAATCTCCAACAAATATTATATAGTAATTTTTATTAGGATTTGTGATCAAGTTATGAGAAACACACATAAGCACATTAATCAATATGGAAAACCCACCCCAATTGTAAAGCAAAATCTCAAAAGGCACCATTTCATTTTTTTCTTCACAGATATGATTGTTGGTCATGGTAATAGTAACAAATGATTTTGACAGCAAGAATAATATTTTTCATGCCATAATAGAATGATCTATTTATTATAATTAAAATTTTAATTAATAAAACTTGAAGGAGAGTAACGTACCAAAAGGGGCCACAAGATCAATAGAAAAACATAAGGGGCTACAAGACCTATAGAAAAACATAAGGGGTGAGAAGGTCAACAAACAAGCAGAACATAGAGTTGTCCGTCAATGGCTATAAATTATTGGTAGGGAAACAATGTTATTAAAAAGTAGAAAACTATATATCAAATAAGAGGGAAGTTGGATCACTCTCCATCATTCTCCACACTCACCACAACCACCACAAATGAATATTTGCGAGTCACATTCATGTGATTGTTGTGACATGCTTGATAATGCACATGTTATATTATTTCAGTGGTATCGTTGGATATTAGTATTCAAACATTGAAGGTCATAGTAGCTTATATTGATTGCTTCGAGCAAGTCTGGTTGTTTGATAAGCACTTTTCAACTTTCATTCTCTTTATCATGACGAAACATATGGTTATTCAGACATTCCACAATTATACAATGTTGCGAGAGAGTTGGTGTTTGTTCTCACAAAGCATTGGATCTCATTTCAGTGGTATCGTTAGATATTAGTATTCAAACATTTAAGTTCACAGTAGCTTATCTTGATTGCTCCGAGAAATTCTAGTTGCTTGATAAGCAATTTTCAACTTTCATTCTCCTTATCGTGATGAAAAATATGGTTATTCAGACATTCCACCATTATACAATGTTGTGAGAGAGTCGGTGTCCATTCTCACAAGGATTGGATCTCATTTCAATCAGCTATTGAGTTCACTCTGTTAGCTTAAAGAATCTCATTAGTTGTGTTTAATATGCATTTCACAGTAATAAGAATCAATGGTTTTCATTTATATGACTTTAAAATCTCCCCTCAAGTTGAGATCTCCCACTGAAACTTCTACATCTTCCAGCTGACTTAGAGGCTCCACCCACCCAAAATTTACAAGTTTACGAGTGATTGAAATGTAAGATAAGGTTGGTTAGCACATAGCCTCCCAAGTAGAGCGATGCATCATGTTAACCATGCCACCAAACTTATATATTGTATTCTAGATCTCATAGTATGCAAGAATGATATCCATCCTAGAAATCTCATCCCAAGCTTTCCTAGTTTTTACATACCATACCCACTTTGTAATATCCCACACAATGTTTCTCACCTACTCAAGACCCTATTAGAAATCACAAATGAAGGATTAACTGCTTAACACTTACAGGTCAACCCAGTGCACAAATCTCCTTTTCACTTCTTCACAATTACAACAATAATATTTACACAACCAAATTACATTAATGATCTTTACATAGCCAAATAATATTGAACCATTCAATTTCCAATAGGAGATCACCCTATGTAGGGGGTGGGTGAATCAATTCCACCTTTTAGTTGAATTGTTTCACTCTTTAACACAATTAATTAATTTAATTGAACATAACTTCATTAAAGTTATTTATAACTTATAATATAAGTTATCTTTTAAGTTTATAGCTAAACTTAATTTGGAACCAAATTTGATGTGGTAATCACATGAATGTGTCCTCACAAATATTACTCCAACAATAACCCTACGCAAGTTATACTCACACTGTCTTTGTGGATGACCCCACCTTTGGTGTTGATTATGATGACCACTAGACTCCCATTGCAGGAATGGTGGTGCACAATTTAAGTGCTTCTATGAAAAAGGAGGTGAACAACCCATTTGGTGTTGTAGAGTGCAGGAGTCATCCTCATTGTGGTGACCTCTGCACATCATATGCAAGTGACTGAGGTTGTAATTTTATTTTTTCTTAAGATTGGAATGGGAATACGTTGCGTAGAGCTCAAAAATTATTAAATCATGAGTACTAGACCAAAAAAATGTACATGACATGCTTTGCGGTCAATTCGCATAACTTATTTTAATAGATAAAATTTTCCAATAGGATGTACCCCTACATTATGGAGTCTTTAGTCACATTCTTATACAAACTCTTATAGGTTCTATTTTACTCCCTTCAAATCTTGGATGGTTAGACTCACACATTTATTTCTCTTCATCTCTAAAACCAGAATGTCTTTAACAACTAGATTGTAGATTTTTAGAGCTTGCAGAGATTTCGTTGTAGCTAATGCTTGCAGAGGTTTTTATTGGGGCTAGAGTTTTTAGATGTTGAGACGATTACATGATAATGAGGGCTGACATGACTGTTGTTATGGACAATATTTGAAATATTTTCTAATGTGTGTGTACTCGGGTTATTTCATTTTTTAGTAACAATAGTAAGTTCTAAGTTGAATGCAATGTTTGTAGGGTCCATAACATATGCATTGGCTTCATAGGGGATTCTTAGGCCCAAATTGGAGCTCATTAGAATTGATTTTTCTTTTTTCGTATTTTTGTGAATTTGTTTATAGTGTTCAAAATATCCTAGTGTTGTTTTGAGGTAAGTTATTATGTAGTAACCCTCTTCGGCGGAGACTTGGAAAATATGCTAGAAAATTTTTTTGTCTACAAACAAATGTCTCGATGAAAAAGAGTTACTAAATCAAAAAATCATTATTTTTAATGAAAATTTAATTTAGTTTGCTTGATACCAATTGATCGATGTTAACAACTTGTGTGTTTATCCCACCATTCTTTCGTTGTGGAGTCCTTTGCATACGCTCATAAGCTTAAGGTTCATTAAGATTTAACTCACATATTCTAGTTACCTGAACCCATGGTTTGCATTAAGGGATTTCTTCAAGTTGATAAAGATCGTGTACCTAACTTGATCTTCTCGAATCAACTTGCATCTGATTCATTATCTCTAGACCTTTTTTCCAATTAGCTTTACAAGGTTTAATTTAACTCTACTCCAATAGGTTATGATCAACTTATATCATCGAAAAGGTCAATTATGTTTGGAGGAAGTGTTCAAGGCATGAGTCTTTAGATCTCCAACTTACTATTACTTTTGGAAAGGTGTTTATTATTATTGAAAAGTACACTTTTTAATTTTTAGATCCACTTATGGTGAATAAATAATGATGATTGAAAGTTCTTATTGAATTATCATCCAAAAAATTAGCTTCTTTATTGTCTAGATGAAGTAGCAATGCTAACTTTACTCCTTTAAGAAAATATAGTCACACATAATAGATTAGTAACTTACATATCAACACAATTTTCAACATTCCTTCTATTTAGATAACTATTATTACTATTCAAGGAAAAATATTTGTATGAAAGAGTGACAAGTAAAAATCCAAGTCTCAAATTATAGTCAGTAGTGCACTACCTTTCCCTTTTAAGGATTGATTGAATAACCATTACATGTATTTTAAGGCTTGTTTACATGTATATCTTATTAAGGTTAGGCAAAACTAACATAAACTCAAGAACAATAATCACACAAAGAAACAAAGCTATAAAATCATCGATTTGCATAACTGTCGAGTTGGACACAAGAATGTATCCAAATGATCAATGGAAGACACCCATAATTGTGTTTTATTTATCATTATGTAGTTCATCAAGAAGTTTATAGATATAATTCAGTTCTCTTATTAAACCTTATCCATGTCATTGCATCAAGATTTTATGGATTAAAAAAGAACCTTTTCATCTAAAAAAATCACAGTCGAAGGCTTCCAATGTTATCTCAAATTTAAAGTTTTGAGATTAAGTACGGTAGTCTACACATGGTCCAAATGTAGTTAGAATCATAATGGAGTTTCTCTTGAGATTCTAAAATCAAATGCTATCAAAATCTAGTACATCATCATGCATAAATTGAATCACTCCAATATCATAATCATTCAGTGTTCAGAAGAAAAAAAAAGACTTATTAACTCTTCTATCTCCATTCAAAATGTATCTCAAACATTTTGTTATAACAAAGGATAACTAGTCTAAACAAATTGCTTTTAAGTTTACTCAATTGTGAAGGTAAGAGATGAATATGGTGCATTGAGAAAATAATCATCAAAATAATCAAGCAAAACTATAACCAAAAGTGTAACTCCTATGTTATTAGTTCCTTCAAACTACATGTTTGTTGGTTCAAACTACATCTTATATAAAGAATCACTGAGTTCTTAGTCATAAAGGTTATAAACATGTGTCAGCTCCAAAGATGACATGATTCCCCATGTAAATGTACATGTGACGATGATAATGAAATTGTTTACAATCAAAATCTTAATAATAACCCACGAGGGGGTCAAATATAAAATATATTTACTTTGGCAATCCCCCCTCCCCCCTCCCATGGGGTTTATAATAAGTAATAATGTCATGTAGTTGAGAACACTACTGGTGAATCTCATGCCACCAGTAATGATCCAAAACTTTATTCTCAAGATGATAATAATTTTTATGAGGTTCATCAAGTAGGATCCATATAAGGACTGTCTCGAGTACCTCTAAGATATATTTTAATAATTCAACAAATAATAAAATAATATGCATGTATATCCGACACAAGTGCCAAGACCCCGTCATAGTTAATTTAGTAAAAAGCTATAAATTGGTAAGGGTTATTTATAATCTAGTGGTGCAAGTAAAATTATCATCAAGCCAATATTACATACCGAGTCTTTGTGCAAAATGTGGTTGGGTTTTATGGTAACATACAAGCAATAAACTAAAGTAGAATAAACAAAAAAGTAAATATGAAATAAACTAGAACAAGAAAAAGAATACTAACATGGTGTTTATCCTAGAAAACTCCTTTTGGGTAAAAACTCTAGTAGAACTTCACTTATTGTATTAATGTGAAAAATCTTACAATTATGATAAACAATATCCAAAGTTTTAGGCTCTGATAATTACGTCTTTCAATCATACCTCTCACAATGAGAGAAATTACTTTTATAACCAGAGCACATCATATAATTAGTTTAAAATAATACTTTAAAGAAAAGTTATTTCTTTTTACAACGAAATTAAGTTACATTTAGCTACATTATCTTTCACTAAATTTTGGTTACTTTTGTATTCACCCAACTAGCTCCAAAATATCCCCAATGTTTGCAAGATGGTACATGGAATACAATGACATCCAACAATCTCCCCCTTATTTCCTAATCCATCTAAGAGATCACAAACTCGTTCTTTAAAGACTACAAGCTATTAAGTCCATTTTTCTCCTACACCAAGTAAACTTCTCAGCACTAACTTCCTTAGTCAAAAAATTTGCAACATTAATTTTCATCTCCACTTTCTCCATCACCACCTTCTTCTCTTCATTTCTCAAACAAAATGATATTCCATGTTAATGTTCTTTGTTCGCGCATGATACTCTGGATTATTTGACAGAAAAATTTCACTCAGTGAATCAAAATATATTCCTACAACCTTTTGAATGAACCCAATTGAGGCACATTACATTTAAATACAAATTACTTCTTTGCACACATGTGTAGCTTCCATATATTCAACCTCTGTGGTGGATATTACAACACTTGCTTAACATTTTCTCATCCAACTTACTGCTCCACCAAACAAGTTGAAAACATAACCATTGGTGGATATATACAAATCAAGATCACCATGTCATTCAAAATACAAAAATTCCTTCAAAATCACTTCCTTGGTTACACCAAGATTTTTACATAGTGATAAATCATCCTAATAGCAAATAACATGATTAGAAGTACCTTGTAGATATTGAAAAATTCATTTTACCATGATCTAATGTTCCATGCTTGGATGAGACATATATATGCTAACAACTCTTGTTACATGGACAATATCATGTAATTTGCAAACCATTGCATACAATAGGCTCCCAAAAACACTATGATATGGAACATGTGTCATGTCCTCCAACACATCTTTGGTCTTTGGACATTGTTCAGCTGAGAGTTTTTTGACCATCTAGAAAGGATTATCTTACTAACTTGTAGTCTTTCATCCTAAACCTTTCCAACACCATATTCACTATCTCTAATTGAGCCAATGTTTTTTTCTCATGAAATCCTTTTTGATCTTTATGCCCAAAATTAGCTTTGTATTACCAAGATCCTTCATGTCAATCTTCTTCTAAATTTGAGCTTTCACCTATTTTATCATTTCTATGTTGCCAACCAACATCATATCATCCACATAGAGCACTATGATGATAAAATTATCCCCTTCTTTTAATTACACACAAGGATCCACCTTTCTTCTTCCAATGCTGACTTTGCAAACAAACCCATGAAACATTTGATCCCATGTCCTTGGTGAATGTTTAAGGACATACAAGGACTTATTCAAGTGAAAGTCCATGTCCTTTTTACCCTTGACTCTCAAATTGTAAGGTTTCTTCATGTAGATTTCTTCCTCAAACTCGTCATGAAATTTTTTTGTTTTAACATCCATTTGATCTATCTCTAGATAGTATGCAACAACAATAGCTAAAATAAGTTTGATTGAAGTCAATTTTGCAACATAAGCGAATACTTCACCAAATTCAAACCCTTTGACTTGAGAGAACCCTTTGAAAACTAAGTGAGGCTTGTATTTTTCCAAATTTCCTTGTATATTGAACTTCTTAAAATATCATTTATAACCCATTGGTTTTATTCTAGGAGGTATATTTACCAAGTCTCATGTATTCTTCTTTATACACTTCATTTCCTTCGTCATAGCCTTCATCCAATACTTTCTCTCATCTAAACTGATAGCTTCCTTCACTATTGTTGGATCTTTATTATTTTTCACCAAAAATATAAACATTACATGGTAATTACCTATAATTTTAAGGTGTTGTTCAAACTCCTAATAGCCTTCTAAGTCCAAAATTATCACTATCATCTAAATTAAATTCTATATTTTGACTTGGTGTGATTTCAAAATCAATTATCTCATGAAGACCTTCATCTGGAAAGTTCCCTTAACTCCCCAATATCACTTCATTACATATGAGTTTTCTTTGCAAAGACACATCTTGATCATTGTAATTATCACTTCTCATATCCTTTCCTAGATTCTGTAGTGATACTACCTCTAGAGATTCTAGTTTTGGTTTCATTACCTCATGAGATTCTTTTCCAAAACTAGAATCTCTAAAGTTTACATGTACACTAACATCATTCATCTTTCTCATTTAAACAAGATTTCTAGAAAGTTATAGTATGTGTAAAACACTAGGGAGACTCATGGTCCTCCCATCTCTAAATTTCAACTTCACTCTTCCTCTCTGCATAATCCTATAGGTTGAATCATCTCCTTACAAAAACATGTCCGCCATCATGCATCTCATATTCTTAGAACCACTCCTTGTGAGGAGTCATGTGAAACAATGCATTTGAATTAATAATCCTTGCATCATTTCATGCTTGTGCACTAAAGGCTATAAGGTAATCATCACCGTTATCCATGTTTCCTCCTCCATCTTTAGAACACACATTATTTTGGGGGGTTTTGTCCTTCTTGTGCCTATAATTCTTTTTATAGTGTCTTATTTTACCATAGTTTCAACACTTTGTTATCTTCAAATTGGAGTCTTGGATCCATTTTTACACTAAAAAATTTTATCCCCTATTTTCCATTTTTCCTCTCTCTTTCCCTCCCCCACAAATAGACAAAACTTCCTTTGAGTGATAGCCATTAGCATATCTTCTCCTCATCTCTTTATATAAAAATTCCTCCATTATTTCCTAAAGCTTCAATTTTGTACTGGTATTGGTAATAGCCTTCACCAAAATTTCCCAAGAATCCGTAAAGAATAGAGTAAGGTTATACAATTATCCTCTTCATCCATCTTCACATCAATGGATAATAATTGTCTTATGAAAGAATTAAAATTGTTTAAGTTCCTTTTAATTAAGTTGAAATCATTCATTCGTAAATAATATAGCTTATTGATGCAGGAGCATCAACTCTATGATCTGTATAAGGATGGAAACATCCACATTTTGTCTTGAATCTATGTTAGTAAGGTCTTAGAAGTCATTAATTTTTATTCAGGTGTGTAAGCTGGTTTTTTGGCCTCTCAAAATTTAAACTATTCACTTTCCCTCCAAAAGATCAATCAGATTCTTGAACGCCTATTTTGGATAGATTATATATGTTAAGTATGTTGTAGTGTTGTATGATGGTGCTAAGACACCTCTTTATGTTTGTATTAGTATTCTAAAGTATTCAATAGGTGGTAGGAGCTTTAAGCTCAAGGTCATATATTATTATGTAAAAGTTAAAGCAGGGAAGAGTTACCTAAAAGGCTAAAAGGAAGTTGAAGGGGTCTCATAATTCGGGTATAGTAATTGTCTTGTAAGGAGTATAAAATATCATGTTTGTAACTTAATTAGAATATCATTCGAATGATCCAAGGGTTGGGAGATCATGAGATTCCAAGATTTGAAGAAAGTTCTAGTTGTGTAAACTATCTGTGGTATGGTGAAATACTGTGTGTTAATGGTGGTATGAAAAATTATTATGTTTAATCTTGATCAAGTTGAGTGTAGCTTTAAAACATGTTACATGAAAGGAAGTATCATGACCGGTACTATATTCAATTACAATATTGTTTATATGGTTACGCATATGCTTGTTCTTCCTATAAGTGATATATGTAGCAGTCTGTGGATAAGAGTGTTTGTTACTTAGTCAAGGTTAACATGTGGATATGGAATGAGATGCATGCAAGGTTGTACTGGGAATTAAAGAGTGTACAAGGCTTAGGCTAAAAACTCATGTGATTCAGTATGGACTTATAAGGAAAAATGTTGAACATCTCCATGTTGATTGGATTCGTAGTAGAAAGTAAGGTGATAATAGTTTTTTGGGAAAACTGACACCAAGTTTAAAACCTTGACTTAGGGATAGAGATTTGTGAATTGCTATTGTTTTTGAGTTTCAAGAGCTAAGACCATTTGAGGTTGGAGAGAGTAGACAAAGACTTATTTCACCTATAGTAGGTATTGTATGATATGGTATTGGATGATGTTAATAGGTGTAGCCTGTTTATGAGTACTCTTACATGAAAGTGCATAGAGAAAAGAGGTACCTAAGACATGAGGTGTCCTGTCAAAAACGTGATTCATCAGATCTAGTGTGCAACTTGATAGTTTTAGGGAGAGGTTATCCTATTACAAAGCCTCTTTAGACAAGCTCGGGTCCTTGGAAGTTTAAATATTTGAGTATGATTAAATCATAATTGAAAAAATGTTTATAATTTCCGTCTTCTTGAGCCTGGACAATACTGAGAAAACCCTCAAGCTAGGGTTTCAGAAGGAAGAAATCTCCATTTTCTCGAGAACTGAGCCATCCAAATCCCTTGGAAATGCGAAGGGAAATATATGTATAGAGATCTATCTCAGGTTTTTATGAAAGAGGTTAAGAAATGATTTAGGCCATTTCAAATTTTTTCAATAGAATTATATGTGAAATTTCCTTTTGATAGATGTGCACGAGAATTGTAGAAGGAGAATCTGAGACAAGGGTTTGATTGATAATTAATCAACATTTGAGAGACCTATTCCTTTAAAAAAGGAGTATTAGGAGCTAAAATTTGTAAGTGAGGATCTTAACATCTATACTCTTGGTTCTTGATGGATTGTACTTATTGACTTGTATGTCATGTCTTGGAGGACCAGATTCTTGACAGTTAGACTATGGAACAATGGATGACATAGATCCAAAAATGAAGGATACAAGTTATAAACACTTGAGATACTATGATCTTAATGAGTCAAGCTTGTGAAATCTTAGTCCTTGTCAAGATTTTAGGTTCTATACCAGGAATCCATCTCTAATGATTTCACATGAAAACATGATTCGAGGAGTAGGAAACTCCTGTATTGCACAATAATAGCAGGAAATAAGTACAATCCTGAGACAGGTCTGGCACAGTGAAAAATAAGAAGGGTGAGGTTTTGGCTTTAATTAGATAACACCATAGAGAACTGAGGAAAGTGATTCAAACTCATTTAAGGAGATTAATGGGTAAGAAGGAATTTACCAAGCCTGTATGACATGCCACTATTACATGAGCTAAGCAGTTAAAGAGACTTAGGTTAAAGGAACATGAAGTAGGAGGATTGGATCTAATTTAAGCCAATTAAGGGGACTAATTAGGAGACCCAAAACCTAGAAGAAAGGATGAAGAACCTTGGTTAAAAGAAAGTCCTTGGAATATGAAGGAGTTTAATGGAAGGGTGAAAGAACCCGGGGAAGGATCTATTTTAAGGTAAGTGAAGAGTATGGAAAGGTTCTATATGGGCAAAGATTCATCTACTAGGATCCTAGAGTTCCTTAGAGGGAAAAAGGAGCAAAACTTGACCATAAAGGTAAGGTAACATTGATAGTCTTAATACTTTGTTAAACCTGACTTTTTTTTTGGATGCACATGTGGTTTATCATGTACTATCAAGAGTAGTGGAATAAGACCATTAGATGAACTTTTGGTGTTAGATCAAGTTTAATTCCTAGATCTAGAAGTGTAGTTGAGTATGCATGAATACAGGGAAAAAGATATGTTTAAGTGGTCTGAGTAGACTAGAGATAAAGTATAGTCAAAGGGACTAATAATTGACTTTCATGATATGAAAATTGAATGAGCTCTACGTATCATTTGGTATTAGAGCGATGAAGATCAAGGAAAGGATTAGTTGAAAGGAGTGAAGATATGGATTAAAACAGTGAAAATAGAGAGAGGATTGAAAGAGATATATAAAGAAGATGAGTGAACACAAGTGATTGAAAATCAATCCTAGTGACCATGGGTACAAGAATGCCATAGTAGATGAAGAAATTAGTAGTAGAAATAGAAGAGGTTCAGGTTCAAAGACAAGTGCATCAGAGGATAAGGGAACAAGAACAATATGAGAAGAATAGAAAATATGATGGAAATAAGGAAAGCATGCAGAGATAGAGAGATGAGGGCTAATTAGGAATCATGGAAATCAGACTTGGATAGATGATGAAGATGAGGAAGAGGAAACCAGAAACAGAGATGGTGTCACGGATTGCTAGATTTATTGAGGATGCAGAAAGAAGAGAGAACAAGAAGAGAGAGAGGGAAAGGAAAGAAGAAAAGAGAGATGTGGTTTTAACAGGAGATCACAAAGTTGAGGCAAGAAGTAGCAGTAGACTGATGGTGCTCATAGAAAGAAGAGAGAAGAGAAGGAAGAACAGACAAGAAACATGTATGGTAATAAAGAAGAGAGTGAAGTGGCTAGTTAAATTGTCTTGTGGAAAAGAGACAAATAATAACAACTAAGGACAAGTATAAGACAAGAAGAAATAAGACTGAAATAGATGAACAAGAGAATGAGGAAGCAAAAATGGAAAGTGATTAAAGATATGGCATTGATAGATGATAAGAGTGAAGAAGAAGAAGAGATAGACACATTTTTGTATTCTCTTGAGATGGATGAGCATGATGAGGACAGTTGGTGTGCAAAGATAGAGGAAATAGAGTTCAAGAGAGAAAAAAATGAAGAAATGACAAGAAGAGAAGAATTTCTAGGGTCAGCAAGGCCTCATGTTTTTTAATCTAATGATGTGTGCAGGTGTGTGTTTGCAGGTACAAAGAATGAGCTTGAGGTGGAATATGAAAGAAATAATGATATAAACCAATAAAAAGAAGAGATGATTGAACAAGAGAGTGTATTTGTCTATGAGAGATGGGATTATTTGCAAGCTGAGATAGTATCTTTGGAGCATGTTATAAATACAATGAAATCATGTGGAAGAGAGTTGGAAATTAGTTCGAGGATGAAGAAAGAGCAATAGTTAGAGGCTCAAAGAAATAATATGGAAGAATATATTGAAGAGATAGATAAGCAAGAGGAAAAAATCAAGAGTGCAAAAATAGAGAAAGAAGTGTATGATGAAGAAAATGAAGTAAAAAATGAATAAGTCAGAGATGAGAAGCAACAACACAAGAAAGAGGAAAATGTGATGAAGGAATAAGAAGAAACCTATGAAGTACCAGACCTCACTTAAGAAGATTAAGATAACCATGAAGACCATACCAAGCATAGGATAAAAGCAATGAAAACATAGGTAGCTGAAGGTAAAGGTTAGATTAAAGCAAGGATGAAGATACAAAGGAATTGGAAAAAGAATAAGAAAAAAAAATTAGTAGGCTCAAAATTTTCCTACCCCTGGAGTATGATGCATGAGCATCAACTCTAGGATGTGTATAAGGCTAGAAGCATCCAAATTTTGGCTTGACGGTATGTTAGTAAGGTCTTAGAAGTCATTAAGTGTTATTCAGGTGTGCAAGTTGGTTTCTTGGCCTCTCAAAATTCAAACTATTCACTTTCCCTCCAAAAGAGCAATCCGATTCTTGAAGGCCTATTTTGGATAGATTATATATGTTTCATATGTCTTATTTTTGTATGATGGTGCTAAAACACGTTTTCATGTTTTTATTAGTATTCTAAAGGAGTCAATAGGTGGTAGGAGCTTTAAGATCAAGGTCATATGTTATTTTGTAAAAGTTGAAGCAAGGAAGAGTTACCTAAAAGAATAAAATGAAGTTAAAGAGTCACAACTTTGGTGGTAACTGCCTTGTAAGGGTATAAACATCATTTTATAACTGAATTCAATGTATTCCATTCCAATGTGAATCATTATGAAGTATCAAGTAAGAGATTGTGTGATATATTGTGTGTACATACTCTATGTGTCTATTTGATCAATTCTTATGTATGGTGATGGATGATTGTAGCTCTAAGCATGTAACAAGAAAGGATATTATGGCTGGTAAGAGATTCAATTTCATGTATTTATATGGTTTTGAGAGGATTAATTGTTGAGATAGTGGTATATGTGAGTTTGGATAAGACTATGTGAACTGTGACAGAATATTTAGAATACATGCATGTAAGGTTGTATGTTTTAGTGTGAGAGGCTTACCAAAAAGGGTTGAAGCATTGATAGTGAGGGAGATATTGAACATCTACAGGTTCATTGCATGCTTAGAAAATAAGGTGAGAATATTTTTTTGGGACAACTAACACCAAGTTGAAAACCTTGGCTTAGGGACAAAGATTGGTGGCTTGTCATTGTTTTTGAGTTTTAAGAGCCAAGACCATTTAGATTTGAAAGAGAAGGTGATTACTTGTGTAGGAATTTGGGATAAGTTACTGGAATCTCTCAAAGGATTTTATAGTATTTCTTAGGCTCAAAACAAAGTACTAAGGCATTATTTCCTATTAAAAACATGATTATCAGAGAGTCTAAAGGATGTTTCATGAATAATTTATTATTGCAAATCTTCTTTAGATAAGCTCAGGTCCCTAGAAGTTCAAAGTTTTGAGTATGATTAAATCATAGTTGAGAAATAACAAGTTATGTCTTCTCAAGATTTCTCACTACTAAGAACCCTTATGTTAGGGTTTGAAAGGAAAACTCTTGAGTATGTCCATAACTAGCCAAAAAAAATACTTCAAATTTTTTATACACCTTTGTCTTGAGGTTCTTTAAGAGGTTCAGAAAGATTTAGACCAAATCAAATTATTTCAGGAGAATTATTTATGATAGTTCCCGAGATAGGTGTGTACAATCTAGTACAGTCTCATAATTTGGGAGAAGAATCAACAGTTAAAGATTCTAAAGGGGGGTATTATGAGATAATCTTGGGAACTAATGATCCTCCCTCTATATACTCTTGGTTTTTGGTGGATTGAAGTTATAGACAAGTTTTATTTTTGAAAATTTCTTTATAGTTAAATGTGGCAAGGATGACACAATCCAGGAAGGTTTGAATTGCACCTTGAGAGATTTGGGTTAGAGAAATCTTGTGAAAAGTAATTCCTTATGAAGACTAGATTAAGGGAAGCAGAAAAAGTACACATGAAGGAGAATTGAGGATTAGGAAACTCCTTTATTGGGTATAACAGTGAGGTACAACTTGAGACATTCCAGCACAGTGAACACTTGGGAGAACAAAACTAGAAATCTAGATAATAGGATACATTGGTACTCGGTGGGATATTTGTGGGAAATATGGAATAAAGGATTTAAAAATGTTACAAAGTTAAGCACCTCAAGGTCTATCTTGGAACATAAGACAACTTAGATAGTAAAACCCATTTTGAGGCCTAATTAAAGGATCAAAACAGTGGAATGAATGAGAACATTTTAAAATAAATCCTTGGCATATGAAGGAGTTTAATGGAAGTGTAAAAGAACCTAAGGAAGGATCTATTGTAAAATAATGAGCAATATGGACAAGTTCTTTATGTGAAAAGACACCAATCTCAGTTGTTAGAGGGAATGAGGGTAGAATTGACCAAAATAAGGTAAGAGTGAAGTCTTGTGATTTGTTTACAATTGTTGAGTGAATACACATTGGTTTAGATGTACTATCAAGATTAGTGGGATACACTAGTTGAAATTTGGGGGGCTAGACATGTTTATTTCCTAGGCTAAAAGTGTATTTGGGTGTGCATGATCAAGAAATGAGATGTTTGAGTAACTTAGAATCAAAGTTGAGGTATATCCAAACTAATAATTGATTGGGTGCATGAAAATTGAATAATCTCTGTAGCACTTATTCCTTATAAAAATCTTATTCACAAAATATTTTGCTTGATACAACGTTCCTAGATTATCCTACAACTCCTTTGCAATTGTCTCACTTGAAGCATTTAGTAACACAATCAAAAAATTCATAACCTGAAAATACTATTTTCCTTCCTATTAACCTTGTCCCACTCTTCTTATGTCGAACTTATAGGAGCTTGTTGTGTCACAATAATCCACAGATCCCTCTCTATCAAAATATGCTCCATCTTAAGTTTCCATAACTCATAGTTTTTCCCATAAAACCTGACAATCTCAATTCTTTCACTACTAGCTATCATATTTTTGTGGAAAGAGGGTAAAATGAGGGTTTTAGAAGGTCCCAAAACCTTATACAAAGAGCCCAACAACTAGATTAAACTATAAATCTTACATAGAGAGAAAAAACCCGAGAAAATTCCCAAAACAAACAGGCAAAAGAGAAAAGCCCAAAGTAGAAAAAACCACATCAGATGAGCTTCTCAAGCTCAATTATAGTATACTTGGCTTGGATAGACCCCGATTCATCAGCAAGATAGTCCGTAAGCATTGACAGCTCGGTGCAATCTTTGGTAATGGCCTTCTTTGTGTTTTTAGTGAAGTTCTCCCAAGCTTTGAGTACCGAGAAGGAGCATTTTTGTTTGGCTATGATGGAAGTCGCCAGCTCCACATGTTAGCCTTCCGGCTGGTTTTCGGTGTCAACAGCAGAATCAGTGTTAGCCTTCTCAATGTTTCTAGAAGCAGAGTCAATCTCGTTTGGGGCAACATCCATTTAAGCATCCTGGGGGTTGGTGTCATGATCCTCCATGATAGTTTTACCGTCATCCAGCTAGAAGTTAAGACCCTCCTCCTTGAGCTCCATCTCTAGGCCAATCGGGAAAAAATCAGGGGAATCAAGATACAACTAAGCTAGCCCTAACAGGGTGTTTGAGATGCAGAGCTCTGAGCTAGAGGTTGGAGAGGAAGTAGCGAGTGCCATCGAAGCCACAGGAGCAACAAAACAGGCCAGACTCGGGGAGGGCAGATGAACAGGGGAGGCAAGGGGAACAAAACCCACCAGGATTTCAACATCAGAGTCTGAGTTAGGGGAGATTTTTTGGTGGTTGTGATGGTTGGAGGAGGGGTGGGAAGCAGGGGATGGAATGTGGGAGGAGGTGGGCATACAGTGGGGCTGACTGTGCTTGGGAGGAAAAAGACTCAATTCAGTAGGGGAAATGACAAATTTGAACATGAGGTAGAGGAGGCCCTTATGCATAATGGGCCCCTCACCCTCCCTAGCCAGGTTGATGGAATGCTCAAGCAATTGGAAAAGGAAAGTAGCTAGGTTGATCTTTTTCCCCCACTGTAAGTGTGAGAGGATGAAGAAATGGGGACCATAGACTAACCTGTAACGGCCATTGATGGTGAAATACCTCATGATCACCTCGGTGACTCTATCCCAGGGAGGAAGGAGGGATTCCCGTATATAGCCCAAGATATACTTTGTTGGCTTCTCCCCTTTGGAGATGAAGTCTTGGAGCTCCGTCTATAGAGGCTTCTTGAAGTTCACTACGCCCAAGGAAGGAAGGATGGTAACATAAGTGATGGCTTTTATGGAGATAGTGAAGCGGGTGTTTCCTAGCTGAACTCTGCCGCATGACCAGGTGGCCAGAGCACCATACGAAACCAACGCTAAGTAACCTAACATCCTTTGAGGAACGTCGTGATGCCATTGTCACTAAGGATGCTCCACACGTCTTGGTCCTCTTGTAACCCTGTGCATGAAGTGGGTTCAATGCGTTTGAGCTGCCCTCCCATTTTCAGAAAATCGTGGATGTGGTTCGAGGTGAAATTCTGCGACTCGGCTTTAATAAGCTCGTTATAACTGTGGGAGCCTTCCATGTCATCCATCCTTCTGAGATGGGAGTAATTATGATGCGGAATGGTGAATCCCAGACCAGGATCTGCACGAGTGCAGTAATACTTGTCACATGTGCTTTGCTCCGTGGAGCAATACTTCAAATTAATATGGAAATCATTACTTCCATTAAAAGTGAGAATGGAGTGCCTTTTGCCGGGTTTGCTGACATATGAATCAAACTCCCATCCCCACGCGTTAGCTAGACAGTGAGCAATCATTATGGCTAATTTGAAGGAGATTGGAAGGGAAATTCTCAAACTAAGTTTGTTGAGAGTCAAGGAGGACACCAATGTTAGCCAAACAATCCACCACCTTGTTTCCTTCCCTAAGAGTGTGCTAGAACTTGAGTTGCTGAAAGTTTCTTTGAAGGATCTGAATGTCAGCAATAATGTTTTTAATAATCCATTGACCTTGGTCATCTAAGTTGAGGAGAGTTATAATATTGAGAGAGTCACTTTCCACTATTAGGGGATCATTGCCAAGTTTAAGAGTCATCTCTAGCCCTTTTAAGATTGCTAAGGCTTTAGCACGGTGATTGGTACCTAGGTTAAAATTGGCTGCAATAGTAGCTTTAGGGGAACCATTTGAATTTCAGAGGATCGTCCCCCTGAATTTCCAAGATTACCCTTAGAAGCACCATTTGTATTAAGTTTCAACCAACCCAGAGGAGGAGGGAGCCACTTAACATCCGAATGAGCCTGTGAAGTGGATTTGGCTGTGGGTAGGGTCATCATCTACTGACACCAGTCCTTGTGATTGCATAGCTGAATTTTCTGCCGATATTTTTTCCATAAGAAGCTATTGAGATTATTCTGGGAGAGAATAGCTATATGATTGGCCACCCTCTCTGGATCCCAACATTGATCTTTGAATATTCTCCTATTCCTCTCTTTCCAGATACCTCAAAGGCCGTGTGGGAGAATAAGTTTCCAAGCCAGGGAGAGGGCCGGGTGAGTGAAGGGGGAGTACCATTGTATGAGTGTGTCAAGGATATAACTTGGGAAGGTCCAGGTTGTCATATTAGATATTATACTATAAACATATTTGTAAGTCAAAAAATGTTTAAAGTAAATCTAACAAAACCTTAGCAAGTTTGTAACCTTTTCTCTTATACCAGATGTTGGGTTTTAAGGAAACATGTAAACAATAAAACAAACTAGAATAAGTAAAAATAAGTATACTTGGTATAAACTAGAATAAGAAAAAGAATACTAACATAATTTTTATCTTGGGAAAACCATTTCGGGTAAAAAAAACCGAATAGAACTTCGTTTCTTGTAAATTAACTTGAAAAATATTGTAAATACAATAGCCAACATCCAAAGTTTTGGCCTCCAAAAATTAAGTATTTTAATCATACATGTCACAATGAAAACATGCACTTTTATAATTAAAGAACATCATATAAATAATATTTCTTTGAAAGCAAGCTAAAGTCTTAGAATAATAATTTAAGTAGAGCCACTGCTTTTAACAATGAACTCAAGTTACATAGCTAAATTAGCTTTCACTATTTTTGGTTTCTTTTGCATTCACCCAACTGGCACCAAAAATACCCCTAATGCATGCATAGAATATGACGACATCTAATAGTGGTTTTTCAAGAAAATGTATGGTAATCCATGTGAGGCAAGGTCATACCACAACTATCCATAAGATGGAACAAACTCATAATCATATCACACATCTATTAAATCCACTAGCAAGGGTATTTCCATACTTTCACATGTAGATGCCAATGAAAATGTTTATTAAGGAAAAGTGCCCATGTAATATATTGTATCTCAAGAGAGTGAATCATACTATAATGCGAGTAAAAAAAAACTAGTAGTTATATAAATTATGGCCAAATGAAGCATCTCAGTTCCATACTAGGAAATGTCTACAAATTACCCATAATATTGAAAATTAGAATTCTCTATTATTGTGGCAACTCCTAATCAAAAGTATCAATAGATATGTTCTATAATATAACATCAAATTACTCAAAGGTGATTTAACAAGATTCCATTATACTTAGAATTTAAGTCAAATGTTTTAGGTATTATAGATCAAATGTCACTCTTGAGAGTACTTGAGTCATCCTCATCTATAACTTATGTTATCTCAATCACTCTCGAAGGTTGACAGATTCATGTTGAAAGTCTCTTAGATATTAATTTTGGGGGAACTAAAGTTGGATGTGACACCTTTTCGTAGGATGTCTTCTTGCAATGGTGTGGAGACGTGTTCCCTATAGGGGTGGGGAATGTTTTCTATCTTTGAATAAAAATTTCATACATTGAACTTTGAATCAATTGTTATTCCTTTACATCCATACACCTTATAAAATTAGATGCCTCATAAAACTATCACTAAATTATTTAGGGACATAATCCTCTTCTTTGGATTCTTCTGCTCAATTATACTTACCACAGATGTCTCTAAATATTTAATGTCCAATATAGGGTGCTCACCTTCTTAACCCCAAGCTATTGCTACTACTCTTACCCACATGTGTTTTAGGATGTCCTCTTGTGGGGCTTGATAATCCCCATATTTTGAATTGCCTAAATTCCCATTGAATCTCCCTTATTTTCATTTTATTCACAGTTTGATTCTTTGAAGGCCTTATTAGGGGCCTCGTCACAACAATTCATATCCCGTTCATCTCCAACCCCATAAGATCTCATCCATATATTGCATAGTTGACTACTTTATGTCGAAGGGAATTGACAAAAAATACTATTTTGCCACCAACATCTATACCATCATTGGTAGTTTTTCAATGAAATTTCCATGGATTCACCTAATAAATAGGGATTATGTAGTGTCAAAAGAAATGTACACATGAAAAAAATCAAATACATTCCTATTTAAAGTAGATTGCATTCAATAGTCTAGAACTTAGTTATATTCATTGTTAATATTGTCAAAATTCTTTGATTTAGCTCAAGTCCATATAAACTATTCATTTTCCCTAGGTTGGAAATAATAGTGTTCTAGTTGATTTAATAAAATGGAAATTAAATCTATATTTTAGAGTAACTTATGTAACTAATGATATAAATGTGATGATATACAATAATTTATAAATGTTAAATACTCAAACAATATAGAACTCTAAGAAAATGAGAAGGATATATGACTTATTTGGTTCCTATGTGATCTAGAGACAATCGAGACTATGTATATCTTGAATCTGATTGAAAATGATGCTACAGTGGATGAAAAAGAAATCTAGGACTTTGGGATGTGATAGAAAGGAGCTCCCATGAGAGGACAAGAGTACCTGGGCACTATTTTCTTGATCTAGGTGCCAATGTCTGTGCTAGTATTTAAGATCAACATTTTTTTGGCTTTGAAGGTCTTCACTCCAATGTCTGATTTGTCTCCCCGACTTTGATGTTATGGTTTTGATGTCACTTGTAACTTGAAAAACACACCCTAGCTATTGTCATAAGCTCACAAACACAATAGATCTGAAATAAAAATGCAATATGTGAAGTCAAATTGACCCCAACGGTCACCCAAAGAGTGAACTTAGTACTGAGCACTGCACTACATTTCATACTCTTTGTAGTTTTGTGTTCCTGTGTGTGAAATAGTGTCCTTAGGTTGACCTTGCACCAATGACACCCAAATAGCGGGTTATAACTAGCTTAGATGCAAATGTGTGATATGGAATTCAACACTTCCCCTTCCTATGAAGTGTTTGCAGCCAAAAAATACAGTCCCTTGTGATAGTAGTGATAGTATGTAGATGAGATAGTCCCTTAGAATTTCCAGCTAGAATAATAGTGTGTATGTTGTGTATATATATGATTCTCTTGTTTGAATTTATATACTAGTTACACAAAAGGCTGAATATAAACATGGGATATGGATAAGAAAAGTGAAAAGGTCAGCCAAAAATGTCAAAATTATTAAAAAGAACAAACATGACAGGAGAACCCAGATTAGACACCAGCGCTTGGGTGCTAGTGTCTAGAGTGGGCACTAGTGTCCTGGGATAAATGAAAAAAAATGTGAAAAGATAGACAGACAGGGATCCCTATGACCTCACCAAAAGTGGATACAAAAATGACATATGTATAAGATAGTAATGATAAAATTCAATCAAAGACATAGGTGGACAAGGGATAATGTCACCTATGAATAATTTTCTTACTTAAGATTCATACATATAGCAACATAATGACGACATATAAAAAATAGTAATATGTGCGTGATTTTGTATCTACATTTTCCCCCCTTATGGTATTTGAATGAAATTCAAGTAGTGTAAAGGAATTAAGGAACACACTTGTGTAAATTCTAGAGAATCCATATTGCAGAGTGCTCGTAGAATAAAGAAGCTTGTAGTGTGGCGAGTCATGGGATAGAGTTTTGACCCACGTGGCGTAAGAGGAAATAACAACTATCATAAGGAGAAACTTGTAGAAATAGGTGTAATGTCATTGGAGATGTTAAATTTCTTGCAAAAGGAGATAGAGAAGGGTAGGGAGTGATCAATTCCCAACCCAATTTGTAAATAATTGAAGGATTTGGGCGTCGTTCCGCTAGAGGAAGAGTGTTGGGGAGAGAGGTCTGTTTTTCTCTCCTTCCATGACTGCATCCCCAAAAGGTCCAACCATTGCAGACAGGTAAAGACCAAATTTAGTTCCATTTTAGTTTCATTTAGTTTTGATTGAAGAACGCATATAGGAGTAGTATAGGAAATGAAATGAAGTCCCATTTCCCCCACCCCTACAATAACAAGTGTTCCTATTTTCATAGTGCTAGATGGATTCTAACTTAGGTCATCTAGAAGCGATGGAAATGTAAAGTGACTCGCAAGTTAGGTCATCTGGGAGTGATAGTAATTGTGATTATTGTATAGCTTGAATGATTTGATTTATGGTAGTTGATTGCATAAAATGTGTTTAGAAAATTACCAACAAAGAGGTTTTTCTTTACCTCCAGATTAGGTCATTTGGGAAGATAGATTTTAAATAGTAGCAAGTGTTGACTGTTCTTATAGAATAA
The DNA here is from genome assembly GCA_019776745.2 of Taxus chinensis. NCBI lineage: Eukaryota > Viridiplantae > Streptophyta > Pinopsida > Cupressales > Taxaceae > Taxus > Taxus chinensis. The sequence continues at coordinate 149,279,348 of CM034148.1, forward strand.
TTGTAAGTGTGTTTGAATAAAATTCAGAGAATGTTGTGATAGTAATGCATTAGGAACGTTGATCGATCAAGTTGTATCCTTAGAGGGATTATAGGATGATCCCGATTGTATGCCCCCCTTTTTGGCGAAAGGGTGAAGGGTGGAAAAATGAACACTGAGCTGAAAGAAATGCTAGAAAAAGTTGTACTAGTAAAAGAGAGATAATATGAGAGATAGTAGTATTGAAAAATAATGCATATTTATTTCCTAGTATATCTTCTAGATGTGAATATGAAATGGTGAAAATTGTATAGTATGGTGCTAGAGGAAACCTTGATCTATATGGAGCAAACAAGGAGAAAAACATAGTAACAAGGCTCAAGTTATGAGAGAAACCGTGTGACGTTTATTAGTTTTAAGAATAACGGTAAGTAGTAACTATAATATGGGATAGACTGGAATTGCTATAAATAGCAATATGGAAAAGTGAACAGTAATTTTATTTACACCGAGAGTGTTTGAGATTTGAGATTTAAGTTGTGAAGATGCCAAGCGTTAGAGTGACTAGTTTGACTAGATTCGAGAGAGTAGTGACGATCGTGGCTTCGTAGACAATTGAGGAGCTGGAATGTGTGACTATTTTTGGAAATTTTTTGTCAAAAATGCTTATTTTTATCATTTTTAGTAAAATTTGAATTTTTGTAGTTTTTGGCCTTCCTAACCAGGACAAAAGTGGACAGGGTGTTTCTTTCCTTCAGGACACTAGTGCCTAGTTCATGGCGCTAGTGACCTACTTCTGGACGCTAGTTTCTAGGGGCAGGAATTTAGTGTGAAATGACTGTCTTTTGAGTAATATAAGTTTGTTATGATTGGTTTTGGAGTATGTATGACGTGTTAACAGTGTGATTTTTTCTTTATTGTGTTGTGCAAATAAATATACACTTTAGGGAGTTTCAGGAGGGCCGTCACTTGAGTACGTTACTTGGATTGGGATTGTCAGATGCTAAGTAGTATGTATTAGACCATGTCGGCCTGCGAAACATCACTAGATTGGGGGATATACCCCATAACATGCCCTTATTGACTACATTGTGTGAGAGATGGTGCACGGATACTTGTACATTCTGGTTGTTGACTGGTGAGATGAAAATGACATTAGAGGATGCATATATGATATTGTGATTGCCTATAATTGGAGACAAAGTAAAGATTATGGTTGTATTGGATTCCCTTAGTCAGATGAGGGTGGCATGATGGTCTTTCATATGGTATCGACTACAAGTCTAGCCACATCTTAGCTTGGATGTCATTGTGAGATCAGGGGTTCCATGATTGCGGAAATTTATTGCAGTGGTATTAGCTTCGTCAGTGGCTATAAAGGATAGAGGACTTGGGATTTCATACGATTAGATGCATTATATTTGTCGTAGTATAGAGCAACATGGTACCATATTTTCATGGGTACGGTGTGTGTTAGCTCATTTGTATAGGGACTTATATAGATTCACGCAGGAGGATCATGGAGGTGGATTAGGAGCTATGACATTGTTGTAAGTGTGGGCCTATAAGAACATAGTGATATGGAGGTCACTCAATGGGCCACAGGCCAATTAGGCTCAGTCAGATATCTTTACAGATGGATGGGTAGGTACCTGTAGTAGGAGGATGGGTATTATGATGTATAGGTCATTGCTAGATCAGATGGGCCCTAGGACCATTATATGGAGACCATATATAGATCATGAAGGATAGGTGGATGACGGAGTGGAGCTGTAGTTCATTCGATGCACCATGTGTTTAGAGGATCGATTCCCAGGGACAACATAGTTTTTCTAGGGTGAGTGGGCATATAGATAGTTTAGCATGGTTTAGGATGTTCCCCTAGAGCCATATGTATGGTGTCAATCTACTAGGGCCATGAGGAAACCAAGGTTGATGTCAGGCCTAACAAGACCACAACTAGCTCATCCAAGGCTAGATGAGGCAAATCCGGCTATAGGGCCTATAAAAGTTGATGATGTGGGTTACACGGAAACATATAGTTAGTGATGGGTGACACACATATAGGTGTTTCCATTTCTAGTGGTGGTGGATTCTGTAGGTGAGACATAAGTTAGAGGAGTGGAGGGCCATGCACATGCCCCTAAGATGGACGATATATCCATAAAGCGAGAAAAGTGTAAGTATGGTTCATTATTACTTGTTATTGTTGGTTGATTTATACAGTTGATGGATACAAAAATTCATAGTAGCTAATGGTTTTATGATTGCAACCAATGTATTGGTCACTGATTGTAGATACCTCCATATGCACATTGACACGGAGTGTGCCCCTGTATGTACTTGTTGGAGGAGGGATACTAGAGAGAGTAGACGTGATTGTGGGTGAACATGCCCATTTATTTGAGCCAGTGGCTATAGTAATAACCATGTATATAATTTTTTTGATCAATGCAATGAGGCACGTGCAGAGATAGAGTGAGCGAGAGAGGTTGTAAGAGGAGGAAGATATGTGGAGTTGCAGGGCTGGTATGTAGAGTAGATTACTAAAGTTGGCATATTATGGATCCAATTGGAGATATATAGAGGTTGAGATGAGCGACATAGATTTATCGGTGAAGCCTCAAGTTGGAGAGCTCTCGCGTTTGTAGAGAGTGATATTGAGGATGATAGATGATGCATTGTATATGTTGTATTGAAGAATGGGGGCTTGGCCCCAATGATTGTATGTTGTAACTGTGGTTTTCACAAGATATATATACATGTTGTCATATTGGTTGTTAATGTGCATTGTATATGATGTGATGATTATGATTTGTACTTGGTAGTGATGGTATGGTGTGCTAGATTTTGTACATAATGTTAGAATGATTTATTTGATAGATATTGTTTGATTATTGCAAAGTGCTTATGATGCGGAAAGGATTGCTAAATCATAGAGTGAATGATATGTGCAAATGAAAAAGAGTGAATAATATAACATATGATGAATAACAACATAGATATGTGATGCAATGTGGTATGTAATGGTAACATGATATAAAATAAAATAATGAACTAATAATGCATGGATACTTGTATAATAAGAAGATGTAAAATAATATTTGCAATGGAATGTGATTTAAATGAAGGGGGGAGTAGAGGGATTTCCCCCAGTGTGAGAATGAGGTTCATTTATAAATTCCCCCTCAGCAGTCAAGAATGAACCATAGAACAAGAGTTTGTCATTGTGAAATATGTTTTTCACATGCAAGTAGATGCTAGAAAGATGTATTGTGAAGCACATAGCATGAAGTGTGTAATGTGAAGTTCATTGATATAGTGTTACCTCAACAGTCAAGTGTGAACTGTAGCATGAGAGTTCGTCATAGTGTAATGAGGTAGAAATGGAGACCATATACCAAAGGTGGAGAGGCATGCTACACACAGAAGGATCATGTGGAATAGTAGTAGTGTGAGTATGGGTTCTAAATTGGAAATAAGAGGAAACATTGCCAATAATGGGGGATATGGTGGTGGGAAGTGCAAAAATGGGTTTCTTAGGAAGCCAATGAGGTGCAGTATGGATGTTTGGAGGATGAGATAATGTTGTTATAGGTGGTCCAGTTGGAGGAGGTGGATGGATGATGACCTTAGGAGGTAGACGGATAATGATCCTAGGAGTAAATGAATGAGATAAGTTAAATGTGGTGGAGGTTTGCCTATGTGGAATAGGAGAGCAAGAGTGCTCACAAGAGATAGAACAAAAAACAATGACACATTTATCTTCTAATTTGTATTATATCATGGAGAGCATAACATTCATTATCATGGTGGACATTAATGTGGTGGAAATTATAGAAAGGGCAGTCATGATGGCGTTGCAACTGAAGAGGGGGATGATGTTGAGTGGATGGTAAATGGATTAAGCATTTATCAAATAAGGTATGCATGATATCATGTGGTTTAGCATTGGGTGAAAATTGCAATGGTTCACGAGTTGGAAATGTAGACACCCTAATTTCACATCTGTCCTAAATCAATTAATTCCCCTTCCTCATTTCCCACAAAAATACACTTCGAATTAATCAAATATAATTTGATTAATTATCCATTTCAAAATCTAAAAAATAGCCTCAATCCTCACCACATGTCATTATTCTCCATGTTTTTCTACTATTGAATTAAAAATTAAAAATAAAATCCTCACCCACTCTTCTGTGGTCCCCACTCACCTAAAATCCTCCGCTTAAGAATTAAAAATCTAAAATCAAATCCTCACCCATTCTTCGTGGTCCCCACTCACCTAATCTTGCCCACATTTTCAAACCATGATTACTTAAATTACTCTAAGTTAATCATTCCCCTAGGCTATAAATACAACCTTACTTCTCCCCTCTAAACACATGGAGAATAAGCTTGAATGCCTTGTCTTAGTTCTTACATCCTTTGAGCAAAGAACACCCTTTTACCTCGTCCTAATGCCCAAATAGCCCCATTCTAAAGCACCCCAAATCCATAATCTTTTTTCTCATCTGGTGCAGAGTAATTAGGATCATTGTTACAGGAAGGCCTTGCTTCGTCTTAAAGAAAAGCACCTATATATCACGCAATCAAGGCTCAATCCAAGTTTCCTAGCCCATACTCGAGGTTTGCTATGGAATGCGAAGGAGGAGGTATGATTGTTAGTATTTTACTTCTTTGTTAGTAGTGCATATTTTCTTAGCTTACATTCTGGCACACCCGATTACTTTTTATTTGTTACCATTAATTTCCCAATTAATGGGTTTATCTATTCTTTGTTTATTATTATTCATTATTATCTACTTTTCTGTGCCTTATTGCCTTCTTTGGTTAACCTTCATGCTTGTGGGTAGTATTTTTGTTATGTGGTGTCTTGTGGTGCATCTACGGGTTGTAGTATTAATGAAACTATCACGCTCATCCTGTCTTTAATCTCATCAGTGCTTGGTGTTTAGTTCCCAGTTCTAATTTTTCTATTCACTCGTAATCTATAGAAACACATGAACTAGTCATTAGTTTATCATCTTACTATCATGGGACAACCAATCCGAAAAATACATTTATTTATTTACTTTTGCTAAAATAACTGCTTTGTAGGAAGTTTATTATTATTATTATTATTTTCTTTCATTTTATTTAATCATTTTGTGATCTAACTCTTTATTTTTGTTTATTGTTCTTTTTTAACCTTGCTATCAAAATTTTAGCTTCTCAGGTGGAGTACAAAAGTCATAAAATTAAAAAAACTAGCTCCCGAGACGTTTTTCTCACATTCAAAAATTTCATTCAAAGTGTTATCGTATCCCATCTTCTGGAAGCCATAACTTTTGCTCCCGAACTCAGAATGACTTCATTTTTTTTAACGGAAATATATCAAAAAGATATATGCAATGGAAAAATAATTTTTTGATTTAGACGTACAGAAAATTTTGGTTTCATTTCTTCTAACACCTGTCTTTTTAACAAAAAACAACAAAATTATAGTTTGTTTTTAATTTTTAATTTTATTTTATTTAACATAACAACCTCACGTGTATGCTCTTTCCTCACACTTCAAAAGTGATCTTGGAAATCAGAAACGTGAGGCCACCTGGGCTCCGCAAAAAAAAAATATTATTTTTATTTTTTGCCTTACATTTCAATTTTCTACGACAACACTTCTAGGTAACATTTTTACACTCTCTCGTTTTGTTGTTTTTCTTTTTTGTGAAGATAATCGTTATTACTATTTCGTAATCACGATTAATTGCAATAACTTATTAAAAAAACATTTAAACAAAATCTATTCTAATTGTATCCACATATACTCTTTTCATGTACGCCTTGAAGCGATCTGGAAAATCAGAAATGGTCGTGATTTTTTAGTTTCTTTTTCTTACATTACATGATCCTCATAGTCCTTATGTTTCTAGCTATCGTCATTTCAATCATTATTTTAATTTCGTCACACTATTGATATATGTTCGGTTGATTGTTGTGTATGCTCTTTTCCAGCATCTTTGAGTGATCTGGAAAATCAAAAATAGCCACGATTGTTTTTCTTCCTAACATTTCGTCTGCAGGAAAATTATTAATTTATTTTTTGCATGACCACATCACTAGAATATTGTAAAAAAAACACAAAAACACAAAAACACAAAAACAACAAAATTTCCGCAAAAATACCACCATTCAACAGAAAATTGCTAAAACCAACATATTTTTTTATCATGCTCAGGTAGGCAATTATTTTCTGCTAGTGATTTATTTCTAGTTCGAAAGAACCTTACGTTTAATCACTTAATCATCTTGTTTTTACACGTAGTCAAGGTGGATTTCATCACCACCAAAGCTACACCGGTGACATGGACTTGACTACCACGCACCACCAGCATTCACATCTACATTGCACTTTGAGACCTAGTCTCATCACAGCATTCGGTATTTACCTCGCCCCTGCTCTTCACTTACATGTAATGTTGTCGTGCGGTGCATGTGAGTCACACCTAAATAGCTGTAACAATGAAGCCTAGGCATCGTCCCTATAAATCTTCAGGGAGTTATAAGGACACCATACACATTCATCCTTCCATCACCTTCCACCTTTTCACAAAACCTGTTCTAGACGTGGTGATTCACTCTGAAACAGGAAAGTAAGAAATGGTGAGTCTCCTTCAGTACTCTAAGGGATCCCTGTACTAATTTTGTCCCAGTACAAAATTAGGTATATATGGACTAGGGTATATTGGAGGATGCATCTTTTTTTTGGAGTAATAAGAGCATGCATCCATCAGTCCATAGCATACTTGTACGATTTCATGAAACAATGATCATTCCTGAAGAATTTACCTCATAAGGAAAAACAATTGGATCCACATGATTGTTTTTTTTTGACAACAAAATAGTTTAGCATTGTTTTATCATAAAACTTGGCTGATATCAATGTGTTCATTGTAAAAGTTTAGACCCTAGTTGTGTTCCACAAAAAAATTAGTTCTCGACCAATTTAATACCAAGCGAAAACATCCAAACAATCCAACAACGCAGACCAAAACATCACACCAATTTCATGAGCTTGCTTCATTCAACAATACATATGTCATAGCTTGTCTTTGACTATATCCAACTAATATTGAGTGACTAGCATTCACTCCCCATATCATCAATTGTCAAAACATCCTTCATAGCTTGTTTCCGGCTATATCAAACTAATATTAGGTGAATTGTTTGAGTTTACTCATTATTCTTTCCACCATCATGTTTATCCAAACCACAACACACACAAATCCTTTCATAACTCATTTTGAGTTATATCACAACCATATCACGATTAACCTGTTTAGGTTACTCTCCCCATCAATAGTCCAGAGCTTGTTTAAGCTAAATCTACACAACGTGCAAAAAATCCTCTAATAACTCGTCTCGAGTTACATCATCATCATATTAAGATAACTTTTTTGAGTTACTCTCCTTATCAGTCATCATGAGCTTATTCGAGCTAAATCCAAAGTAATCAAGTTCTCATTTCCTCACACTTATTCAAAATTCCTACCCACTTTTCATCTTAATCAGACACATTTCATCATGGTATTCACTCGCAATCACAATCATGAAAATGAATATGAAGAAGTTGCATAACTAGAACTCACCAATGAAGAACAAGAACAAGTCAATAGGGTGATAGAACAAAACAAAAATGAATATCTATTACGCATTCTAGCCATGGGGGAAAAACTACCCCTTGACTTCAGAACGGAAAATTTAAACAAACTCATTGACAACGGTGAATCAAGTTATCACAATGAAATACCAAACAATCCAAATGGTTCTTCGGTTAAAGAGCTATTCACTAAAATCTAAAACTTAACAAAGAAACTTGAGGAAGCAATGACTAGAGCTGGAAGATTAAAAGACCTCAATCTAGATTCCAATGCTCACGACATGTTTGATAAAGCATTCCCCGCTTCTCCATTCATACAAGAATGGAAACTTATGAAAGACACCATTTAGGGACTACAAAAACAATCAAAACAATTCAACTTTGAAGAATTGTGTCATTTTCCATTTGATACAAAGATATCACGATTACCATTTCTGTCATCCTTCGAAATCCCTAAGTTTGATAAATACAAAAGTAAAGGAAACCCCCATGAACATGTCAAGGAATTTTACATGTAATTTCAGGAAGTTACCTATTGAGACACGTACCTTTTACGATTATTCCCCCAAAGTTTAGGAGGATAGGCTTTAGACTAGTTTTTTCATCTGCCCAAAGGGTCAGTCACAACATTTGCAGACTTATCAGAGAAATTTGTCAAACATTTTTCCTATAAATTAGAATCATAAATAACCATGCTTGATCTCTGTAACACTAAGCAAAGGCCAAATGAAAACTTTGCCTCCTTTTTACAACGATGGCAAGGAATTGTAAGCTGATTTCCTTGCTCAGTACCCAAGAGACAACTAGTTAGCATTTTTGTTCCTAATATCAATGTTGAATTATCATTCCACATACAAATGCATTGTCTGAATAGTTTCGACAAAGTCATTAAAAAGGGCACACAAATTGAAAAAGCTCTCATTTCTAAGGGCTTACTTAAAACACCCTTTAGGGACCAACCTTATCGAGACACCCCTCAGAACTCAGACAAATCTAAATTCTTTAACCAGAATTGAAATATCGTCAACGACGGAGTTACTAATTCCTGCCATGTCTGAAACATTCAAAACCATCCTATCAATACATTAAAATTCCAACAACCAATCATTATCCCCAGAAAGGAGGTTCCTTCTTGAGACCGACGAAGATAGTTCACTCCTCTTGGAGAAAGTCTTTGTAGTGTCTTTCGTCATTTGGAAAATGCCAATATGATTACATATCCCATCGTCAAACCCTTCGAAGAAGGACAACCCAAACCAAATTGGTATAAGGACAATGAATATTGTGATTACCATCGCATAAAAGGGAACTCTACAGATCGATGCATGCAACTTTACCATTACGTACAAGACCTGGTTGAACGTGGAGACATAGAAGTTGAAAATACTTCTGAGATAAAAAAACCTAATGAAAAACTTCACATGTTCAAAAATCCTTCCCCTAATCATGATAACAACTCCAAAGATAAGGGTCAATCATCAAGCAATGTCGAGTATAATTCGGTCATCTCGATCATAGACTATGACCAAGACTTAGTGGCAACTATAAAGATCAGAACTGACTGTGTGATCACCACTAGACAGAAAAAAATGTGGGTCCCTACGATAAAAAAATATTCCACTTCGTCCCCCACATCACCTCTTAATCCAACATTTAATTCCACCACCAATTCCTCTCCATAGCCTACGCCATCATTCAATATTATCAAACAATTAGATAAGATTACAGCATAAATTTTCATCATGGAACTACTTAATTCTTCTCCCGCACTACAACGCATCCTTATGCATAAGTTGAATAACACTCATGTCCCTGAGGACATCAATTCACAGTAATTCTAGGCTTTAATCACACATCTTATAGTCCCCAATCCTATTTTATCTTTGGGTCTCGCTGACCTGCTTAATCCCAACATCGCTAATAACCACTCGTTATACGCCAAGGGTTATGTAACTCATCGTAAGATCAAGCACGTCTTAATCGACAATGGATCCGCATTGAATATTTATTCTATGAAACTTTTACGTTGTCTAGGTTACACTAAAAATGATTTACAAAACAATATCATAACCATTCATGGGTATGATAATAGCGAAAGAAAATCTGAATGCACAATCACGTTGCCTCTCTAAGTTAGACCCATCACCTTAGACATAGTTTGTCATGTGGTGGATGTAGAAGTTGCATATAACATTCTCGTCGACCGACCATGGATTCATGCCATGAAATCCATTCCATCAACATTCCACCAATGTATTAAGTTTCCTCATTTGGACAAGGAGTTTACATTACGTGTTGATCCCCAACCTTTTGAGTATTGTAGATTCCTCAAAGGACAGTATCGACATGATCACTATTGTCCATCAACAGATAAATATGCTCCACCTCACATAATCCCTAATAAAACACACATTGATCCTGATATACTCCCTAATAATGATCTGAAACCATCATCTCCTAACCAAAACACATTTTCCAATCCATTATCTTTTGCTAGTCAACCATAATCCACCATTCCTCCTCCCACTAATCAAGCTTCTTCTTCCAACAACAGTTATTCTTCCACCACACCATCTTCTTCCTCACCTAGCCAACCTTCTTCATCCAACCACACCTCTTCCATTAAGATACCTCCTCTTGTGAATAAGCAAACTTCATCCTTCAATCCACCCCCTTTTTCTTATAACCCATTCTCTTCATCTTTTAAAACTACCAAACTGACTTCCCCACCACATGAGGTGCCTATTGGTCCCCCATCCCACACATTTAAAATTATTGACACAGGATGCGGTGAATATCAATTTCAAAAGATGGAAGACTCCTTTTATATCAATAAATCCCCACAGAGCTACGGAAAACCTAATGCTCCACATATGAGAATCCATCCCACTTACAAAATGGGACAGTCACTTTGGAAAAAGTTTCATTATCTTGACAACGAACATATTCCAAGTTCTTCACGATCTTGGTTAGATAATGATGACTTTGCTCCATGTTATGAGTCCCCTCAATTTACCAAAGCTCACCGAATAATGAAAAACATGGGATGGAAGGGTAAAGGACTCAGTCCAAATGAACAAGGTTTTTTAGACCCAATAAATTACACACAACATCATGGTAAACATGGTATATGTTTCAAGGTGTTTGATGTTACTCCCATAATAGTTTCAAGTGACAATGATGACACCAATTCTAATAATGACATCAGGTCTCCATGTAGTCTTTTTGAGGACCTCGTTGAAACACATCTTTACTTTGAACATTTATCTGTTAATGTCATCAATTTTGAGCCTACACATCTGAGTCTCATAGACCATGGACATATTTGAAAATGATGAAGCCATTGAAGAATTCCTTGGAACTCGTGACCAAATCCCTACTTCTGACCATAGAAAAGGATTTGAAATCAATCTAAATGAATCGACCTATTTTGACGAAGAGATAAAATATTCAAATCCTTCACCCTCAGAAAATTTGGATCAGAAGGGCAAACAGAGGATTTCCCATAGTCAAAACCTCACCGCTACCCTATCCAACAAACATGTCAACAAAAAGTCCCAACATTACACACCAAAATCTTGTACCAAATCACCTCAAACACCTGACACCGATGACCTACATCAACCATTAGCATCATTTTCTGAAAAGGATACATCTAAAATGCTTGTATAAGAAACAAAATACATAAACATTGGCACCACCGAACAACTAAAAATTTTACAATTTGACATTAGTCTGTTTGACCAAGAATGCATGGAATTCACAACACTCCTTATTGAATTCCAAGATATATTTACATGGACATATAAGGACATGCTAGGCCTAGACCTATCTCTTGTAGTACACCATCTTGTGGTACATCCAGATGTAAAACCTGTAAAGCAAAAACTATGCAAAATGCATCCCCAAGTTACATTGCTTGTCAAAGCTGAACTTGAGAAACTCTTAGAAGCTGACTTTATCAAACCTATTGATTATTCGACATGGATATCTAACATAGTTTCCATTGCCAAGAAAAATCCCAGCATCAGAATATGCACAAACTTCTGCGACATCAACAAGGCTTGTCTCAAAGATGACTTTCCCTTGCCAAATATAGACATGATTGTTGATTCTACGGTAGGCCATGAAATGCTCTCCTTAATGGATGGATTCTTTGGTTACAATCAAATATGTATTACTGAAGGGGATCAAGATAAAATGACATTTACTACACCATGGGATACCTTTTGTTATAAGGTAATGCCTTTCGGATTAAAAAATGATAGTGCCACCTATCAACGAGCAATGACTGTCATCTTCCATGACATGTTACATGATATCATGGAAGATTATGTTAATGATATATTAGCAAAATCTAAAACATGAATAAGGCATCCAAGTGAGTTGAGACGCATTTTCAATAGATTACGCGAGTATAAGGTTCATCTTAACCCAAAGAAATGTGTGTTCGGAGTAACCTCTGGTAAATTATTAGGGTTTATTATCTCACGAAGAGGCATAGAGGTGGATCCTACCAAAGTCAAAGCCATTATGGAAATGCCTCCTCAAAACCTAAAACAATTACGTAGTCTTCAGGGAAAGATACAATCTATTAAGTGTTTCATATCACAGTTGGATGACAAGTGCCATCACTTTAATCAGTTACTCAAGAAATATGCACACTTTCACTGGAACCACAATTTCCAAGACTCTTTTGCTAAGTTAAAAGAATACCTGTCTAGTCCACCTGTTCTTATGTCACCATTTGCCGATAAACCCATGTTGCTTTATACATCTGCCACTGAACATGCCATAGGAGCTCTACTAGCACAACATAACGATCAAGAAAAAGAATAAGCTGTATATTACCTTAGTCAAACACTTATTGACCACAAAGTACTTTATTCCCAAATCAAAAAAGTATGCTTATCGGTCGTCTTTGCATTCCATAAGTTACATCATTAGTTGCTCAATCACACAACTATGTTGATTGTCAAAATTGATCCTCTCAATTATTTGTTGTCCAGACCCATTCTCACGAAAAGAATGTCTAGTTGGGTCGTATTACTTAGTGAATTTGATGTCAAATTTATTTCACAGAAATCAATTAAAGGACAAACCCTTACATACCAACTTGCCGAGGCATCCCTTCCTAGCAGAGAACTGCTTCAGTTCTCTTTTCTCGATGAAGATATTCTACACATAGACATCGTGCCAACTTGGAATCTATTTTTTGATGGATCTTGTAATCTCCATGGCTCAGGGACTGGTATTTTACTTATCACACCCAATGGACATGTTATCCCCAAATCATTTTTCTTAGCATTCCCATGTACCAACAATATCGCAGAATATGAAGCTCTCATCATAGGATTAAAACTGGCTATATCTTGGAATCTTACAGAATTAACTGTCTTTGGTGATTCTTTACTTATCATCAAGCAAGTTACCAATGAATACCAGTTCAAGAATGAAAAAATTATCCCATATAAATGCATGGTGGATAGTCTTCGAAGCTATTTTCGATTAATTAGCTTTGATCAAATTCCCATAATTTGTAATAAATCTACCGACGCTATGGCAACCATTGGATCCCTATTAGAAATCGCATCTAGTCAACCCCAAGCACATTTTCTTGTCAAACATCTCTTAATGCCTGCCTATGATCTTCCTGAAAACACTATGGTATGTGAGATCATGGGTCCAAATAACCCTTGGTACCACGATCTTTATACCTTCATTCGCGATAAAACATTTCTTACCGACAAGAAACCAATGCATAAACGTGCTTCTCGTTACACCATTTTAGCAGAAACTCTTTATAAATGAGGATATGATGGTACCTTGCTCTGATTTCTTAATCAAGAAGAAGCCTCGAGTGTCTTAGCTGAAGTCCATTCTGGTATCTGTGGAGCACACACGAATGGTATCACCTTAGCCAAGAAAATCCAGCGAGTTGGATATTATTGGCCCACCATGGAAAGTGACGCATTTCATTTTGTCAGACATTGTAGAACATGTCAAAAGCATGGAAATCTTCTCCACACACCTTCCTAAGCATTACAATTGATAACCACACCATAGCCCTTCTCTCAATGGGGACTTGACCTCATTGGTAAAATCAGACCAACATCGTCTGATGGACATAAGTTCATCTTTATCGCTACCGATTACTTCACTAAATGGGTGGAAGCTATGCATCTCACCTATGTTACTGGTAGCCAAATATCGAAATTCATTTTTAATAATCTCATTTGTCGATTTGGTATTCCATCCACTCTAGTTGCAGATAATGGTAAATCATTTAAAAACCAGGATGTACCTAGCCAAACGTTTTCACATCAAACTTAAATGGTCCACTCCATACTATCCTCAGGGTAACGGTCAAGTGGAAATAACCAATAAGACCTTAAAATCCATCATGGAAAATATTTTCAATACCCATGGACATAATTGGCATACTCAAATTTACCCCGAAGAGCTACCCCATTTTCCCTTGTTTATGGTTGTGAAGCCATTTTACCTATTGAGATAGAAATCCTGTCTTTGAGGATCTCCCTTAAAGATGTAATTAATGACTATGAATACCGACAGTCATGGTTTCAAGAGCTTGAGCTTCTCGTTGAAAAATGACTTAATGCTCTCAATCATCTTCAAGTCTATCAAAACTAACTGCAACATAGTTATCATAAAAAGGTAAGACCCAGAGAATTTGAAATTGGTGACCTCATTTTAAAAGAAAATCAAAAAAATACCACTAAAGAACGAGAAAAACAAGGAAAATTTGAGCCTAATTGGTTAGGACCCTATGTAATTACAGCTAAATTTAGCTTTGGAGCCTATAAATTGGCCACAGAAGATGGTCAAGATCTTGATGAACTAATGAATGCAGTTCATTTAAAGAAATTCTATCCTTGAGATGCTAACTATTTTGGGAAACAACGTGTACATTGTTCCTTCTATCTTACTTATCTCCGAATAATTTAAATTTATTCATTTTTATTGGCAGATATTTTCTTTATCAAAATCACATCTTCATATTTATCATCATGAGACAGGTGCTAATATAGATCCTATTAAGTTTTTGAGTATCATACTTCTTATAATATCTCCCATTTTTAGTCACTTTCACCTATGGTCATACATAGAAGCTTACTGATGATAATATATTCCCTTTAAAGACATTCTCTCTTTCATAACAAAGCTCTAAACTTCTTTACCCAGTTCATTTCATCGTCCATCTCAGTCTTTGGTGTTGAACCCTCGTGTCCTACTAGTTGTGTGGGGTTCATATTGGGGGCAGACGCTCCTTCCCAAATACAAAGCGCTATTGTAAAAATCTATCAATTCAATAACTTATGAATAATTCATCGTCACATCTTTCATCCTTCATAGTATTTGGTGTTGAGCCCACACTTCTTCTTGGTAGTGTGAGACTGGGAATGGAGGAAGGTGCCCTTACTTGTCTACATCTTGTCTTTGGTGATAAAACCTCGCCTCTTACAAGTGGCATGTGGCAAAGCATAGAGGGTCATTCTCATAAAAGCATAAAAATATTTCAAAACATTAAAAAATAAAAAAATAGACAAAAAGGGAATTCACTCACTTATATTTTGCCTTTGGTCATGAGCCCTTACTTCTCACTAGTAGCATGGGGCAAGGCATATGGAGTCACTTCAAAAATACAAAATCTTATAGTGCTTGCAAATTATAGAATCCCCAAAGAAGTAATTTAGATGCCTAAGTGAAGAGAGAACTATCCCTTTACCTCATATCTTACCAATCAACAGGCCACATAACTGTCTAAGCCTAGCACGCGACTTATAAAGTGAAAGCCATTTTTGAAACTGGTTCAATACCATTATGAAGAATGGAGTCACAATTTCTCAAAGGGATTATTGTTAGCATTTGTCTCTATATTCATTATCTACCTCCTACGTCCTTCTTGATTCTCGGTGATGAGCCCACATATCTTACAAGTTGTGTGGAGTTAGGAATGGAGCTGGACTTCTTTTCATCATATCCTCACCACCATATCCTGCCAATGGAAAGAGAATTTGTGTTATTCTGAGCATAAGTTACCACACAGAACACGGTACATATGGATAATATCCTGGTTTATCGCCTCTCAAAAATAAGTCTGCACTCTAGTCCATGAATTGCCAATAAGAGTGTAAAAATCCATAAACAGTGTGAAAATTGTCAAAAATCTAAAAATAGTTTAAAAATCCAAAAATCCAAAAACATCTTAAAATCGTCAAAAACCTAAAAACATTAGAAATAATCATCAAAAATCTAAAAAAAATTAAAAAATCCAAAAATAAATACATAAAAAAATACAAAATTAGACATCATCAAAAATCCAAAAACAGTGTAAACATCCACAAATCCAAAAACATTTGAAAATCATCAAAAACCCAAAAACATTAGAAATAATCGTCCAAAATCTAAAAAAAATAACAAAAAAATTAGAACTCGTCAAAAATCTAAAAACATTAGAAAGAATCGTCAATAATTCGAACACCTTTGCAAATCATCAAAAAAAAAATTCACAAATCAAAATAAAAAAATAGAAACGATTATAAAAAATCCAAAAAAACATTAGAAAAATAAAATAAAATATATATATATATATTAATTAATTATAAACAAAAAACAAAAATGTTGTAAAATCGCAAAAACTCTAAAAATACCAACGCAATTCAACCTTTGAACTATTATCCCCAATGGATGATCCAATCACTTTATGACTACCGAATTCAAAACACTTCTCCTCGCATGAATCCTTGCTTGGGGCAAATCCGACTCTCATTGCTTCCTTGTTTAAGGACAATGACCCAATACTTTACTATGTCCTTGTACCCCTGCTTGGGGGCACATCCGATCAATCCTCACTGTGGAACACATTAGGGACATGTTTATTGATTCTTGAGTTGCATTATTAGTTATAAATTATTAATTGCTTTCTTGTATCTTGATATATTATAGGGGGCATCTTGATTTTCTGTATCCTGGTGTTCTCTCTAATATTCTTATATTATCTGGTTACATGTCATACTAGGGCATCATACTTTCTTGATGGCATTTGTCTATGCTCTCTTCCATTTACACATCGTACTGGGGCATCACACCTTTTTGATGGCCCCTGTCTATGCTATCACGCATATTACAGTGTAGTCATCCCGATCTTTTATATCACGATGTATCCTATTATGTGCTCTATTAAAATTAAAATACTTTTCATCACGTGAGTATCTTCCTGCATGATCAACATCTTACTTTGCACCCCATCCATTCACCCATACTAATACATTCCCCAGTTTGGGAATCCTACTTGATCACCATTACAATTTGCGAATCCTACTTGACGATCTTTCTCAAGTAGCATTCACTATCCAACAACTCCTTCTCCCTCACCATGATCACCATGTATTTGATCCATTTATCAACGCTCCTCATTTTTACTCCTCCACCACTTATCCTCATATTACCCTTCTCACCATTCCTGTCCCCTCTCACCCATTTGTATTCTTTCCTTTCCCCCTTCTGCTTCCCGCTTGACAATCTTACTTAATAACCCCTTCTATATAAGTTCCTCGGTGGAGGTTTACTCGCTCCCCAAGATCTTCCCATTGTAGAAACTTCTTCACCACCTCCCCTCTCATCAAACAACAATCACCACCAAACACATCTTCCCATTCCACCTCTTCTGCTTCTCATTCTCGCATCATTACTCTCACCACGCGGGCATCCCAATTAAGGATTCACCTCACACTCTTCGCCCTCCACTACATATATTCCTTCATCCATTCATGTTACACTCCTTTGTTTCCTTTCTTTCTTGTTATCACCTCATCTCATATCATATACCACTCAGGCATACCTCATTCACTCTTTTCTCATCCTTCCCCAAATCCATCTTATGCCTGGTCATCCTACTTACACACTCTCGTAGTATGAAAAATTCACTTGAGGGTTCCCCTTAAGTCTATTTTGTCATACCCTATACCCACCAACTCTATCATCATCCTTCTTCTTCTTCAGCTTGGCGATCTTACTTAACCGTTCTGGCCACATGGCAATCTTACTTAAGACTTCCACTTAAGGTTGATCTACCCTATAGCCTTCCCCCATCCCATCATATTTCCCCCATCTTATTTCTCCCACCTCTCATCGCGATCATCATTTTAAACCTACCATTCCACCCCTGTCCACAATATCATTTTATCTTTCTCCTTGCATATCATCCCTTTCGGTTAGGTTATCTTATGAAACCTCTCCGGCAGCATGGTGATCTTACTTAAGAGATTCTCTTAAGCATGACATGTCATCTTACACTCACCCATAAATCTACAATCTCACCATCCATATTTCCTCTTCATTCCCCATCATCACATCTTTTTACCACCACTATCACCATCCTCTGCTTAGCAATCTTACTTAATCACTCACCCGGCATGGTGATCTCACTTAAAAGTCCCTCTTAAGGATGATCTATCTCCTTGCCTTTCCCCATCACTACACACCCTTCACCCTTCACTTTTTCTCGTCATTCTCCATTATCACATCCTTTCACCTCCTTTTCCATTCTCACAAACACCACTTCTTGTTTGACCACTTGTCATCTCTAGTTTCACTCACTTAGCAATCTTACTTAACCACTTCCATCACATGACAATCTTATGTCAGGGTCCTCCCTCTGCTTAACTTATCATCATGAACTTCTCCCCTGCCTAATTCTTCATTAATCGCTTCTTCCACCTGGTATTTCCTACTACCCACTTTTTCCTCCTACTATTATCCTTTCTCCACATATCCTCTTACAACATACATCTAATCTCTTCTACCTACAGTCACGTTTTTTTCCCCCATTTTCCCCTTCTTGATCCATCATCCTTCATACCATTTCTTTCCATGCTTTTCATGTCTTAGTTCTTCATCCTCATCACCTGCATCCTCTCCTTGCTTTCACCTAGTCCCAACTCATCCCTCTCATTTTCTTTACTCTTTCCACTTCATCTTCTCAAATCCCCCCCACATTTCTACCCACACACGCATTCACCATTATTTTTAACATTCCTCTATCATTCTTTCATCATCATCTTCTATTCCCGCGCTAATAATTGTAAGTGGTCTTTCCCTAAAAATCATCAATCCTCATCGGCACGACCTCATTCACTCACTTGGACCTTCTATATTTACCCTTCATTCCTTCCCTCCTCTAATCCACTACTCATTATAAGGGGGCTTTCCCTAACGTCCCTTTGTTGGTGTTACCCTTTCCAATCCTCGTTAGCTTTCTCTTTTTCTTCATTTTTTCTCTCACCGTTCCCCACCACTCATTGTAAGGGGGATTTCGCTAACATCCCCTCATTGGAATTGCCTCTTCTATCCCCCATTCTCTTTTCTCTCCTATTCTTTTCCCTCAATCCCACCCTTTCTTGTCACTTCTTACCCATCTCTCCATCTTCTCTTCACCCTTTTCAATATCTTTACTGTCTTCATCATACATCCTTTTTCTATTTTCTTGTCATCCTAGTATCCTCATTTCATGCATCTCTACATCTTTTCCAATTGATGTCATTCCTCCCTTCTTTCTTCTCTGAACATTCCTTATATTGTTCCCTTTCCACTTATTACCGCCTTTCTATATTCCCTTCTTTCTACATCATTTTCTTTGTTATCCTCTTCTCTCTCCCACCCCTCATCTTATTTCCCTTCCCATGTATCATCTTCTTCCCTTTTTTCCATCACGTTTCATCCTTACTTCCCCATCAATAACCCGGCTCTTTAGCGTTGTCCTATCTTTTTTTATCATACCACCCTCCACATGCATCTCCATACGATCAGTTCCATATTCTTTTCCTTGGTCTTCCTCGTAATGACACGATTCCTTCAATCTTCTTCCTGTATTCGCTCTATATTCCTTTCATCTCCCCTAATTTTCACATTTCTTCTGACCACTTCTCCTTTTCTCTACCACCCCTACCTTTTCGTTCATTATATATATATTTCTCTTCTTTTCTCTACTCTTTTTCACACTTTCCTCACCTCTCATAGTTTCTTTTTTTTCTCCATTCTACTTCTTTCATACTCTTTCCATTTTCATCCATTTTACCCCTACTTCCACCTCATTTTCTCCTTCTTATTTATCCTTTCATGTTTCCTTCTTTTCTCAGCTCTATCATTTCTTTCAATTTCACGCATCCCTCTTTACTGTCTCTGTTGCTTCCTTCATTTTGCACATCTCTCTATTTCATCCCTTCACCCTCTACTCTGTCATTTTCCTATTTTCTCCTTGTTTGTCCTTCATCATTCCCTTCTTCCCCTATCATCCCTCTCTCTTATTTCTACCTTTTTCATTCCTTTTCCCCTCCCCTATCTCCCTTACTCTTCTCGTAATCAACCCCCAATCCTATCCATTCCATTTTCTTTTTCCCACACACCCTCACACCTAGCATTCAAGGCCGATTGAATCCTTTCTCCATTTACGTCATGCGGTCATTCCAATCTCTTCCACTCCATTATCTTCCTCTTCTCCGCATAATTCATTTATTTTATTTTCGAGAGTTCTATCATATATTCCATTCTCATCAGTCCTCTCGATGGGGCATCATAACATCTTCTCATGACATTTTTGTCTTGGAGGATACTATGACATCCGTCACTCACCACTTTCTATTCTCCCCAACAAACAGTCACTCTACCTTTTTCTTAAGAAAAGTAGATTGAATTCTTCCCCCATCCTGTCTACTTTCTTTCAAAAAACACTACTTTCATAGTACCCTTCCAAAGAAGGGAAAATGTAGACACCCTAATTTCACATCTATCATAAATTAATTAATTCCCCTTCCTTATTTCTCACAAAAATACACTTCGAATTAATCAAATATAATTTGATTAATTATCCATTTCAAAATCCAAAAAATAACCTAATCCTCACCACATGTCATTATTCTCCATGTTTTTCTACTATTGAATTAAAAATTCAAATTCAAATCCTCACCCACCCTTCGTGGTCCCCACTCACCTAAAATCCTCCACTTATGAATTAAAAATCTAAAATCAAATCCTCACCCATTCTTCGTGGTCCCCACTCATCTAATCTTGCCCACATTTTCAAACCATGATTACTTAAATTACTCTAAGTTAATCACTCCCCCAGGATATGAATACAACCTTACCCCTCCCCTCTAAACATACAAAGAATAAGCCTGAATTCCCTATCTAAGTTCTTGCATCCTTTGAGATAAGAACATCCTTCTGCCTCGTCCTAATGCCCAAATAGCCTCATAATCCTTTTTCCCATCTAGTGCAAAGTAAGAGGATCATTGTTACAGGAAGCCCTTGCTCCATCTTGAAGAAAAGTACCTACATATCACACAATCAAGGCTCAATCCAAGTTTCCTAGCCCATTCCAAGGTTTTCTACGGAACGCGAAAGAGGAGGTATGATTATTGGTATTTTACTTCTTTGCTAGTAGTGTATTTTTCCTAGCTTATAGGAAATGAATAAGACTTTGGTGAATACCAACACGGTGGTGGGGAAGGAAGACGCTTGCATGGAGGAGAATATAGTGATCATATAAGAGGGTCACTAGATGGGAGAAGAGAAGACGTAGTAGGCAAGGGAGGAATACAAGAAGTAGAATTGGGTGTTATAACATAATCCACAATTAAATTCTTTTATGAATCAATAACCTTATAGTAGAAAAGAGTAAATGATTTACATGTATCATATAAGAATTTTTATTTTAATGGAGCAATTAAGCCATGAAAAAAGATGAATTGCATTTCTAGATCAATAGGCTGGAATAGTAACTAATGTATCAAAGAATTAAAGCGTAAAATTTAATCTATAATTGGCTCTTTCTTTCCTTGATGCAAAGAAGGAAATAATTCATATATGAATTTAAGACCATTGTTAGAAATAAGACGCCTAAGAAAATAATCCTCCATATCATAATAAGTACTAATAGATCCGTAAGGAAAATGAGTATACCATTGGAGATCATGATCAAATAGACTATAGAAAAAGTCTTTAAGTAAAAATCGATCATTAGAATAATAAGCCATGGCTAAGAGATAATGTTTTAGATACAAATAAGGATTGCATATGTCATTGAAACATGAGAAAGTAGGCATGGTGAAATCCTTGGAGAAAGTGAAATTGTGAATCTTCTTAGGAATAGGATTTCCATGAAGGGAATTATTTTCAATGGAGGCATAATAGGCTCTACTCTCAATGGTAAGGGTATGAACTTGGGTTTGCAAAGAAATAACAACATGCATGAGAGAGAGGATATCTTGTGAGGGGTTGGTCTGAGAAGTGAGAAACACATTGAGGGGTTGAATCTTGCCATTGTGAGTGATCATAGGAACCTGAGAAGGGGAAGTGGATGTCGAAGGAGGGAATGAAGGTGCAAGAGGAAGAGATGACTATGGAGGCTCTACAGAGATGTTGGGTGTAGAATAATGAGACATAATGAGAGGTGTATTAGGAGTAGGATTTTTGTCAACATGGCCATCATTGGAACGAGATTCATAAGTAGGAGGAAAAGGAGCTGTAGATTCACATTCAACAATTGTAACTGAAAGAATATCATTATTAACATGTGTAGTATCATTATCAAAATTAATTTCACTATTTGACATATTTTCGCAAGAAAAGATTTCATCAAGATTATCATCAAGATACAAAGAAGTGATAGGAGTGATATTATTATATATTATTGCAATCATTAGAAAAAATTTCAGAAGTAAGAATGACAAGAGAAATAGATTCACATACAATTTGACTAATAGTAGAAACATCATTATTCATATTTATAATTGCAATATCACAAGTAGAGTCATTAACATCCATGTTTTTACAAGAAATAGCCTTATCATGCATAGAATCAATATTAATGATATCAATTTAAATAGTACAAAAAGGGGAGGATGGAAGGTTATGCATGGCTATGGGAAATGAGGGATATCATTGGGTAAAAATTTTGTCAAGGGAAACTATGCAAATATTCGAGTGTTAGAAACTAACAAGAAGGGAATTTTTGTGTTCAAGGAGTAGTTAGAGGGCTGTTGAATCATATTGGGGATTATAGATGACATTACAAAATTCAACTACTTCAGAGGCATTGGTAAATACTAGTTGCATATGCATATAGGTCATATCATGATTTAGAGATGGGTACCTCTTTGGAGCCATGAGGGTTTGGGATCTAAGGGAAAAGGGTTTGAAAAGGAGTGGGGTTCACCAAAAGATTTAATCAAATGGAAATTAAATCTATATTTTATAGTAACTTCTGTAAATAATGACATACAAGTGATGATATACAACAATTTATAAATGTTAAATAATTAAACAATATATAACTCCAAGAAAATGAGAAGGATAGATGAATTAGTTGGTTCCTTTGTGATCTGGAGACATCTAAGATTGTGTATATGTTGAATTTGGCTTAAAATGATGTTACAATGGCTGATAGAGAAATCTGGTACTTTGGGCTATGTTGGATAGGAGCGCCCACTAGAGGACAAGAGCACTTGGGCACTAGTGTTTTGATCTAGGCACTAGTCTCAATGTTAGTATTCAAGATCTTCCTTTTTTTGGGTCTAAGGCTCTTCGCTCTAATGTTTGATTTGCTGCTCCAACTTGTCTATTAGGGTTTCAATGTCACATGTAACCTACAAAACAAACCCTAGCTATCTGCACAAGCTCACAAACACATAAGATCTAAAATAAAATGCAATATGTGAAGTTAGACTGACCCCAAGGGTCACCAGAAGAGTGAACTTAGTACCAAACGTTGTAGTACATT
Organism: Taxus chinensis; assembly: GCA_019776745.2. Lineage (NCBI taxonomy): Eukaryota > Viridiplantae > Streptophyta > Pinopsida > Cupressales > Taxaceae > Taxus > Taxus chinensis. The sequence goes on from CM034148.1 coordinate 149,302,771, forward strand.
TCAGAATCCATGTAGTTTTGTGTGCTTGTGTGTGAAATAGTGACTTTAGGTTTCCCTCGTGCCAATGACACCAAGATAGCGGGATATAGCTATCTTAGATACAAATGTGTGATATGGGATTCAACACTTCCCCTTCTTATACAATGTATGCCACCCAAAAATGTAGTCCCTTTTGATAGTAGTGATGGTATGTAAATTACATAGTCCCTTAGAATTACCATCAATAATAATGGTATGTATGTTATGTATATATATGAGTCTCTTGTTTGAATTTTGACACTATTGAGATAAAAGGCTGACTATGAATATGGGATAAGGATAATAAAATTGAAAAGGAGAACCACAAATGTCAAAATGAGTAAAAAGAACAAACAGGATAGGAGCACCTAGAATGGACACCAACGCTTGGGTGTTAGTGTCCAAAGTGGGGTTTAGTGTCCTAGGATAAATTATGACATATGTGAAATACAGACAGACAAGGATCCCTATGGCCTAACAAAAAGTGGATATAGAAATCATAGATGTACAAGATGGTTACAATAAAAATAAATCAAAGACGTAGATGGACAAAGGATAGTGTCAGTAGTGAATACTTTTCTTACTTAAAATTCATGCATATAACAACATACTAACGACATAACAAAATAATAATATGTGTGTGATTTTGTATCTACACTAGTCTTGACAGCTAAGCCATTAAAACTATGGAAATTTATACAATAAAATTAAATAGATGTTTTCATATATATTCTTAGTCTCTACTTGTTTTGTTGGGATTTATAACTCAATTGATTCTTCTTCCACAAATAGTTCTATATTTTCCTCTACCCATTTATACATGTCTTTTTATTCTAACAACCATATCAACATTTTATGGTACCAACACCAGAAACATTTTTAGAATCATCCATGGTTTTCCTTGTCAAGACATGCTAGTGTTGTAATCTAACTCATTTTATCTTTTTTAATAGGGTTTACCTAAAAACCACATTCTTGTGTAGGAACCTAAGTGGGAAAAAATCTAACTACGTGAATTATAGAGACAATTGTAACATTGTTGTAGTATCAAGAAATTAATAGATTTAAAATAATCATATGGTTTCTCTCAAAATAAAATGTGTATTAGTTATTAGATAATTACCTTCATACCCAACAACTGAAGCATATTGTCTAGGGATTAGACATATTCTTTTATATTTATAATAAACTATACAATTAACAACCAACAAACTTATGTTCATGTTCCTTTACATATTTTGTAGAGTCCTTCATGAGTGTTCACTTCAACTTCCTTTATTTGTTTAGGAGTGTTACAAATTATATGATGATTTACTTTTACACACACACACACACACACACACACACACACACACACACACACACACACACACACACACACACACACACACACACACACACACACACACACACACACACACACCACATGATTTTATGATATTATATAGGCATATTAAATATATTTAAGGCTTAGGTCCTAATGTACCTCCAACATCATGCTACACAAAAAAATAAAACAAATATAGAAGTTAAAATGACATATCATGTATAACCTCCTCCAACTTCATATGCTTCTAGATTCGACATCAATAATCATTTTTACCATCTTAAATTTGACATACTAATGTATGAAAGTGAACAATGACCTATTATTGCACTCTATACATACCATGAGATCCCCAACAATGATTCTATTGATGATCCTTTATTGGTACATTTTTACATTGATTCACATCTGACATAGAACATTATAATAAAAAATTTATCAAACATTTGCATTATTGCACTGCTTACTAATCTTGGGTAGACTTATACTTGACTGGTATGATGGAAACCAAAAATATGTTTTTTGGAGCAATATTAAATACATTTCTATATTCAATTTTCTTTTGCAAGCAAGAATTGGGGATTTTTAAAGGGATTTCAATAAATTATACTGGTTCTTTATGTAACATAACACCTTTTATAATTACAACCAGAAATTTAAACAATTTAGGTGGAAAATTTGAGATCAAACATGAAAATTATATGCATTCATACAAGTCACACATAAGCACACTTAAGAATATATATTATTTTATAAATTACCATAGGGGTTGGAGTCAATAAAATAAAAGTACAACATAAGATAGGGTGGTGAAGAAAATCAAGTACACATAACTTTATGGGAAGGGAATGGACTATCAACTTAGGCACTCCTTCCCAACCTTAACTATGACCTTGACCCATATCAATGATATATCTATAGGGTATTGATGAGATTACACGAGAGGTGGCCTTATATGTCTATAGGGATGTTGAGGGTACAAAGATCCATATCTATATATGGGGCCTTCCCCATCTAGATAGAGTTGCGGGGAATGGAAGAATTGATAGACTATTTTAGTGGATTAAGATACTTCACAAAGATTGATTTTAAAACTGTTTATCACTGGATCAAAATTTAGGAAGGAGATGAATGAAATATCGCATTCAAGAAAAAAGAAGGTTAAAACAAGTAGTTGGGTATGAAATTTGGCTTGGAAAATATATAATAGTAATGTGAAGGGTTAGTATCACCTGTGTATTTAATCATCATAGGGTTTCAGTTAGTTCTATAAATATCTATCATATGCACCATTATACTCATGTCATTTCACCTCGGGAGAATAATTACATAAAGGAGTTGCATTTCAACATAAAAAGATTAATAATTTCATCGAATTCCCATGCTTAAAATGTCAATATTTAAAGAACGTAAATATCGAGTTAATTTTTCATTAGAATAAAATTCTAAATGGCTAAAATAACAAGCCTCCTTGAAGAACCTGAATTACCTCACAATTACACCGCATGGAAAAATTATTGGGTAAAAACAAGACACAAGGTTACAACTCTTTTCTAGGAACAACATAACAATAACACAAACATGATATTTTGTGAATTTGATATAACTTTCACATATTACATGAAGATTGTTTATGATTTGTAATTTTATTATTTAATATTTGAAATGAACGACATGGGTAGGTTATATTTAAGTTGATATGTGTAGACACCTTAAGATTACATACCTATTCTTAATTATCCCTATCATTTACATAATATGCTAAATGAGATCTATAATGCATTCTAGATTATTATCCTTTCATATTCCATTAGAAGTCACCCACATACCTTTATAATTACTTTAATTAATTCTATCATGCTTAAACCATACCTTATATCCCTTGGATAAATTAATTATCCATTTAAATAAATAAATAGCTAATTATACACTCACCCTCCACTTATCTCCACTTCGCCATCCAACTCTCTCAAGTTGAACTATCCCACTCCACTCAAGCTCTAGAACCCTACAAAGATGGAAGCAACAATATTCATGTACAACCACCTTCTCGAATAAAATCAAAAGCCAGCAAAATATTCATTTCCCCTTAAATGAATATTCAAACCATCAAACTACTCAAACCGAATCAAATTATTAATTTAGGAAAATACATTCATGATCCTGCAACCCATTAAAACCTTGATCTAAAATCCATGGCCTTTCCTTCAGATATATATATGAGGCTTAATCCTTTAAAATTCATGCTTGGAAGCTTTAAGCATTTATACCAAACCTATGCTCATTTACCATTCAAATTTCCATACCGAAAGGTTGTCTATGTAATCACTCATTTACTCATAACATTCCTCTTCCATTTTGAGATAAGATTGGAGCATCCACAATCAAACTATCCTAAGATATCCAACAAGTGTAGTAACACTTCAGCTATCTCATCTGAGATTGCAAGAGGACTCAAATGAAGGTTTGCATTCTGACATAACCAATGGAACCCCCACGTAATTATTTATCTTTTTAGATCATTTCTTTTTAAACTAACTTTATTGGTGTGTTACTTGTTTTGTTGTAGACCTACTATCAAAATTTCAGAGTATTTGGTGGAGATAATTGATAGAAACCCTAAAAAACACAGTCAATTTTTTTTGTATTTTTTATGAAATTTTGAGCACCTACAGGATCCATGCACTATCATATCATTGCATGTGTTAACATCACTTGTGAAGTGCACTAGTGTATAACTATATGTGCTAGCATTCAACCATTTTTTTATGTCTCTGTGCAACATAACTCTGCATGTACTAGGAGTCAACTCCTTGCATGGGCTAGCATATCACTATACATCTTAGTGTTAAACTATTTTTCTGCTTTGTAAATCCTATAAATCTTTGTCACAAAAATGCGTTTAATTACACACACTACCATAGCATGTCATGCTTGAGCACCTTATTGCACACACTAGCATTCTGTCAGTGTATTTTACTATTTCCTTCATTTTTCCAACGTGTTAAATCATTTTTTCTCTGTTTTAGCACTATTTTCTAACCCTTTTTATGTAATTTTTCATAAATAATCAGTTAAATTGTATAATTTACCTTTAATTTTTGTTTGATCTAAACTATTCACATCAATTGTGTATGCTCTTTTATCGTACCCTCTTAAGTGATATTGAAAATCGTATATGAATAAGTTTGCATTATTTATTTTATATCATGATTCAATTGTAGGAAAACTAATAACTTGTTAATTGTAGGACCACATCTTACGAATATTAAATTTGAACATTCAACCAAACTACTAACTACAATTTCCTTGATCATGAAAACCAAACAAAATTTATTTTATCAAACTTTATAAACTTGATTTATAGGTTCGGATAAGTTTTTATTCCCATTTTCTTTAAATGTGAGAAGTGCATAGACAAGGTCTAGAAACTCGTTGTGAGGAGTACCACAAAAACCCAAAGTACTTGGTACCCTGAGGGAAATAGCCAAAAAAATGAGAACCCTTGCCTACTTGACAAGTACACCTGTGAGAATTAGAATCGATGTTATCCATTGTGACAACCCTGTTTTGATTGATCGAGTGGAGTAAAATCCAACTTTGTTAATCAAGAGGTAAAGTAAATCCAACAACTAGAAATTTTCTAGTGTAATGAACTGGTTCGGATAAGAACTTGGTATTTAGAGAGAGATCCATATCTAGGAATATTTACCAACGAAGCCAAGTTACTTGAAAATCCTCCCTCTCATCGTCATTCTCATCCAAATTTCTCAAGTCAAATTGATTTGTATTTCACTTTCTTTTATGAAATCACATCTTGTTCCATTTTCATCAAAATAAAATATCTTCTCAAAATTTACAAAATTCTTTTCTTTTTGGATTCTCATTCCAAATTAAAGTTATCACGTCTAAGTCTTACCCTTTGGATTCACTTTTTAAAGTTTAAGCACATTATTTGATTCAAATCAAATTCTAAGTCTTAAATCTCGGATACCCATATCCTAATTTAAGAAATCCATTTCAATCCAAGTCTTGTTCTTTGGTATTCACTTTATCAGGGTCGAGCACAATCACAATTGAATCACAAAGTCTTTTCTTTAGATACCAACTTTATCCAAGCTAAGAAAATATGCAAACCCCTTTTATTTTCTAACTCTTCTATTTTAACATTCAATTTGTTAAAATTTAAGCACAATCTTTCATTCTCTAAGTCTTCTATTTTAACATTCACTTTGTTAAAATTTAAATAATCCATTTCATCCATAAGTCTTATATTTTAACATTCACTTTTTTAAAATTTAAGGAACCTCTTTTATAGATAAGTCTTCTATTTTGACATTCACTTTGTCAAAATTAAAGAAATTCATTTCATCACCATATCTTATATTCTGACATTCACTTTGTCAAAGTGTAAGTGAAATCATTCTTTGTCTACACATCCCATATTTTGACATTCAATTTGTCAATGTTTAATCAATTCATTACCAACGTCTACGTCTTCTAATTTGACATTCACTTTCTTAAAGTTTAAGCACAATATTTATCCATCTCTAAGTCTTAATACTTTGATATTCACTTTATAAAATTTTAAGAATAATCATTCGCAACACAAACGTCTTTTATTTTAACATTCACTTTTTCAAGTTTTAAGGCATAATCTTTCTCAACCTTTAAGTATTATATTTTGATATCCATATAATCAAATTTAAGCAAATGATTTCCAATAGAATCCTTCATACGTTGAGTATTCACTTTTTTCATGTAGTTAATCACATCCAATCAAACCTAATCAAGCGTCATATATATTGAATATTCACTTTATTCAATTATAGGAAAATCATATGCAATCGAGTCAAGAGTCCTATCCAAGTCTTATAAGTTGAATATTTACGTTATTCACATATTAATAAAATCAATCCAACATCTAGACTTTGTACATTGAACATTCATCGTGTTCACATATCATGTCAATCTAATCTAATTTAATAAAAGAACTTTTCAATCTCAAGCTTATGTTTTGATTATCTCCCACAAAATTGAAAACAATCATTCTTTATCATCTTTTTAACTCAAAATTTGTCACAAATTCTATAAAATTCCAAACACACTAGTCATTTAGGTATTTACCTATAACACGATGGTGTTTACACGTAGTAAAATTACCCATGTCATTGATGATTCTGAAAGATTCAATCCTTTTGGTCATGGTCCTTTTGAAGATGAATAAATTACATAACAACCTCAACTATCAACAAGTGAGAAGGAATCTATTGATCATGTCATCATACAAGATAAAAATCATTCTTAAGCTTTTTGAAATGGGGAAGAACTATCTTGTAAATTCAAACACAAACATTTAAAAGACGTAATCGACAAACCTGAGTCTACTATGAAAAACACTAACTCAACCACCACATCTCATTCATCAAAAGAAAAGTTGGATAAAATTGAAGAATTACAGCTCCAAATTAAAAACAACGCAAATACTAAAATGGGGGAAGAGAAAAAATCAATACATGACATTGATGTCACCATGGACATATGATGCATGAACATCTCATCCAAAACTGAAATTTTGTCTTTTATTTACAATTTTGGCTTGATAGTTGTTCTAGTTTGTCTAGGAGTCATTAGGGAGTCCATAGTTTTCTTTTGGTGTTGTGTCTAGCCTCTATAAAATTTGAATTATAGGAATTTGTTTCAAATGCAATAAGTTTGTTAGTCATAGATCCTTTGAGTGTCTAGAGAACCCTCGGAAAATTAGTAGTAGAGTAAATGAAGCTAGAAATCAGATTTCACATGTTGAAGAAGAAGAAAGTGTGACATCACTATCACTCATAAAATAACCAGAGAAAAGAGAGTCATTGATGATGAGAAGGGTGTTGATTAATGCAAGAAAGGAATATGATGAATTAGCCCACAGAAGAACAATGTTCAGGACCATGTGTAAATCTATAGGTAAGTTTTGTAAACTTATTGTTGACAATGGTAGAACAGATAATCTAAAGTCTTCTGAAATGGTTGAGAATATAAAATTGAGAAAATTGAAGCATCCTAAGCCATATAATGTATATTAGGTCTAATGTGATCATCGGGTGTTGGTTAGTGAGCAATGTTTGATTAATTTTCAGATTGGTAGATATAGAGATGAAGTTCTTCGTGATGTAATGTCTATGGATGTTTATCATATCTTATTAGGAAGGCCATTGCAGCTTGATAGGAGATCTATTAACTATGGATGGGCTAACACTTATACTCTTATGAAGGATGGAGTTAAGCACACATTAAATCATCTCAAGGAAAACCAAACATAAAGTGAAAACTATCCTAGAGTTATGCTAATGGGCATGAAAACTTACTTTCAACAAAAGAAGGAATATGTTCATGAAAATAAAAGAGTTACAACTTATGGTGAAGATGGTGTGAAGGAAAATAAAGTAGGTATAATGAAGAAACTATGGAAGTTGTTAAGTGGAGAAGAGAAGTATAAAGGTAACTTGCAAAGAAGAGTGAGTAAATAAGGTGAAGTACAAGGATCTATAGATATCAAGGGAGATCAATATAAACAAGAGCTCTTATGAGAAAAATAAAAGAATGATGAAAATAGAGAGAAATCAGAGCTTGCACAAGGTGAAAACAATCATGAAAGATGGAGAAAAAAGTCTAAGAGGACAAGAAAATACAAGTGCTAGAATAAATTCAAGAAGAACACATTAAAGGAAGAAAGCAAGAAGTGGAAGAGATGGTCAATAAGGTGGATGAGGATCATTTATATCCTTCCAATTTCTCTTTGAATGTTCTGTATGTAGGTTTAACAGCTGAGATGGAGATAATGCAATCAAATGGAGATGGTCATTTCAAGTAAAATACTCTAAATTTAGACCTCAAAGACATAATGAAGAAAGAAGGACAAAAGGAAAGTGGAAAAGGTGGAGAAACAGTCATAAACAATAAATATATACATCTCGTGTCAAGCTAGATCATGTGTATCTTTCAAGGATAAAGGTGAAGAAGCTCATAAACATTGCTAAAATCACTTTCTTGTTCAAAAACATGATCATTCAAGAGACTAAGAAGATTGTAAAATACATAGTACACTTAATGAAGGCATGGTATTCAGTCAAGGACCACTTCAATGAGACGATCTTCAACTAGAAACAAAGAAATAAGAAAACAAGCATGACAAGCAAGTTGATGGGGTAGCTTTCTTTTTCCCTTGGGGGTATAATGCAGGAGAATCTCCTCCAAAAGTGGAATTTTGTCTTTTCTTTAAAATTTTGGCTTGATAGTTGTTGTAGTTAGTCTAGGATTCATTAGAGAGTCCATAGTTTTCATTTGGTGTTGTTAGTTTCTTTCTAGTCTCCATAAAATTTGAATTCTTGATTTTCCCTCAAAAAGCAAATTTGAATATTTGAGAGACATTTTGGCTTGTAAAAGGTGTATTAGTGTGTTGTAAGGTGAAAATAAGCTCTAGAGATCATGTGAGAGGTCCTTTAAGAATTATAAAAGGATGAAGTTCATGTTTGGTCTAAACCACCTTGGAGTTCTATAAAAAAAATAGTCTTAATGGTGTAGTTAGCACAAAACATGCATTTTATTAAGTACTTACAAGACTCCAAATGCAGTTGGAGGATGAAAAGATGTATAAAATAATGATTTTTAATTGTATTATTCATATTCCATTTGAATGAGAAGTGAGAAAGAGCTCCAATAAGGTTTAGAAAAGAGAAATAAGGAAGTAACTATGCTTTCTTATTGGAAAAGGGTAGAGTTTGTGAGATAATATAGTCTAGAGGAAGGATTTTTACATGAATTTTTATGAAAATTTGATTAGGAATCAACTAAAATGGTGATTTTAGGGGAATTTGAGTTTGTTTTGAGTTTTAGAAGGTGAGATTAAGCTAAAATTATATACTTGCTGGTTTGTGAAAACCCTTCCTAGGGCAGAGAAGAAATTTTGGTATAACTTTAATTTTATTTAATGAAAACGTCCAAAAGTTGGTGAGAATGATTAAAAAGGTGGGATAGAGATGTGGTTAAAATTTAAATATGATTGGACTTAATTAAGGTGGTCAAAATCTAAAAAATGACAGTTAACTTGTGTGGAGATACCAAGTGTTGAAGGTATAGAGTCATAGACACTATAACTTTTCCATACGAAGGAGTTTAGGGATAAAAATTTCCATATATCATCTAAGATACCCATGCATTGATATTTAAAAAATTTGAGACCTAAATCACTCCCAAAATCCTTGTGGGTAAGTGCACCTAGTTGGGGGGCCAAAAACCAGACAAAAATCCAATTTTTGTCATTTTGGCCATAACAAGCTCATGTTATGGCTTGATCGCACTATAATGCGAAAGGGTAAAATTGAGGTTGCACTATAATGCAAGTGCATTATGGATCATATTTATCAAGTCATAACTTTCTCACATTTTTATTGTCATAAAACACAATTGAAACCCAAGAGCAGTTTGTTAGAAACTGGAACACTGAGAGGGGGGTGAATCAGAGTTCAATTGAACTTTAAATCAAACCAACCAGATTAATCACTTAATTAGAAATCAAAATCAAAATAAAAATAGCCAATACACACACACACACAAGAGACAAGAATTTTTAAGTGGGAAACCCAATTTGGGAGAAAATCCACTGAATTACAGCACTATAGGCCAAAAGTTTACAAAATATGTTGAGCTACAACTCAAATACAAAAGCTACATCTTCGAGTCAAGAAACAACTTGATAATATGCAAGCCACAACTTTCCAAAAAGTAACCACTTCTTGATTAGACTGATCTTTAACTTATTAAAAACATAAATATCTGACCACACTTAAAATTTGATGCTGAGAACACTTGATAGTGATCCTAGATTAGCAACCTATCTTTTGTAATTCACCGTAGTCTATGTTTTTGTAATTTACATTAGCCGATTTCAGTTACAGTTTTCTCAAGCTTTGTCAAGCACTTAGAGTTTCACTATTTTCAAACCTTCTACATCATTGATTTTGAGTCTTCAATGTCTTCGTATTAGCACTTGCTTCTATACCTTTACCCTCCATAAACCACTCACCAATATTTTTCACACACTCCTTACAATCCACCTTCTTGAATGTCAATTAATTGTATGTTAGATCAATCCACCTTGTTGTATTTCAAATCATTGTTATAGACTTCTTGTTCATTGTCTTACATTTATTGCATTGTTTCAAAACTGATACAGATTTCTAGACATTTTCTTACACTAATTACATTATTTAGGGACTGTCTTTGTATTTCTTTTATGAACACACTTCTTTTTCACACCTCACTGTATCAAACAATATATTTATTGAATATTTTACACTCTACAAGTATCTCAGTTTTCACACTTTTTTTAAGAAAAAAGGTTAATGAATTTCACTTGTAATACTCATTCGCTCTAGCTCCAAATTCTTCTTTTCACATTCGAGCACCTTATTCAACCTTTTTCTCTCTGTTTCAACTTAGAAAGCTTAAGAGACACTTTACATTTCACCTTTGTAAGTTCAAAATTCAAGGATTCATATCAGGACAAAAGAGTGTCTTTTCCTCTTCTTTTTCGAGCAGAGAGGATATTGAATGCATTTGAGCCAAATAATGACTCATTAGCTTCTCCAAAAGATGCACCAATTCGAACTTAAGGAATTTGAAACAATATTTTCCTTCATACACTAGGAAATCACTTTGTAACTCAACTATTTCACTGATTTTCAGACTGAGCAAATCCAATTTTGCATTCAAACATGACCTTCATTGTATTGGATGCCTCCTTGGTCATCACAGAGATCAAATTTACTTTAAAAGATTGACCCACTATTAAAACATTGTCTTTAACTTCACTTTCTACATAGGTATCATTGCCACAGGATTCTGTAAGTGAATTTCTTGAACTGGAATGAAACAAAAATTATTCAAACAACAAGATTGACCTCCAACATTCATTCATCCCTTTATAAATTTGATTCAACATGAAACTGATCTCTATTTACAAGAACTTACATGTAAAATGATAAAATACTGATTTGATAATAAAAAACAATTGTGTGGAGCAACTGGTAACAAATTCTCATTTGACACTCCACCAAAACACTTGAAACCTTTTACAATGGTTGTAATGGTTATACAGATATTTTTCCAAAAAAATCAAATTTTGGTTGGTTGAAAGTGAAGTTATGATCAAAACCCTTCTTCGAACCCTAGAATCAGGGTATGGTGAACATTGGAGGCCTGAGGGCAATAAAAAACAATTTCTTGTTCAATTCTAGATGAAATCTTAAAATTTCAAATTCTTTACACTAGTAAGTCCATTTACCATCTTGTTCAACCAATTTTCAAGCTTTAAATACTCCCAATAATTCCCAGCAACATATTTGGTATTGCAGTTCTTCTTAGTCCAACTTACACAAAAAAAATTGATCTTCAAGCTTTGGCACATTTTGAGTTTGATAACCAAAGGAGCCTTGTACCTTTTCAAAATACACTGATACTACCTTGTTAACACTTTTTCTTCTTTGAGAAAATATCTCATCATGAGTTATTGTCACTCTTTTTATGGCATCAACAAGTCGTGGCACCTCAAATAGACGATGGCGTTGAGCTCAGAAGGTCGGTTATTGTTGATTTTAGGTTTACTTTCTTTATTAATCTTATTTTTTTGGATAGTTGTTTGTTTTTATTTATTTTCATTTTCAGATGTTTCTATAGCTTCAATTCAAACCCCTCATTCACCTGTAGACTAAGATGAAGAAGAAAACATCCCTAAAATACCCCCTTCAATAGGAAGACATCCTCTTAACACCCAACAACACATTTTGGAGGAGATTGAAAACAAGAAAGTTCAAATTGAGGGTTTAATAAAAACCTTAAGAAACCCTATTGCCATAAATCCACATCATAAAAACCTAGCTACATCATTAGGATTATTATTATCTAATATCGACAATGTGGTTGGAAAAATTAACACATTGGAAAGTTTTAAAACCAACAACTGCAATGTTTATGCTGACAAGTTGTCTTATGATGTAGTGAAGAAGAAAAAAATCACAAAAGAAAAAATGTGTGTGTTATTTAATGATCCTAAAATAAATACATTGTTACTATTGGGTTGCAAAAGATTCCCCATCCACTGGTGTAATCATGAGGGGATAAAAAATAATTTTTGGGATAGGTGGTGGATGTTTTTTTACTAACCACCTTTTAACAATTTTGAGTTGCCATAATATTTCTTGAGGATACTCTATTGTGACTTCGTCCTCAATGAAATACCTAACTATTTTGACATTTGATATTTTCAAGATAGAGGAAAAGGCTCTGCACATGATAGAGTGGGGGCACAACATCTGCAAAATTGACTAGCTAGACCTGGATTGCTCACCCAACTATTCATCATGTTTCAGTATCTTCTATTGTGAAGGAGACAGTGAAGGTTTAGAACCTTGATTCTATAAGGTCATTAACACATTCATTACTTCAACATGACACTCGTCTCTCCCAGGGTGATGATGCTGGTCCTTCAGGAAGCATATATCATATACCATAGATCTTCATACTTGTGGCAGTATAGGCACTTATGTGGTTGACGTGGAAGATCCACAACCTAGCGAGACAACTCCAAATCCTAACAAGGCTAAAGCTCCACAGCCCTAGTCAGGATGCTCTATAAGCTAAGTACGGTGTTCGATTGGAGGATGCACATCATGATTCTATGTTGGAGAATATCATCATCAAAGATGATCTACTAGATACAAAATTTGGTATTGACTGCCATGTAATTTTACATGAAATTAGTTACAATTATATATATATATAGTGATAGTATATATATATATATATATATATATATTACAAAATATTATAATTAACAATGTTAATCAATTGTGAATGAAAAATACTCATGTGTTTTAATAAAATTATAGGGTCAAGCTATACATCTAGTATCACATTCCCCTTCTTGAGGAGTTGTTTGCGGGCACAACATCCCCTGGGCAAGGTATAAATTGGTTAATAAATTAGTAAATATATTGTGTTATTTTATTTTCCGTATATATATATAGATATATATATATATATATATATATATATATATATATATATATATATATATATGTTATCCTAAAATTACAATTTATGTTAAACAAGTGAATGTCAGTACGATTTCGCATGTTGGAAAATTTACTAATGTGAGTTTTATAATTATTTTTATTCATAATATACATGAAGAGAATGAACTATAGTTAACATATGAATTTACTAATGTGTGTTTTATTATTATTTTATTTGATGACGTCATTACAATATCCTATTGAGTTTCAACGATCATTAGATATTGGAGATGTTATGGGCATAACTTTTGTCATGCCTCTTCCACAATAATGTGCTAGTAAAGTAATTTTCATAATGAATTGATTGTATTGAATAACATCATGTAGTATAATTATATGACATCCATGCGTATTATAATTTTCGTCATCATGTTTTCCATAGGAGTCAACTAGTCTAGTTTGTGGACCTCGTACTGATGTTGTTGATGATCTTGAGAGGCAGACGATGTTTGATATTGATCATCAAATTGCAGTAAGTATTTATTTTTAAATAGTGTCATTTTATATGTCACTATTTGTATATTAATGGGTATTTTGTTTATTTGTATTAATAAATGGAGCTACAAGCATCCTTTGAGCATAGGAGATCTGGATGGAATAAGGGACATTCTACAGATGTGCCTGATTCATCTTCCTGTCAGCCGAAGAGAACTAGATTATTTGATGATATCTCATAGTTTAGATGTATACATATTTTGGTGTCTTCCTTCGTGGCATATTGGCATAGATTTATATTTTTTCGATGTATATCATTGTATATACCTACATGGCTTTGTTAAGACATTGATTTTGATCAAATTTTGTATCATATCAAGGATTTTTGACTCAATATAATATATGAGAATTTTTTTTTTTTAAACTTGTATAGTGGATGAAACATGCTTTATACATGTATCTAATGGATTAATATGATATCATATGTATGTTATGTTAATATGAATTATTAATATTAATTTTTTTTTATATTTTAAACATGGAAATTAATATATGTATATATATATATATATATATATATATATATATATATATGTAACTAATTTACAATTTTTCCATTTTATTATAATCATTCAATGCCATCAATTAAAATAATATAATGTTGATGTCAATGACATCCACTTCCTGGAATCTCAATAATTCAAATGAAACATATGTAACGTGAGACAACACAATATTACATTAATTCTAATAATTAAATTGTAACTACAGAGACAAAGAGAAAGAGGGAATGTAAAAAGGATATACATAGAAAGAGAGAGAGGGTGTGATAGAAAAAGAGAGAGAATGTGAGAGTGAGAGATAGAGAAAGAGAGAGTGAGAGTGCGAGAGAAATATAGTGTGAGAGTGAGTGTTAGAGTGAGAGTGAGAGTGAGAGTGTGTGATAGAGAGATAGAAAAAGAGAGACAAAGAAAGTGTGTGTGAGAGAGAGGTCATGAGAGAGTGCGAGAATAAGAGAAAGAAAGAGAGAAAGGGTGTGTGTGTGAGAGAGAAAAGAGATACAAAGAGCTATGTTTTCAGGATACTTAAGATTTTAAGATTTTACATTCAATGTTCAAAACATTTAATAGACTTAAGATTTTATAGTATGATCAATGTTCAAAACATTCAATATACTTAATATTTTACATTGTCTATGATATATAAATATTATATTATTTGTGTTTCATCCATTTCCTTTGAGATTAATTTTTGTGTTGCTATGGTGGTCATAAAAGATATATATAGGGATCTCTTGAAGGACCTATTTAATTAGACTCACTCTAACATGTCAATGATAACTAAAGATTTCAGTCTAATGGTTGGTTATTGTGCATTCATATTATCCAAAATCAACTTCCAATCCTCCTTAAGGATGCAGGAAGGAGTCAATGTTGTGCCTAAATAGTTTATAGGATAGGGTAATCTTTGAAATTTTAAGCTATGTAATTTGCAGTTCCAACTTTTTATATTAGTATTGAATATCACCTAAGATTTGATCTCATAAACAACTTGTACGGAGGCTCAGATATATGTCCAAATTTAATTGAATAGATTCTTTCCTTGGTCAATTGTGATGATCCCAAATAATTACCTCAAACGTTCTTGTAATCCTTTTAATATGTTCTCTTCAATAAACTGGAGGTATTTTAAACAATCTCTAGGTTTTCTTGTGGTTTCCATGCCCTCCTAGTTAATCCATCAATAAAACTGAAATTTGTTTTAGTAAAAATAAAGAAAGAGTTAGTGAGGCATAAGTGCACCAAGTTGGGGGGCTAAAAAGTGGACAAAAACCTAAAAATGAACGAAACGCGATCGTGTTATGTTTTCTTAGGCTTGGGAATTCACGAGCCTAAACCACATATGCATTATACCATGATCGTGCTATAACACATACACATTTCTAATACTATGAAACACGTACGTGTTTTGGGATATATGAATTTTAGGAGGGCCTAAAGGAGCCAAATTTACTAAAATAAATGTTAAGTATAATATTTCTTTTATTATTTCTTTATACTTTTATTATTATAAAAGTATAAAGAAATAATAAAAGAAATCTTATAATTTGAATTTATTTTAGTAAATATAAGAAGTTAGGGTTTCTCTGCACTTGATGGAAGTGGTCCCTTAGCTCTGATAGTTATAATCTAGATGATAATGTTAGTGCAAAATCACATCACCCCTGAAGAGCCAAAGATGTGAAGTGGTTAAAATGGGGCATTCAGTGTGATTGCATAACATTGGATCATCTCTCAAGCTGTGGGACTTGCAAACCTGAGACGATCCTCCAGAGAAAGTTGGTTCTTGTTCTTAAACTACATGCCACGAGCTACTCTAATGCAAGCAAAAACTAAACTATCCTAATCTAACCATTCCAAGGAACCAAAGAGAAAGAGAGGGTGAAAGAAAAGCCTACATTAAAGTGGTGATACACTAAACTTTAGAGCCCACATTTTACACACCCAAATACAACAGTAAAATATCAGGATAATAATTTTTTTTTTACTTACATTGTTCATTACACACAACACAACACAGGCTCCAAGTACAGAAACTCGACTCACATGCGAACAATCACATAAGTCATCAACTCACATAGACACACAAAAATGACATAGGCATGTCTGACGCTACACTTTTCCCAATGGAAGGTTACTAGTAAAGACCCAACCACAAGAAACGTGACTTCAGGAATGGCGAACCCACGATCATATCATTACTTTAAATGTATTTTTAGTTACGGTTAACTTTCCAAGTTCATTATTAGGTAAGCATAAATTTTCTCCATTTTTCCACCTACATTTCCTGAAAATTTGTATTCCGCAGTTGAACTTACAATTCAACCATTCTCAAGTTATGCTTCTTATACCTTTATACAAATTTTCATAACTGACATACAGTATTTGGCATATTTCAAATTGCATACAAAGTAACTAACTCTCTTATTCTTATGTTACAGATTATTCTTCTCCAACGATGCTTATTTTTGGTTTAGCAATTTTACCCTTACAACACAAGTGAAAGTGACTTGGATGTCCAGGATGACAATAAAAAGGATTTGAAGGAAGACATAGATTCAGGGTAGCTTTTCCCTAAGATTTTTTTCCATCGATTCACACTATAGTTATTTCGCTAACATTATTATTATAGTTCAGTAATTTGTTGAATTCCAAATTTGATTTTTATATGTATATCTTTTGTTTTCTCGACGTTTGATCACACCATTTGACAATCCATATTATTTGCAACGCATGAAAAAGTTTATTTAAGTTATAAGGACTCCAAAATTGACCTTAATCCTAATCTCTAATCTCGTGTGTAGCATTATAAGGTATGCTCTTAAATTTCACTAAGGTCTCGTTCTTAGCATCGTCTTAAAACAAAAGAGTTATGACAGCACTTGTCTGACATCTTAAGGAAGTACAAGGCTAGGAGCATTAAAACTACACATAATCACAAGTGATCTATGTTCACGAAGATCCCATATCCTTGCATTGCATGTTTCCGCATAAGAAATATTTTTTATTCCTTAATGCCATAGAATGACATAACAAGGGATTATGAGACAAGAATTCAGTTTCTAAGGTTCTCTAAAAACAACATCTTTCAACACAATTTCGTATGCAAGGAATTAGATTATGGTTTTCTAACCACAAGTGAACATCCTAGTCAACTAGGGTTTAGTTCCATTCCAATTTTTTTTTCACTTAGGGCTTTACGCTCTCTTATAGATTAGATTAAGGTTTCAAACATATTCACCCTATAAACCCTCCGTAAGAGATCAAAGCACTCTATTGTCACTAGCCAAAGATGGCACCTATAGCTAAGAGGATCTATTCATAAGCAAAATTTTAAGTGATAGAACCACTATTTCACTAGCTCCATGATGTCATCTGGATCTCACAAGAAATTCATTCGATGTAGAATATTTATTTGACTGTGTTGCTCCTATGTGTCTAGTTTATGTCGATGTCACTAAACGTACCTATTAAGACGATAAACCCCTTTTCTTGGGATCTTATTTGCCTAAACCAAGATGCTCCATCGGGTGAAAAGGTTAAGTTCGTTCTACGGATTTAAATTTCTTATAAGGTAAAAAGGATCACACATGCAGGCAAGTTAAGCACGAATATTTTATTAGGGTTCAGTGTTCCCATTAAAACTCTTTATTACGTTTACAAGGTAAGAAGATAACCCAGTGATTAATTTACTCGTTTATTGAATACTGAGAAAGTACTACAATATATTAACTTCAATTTTCAATTTACTATGTATAATTCAAACCCTTTTTGCCATACACAACTAAGAAACAAATTGAACCGGTGATTAGATACACATTTCCTAAGTATCCCTAAAACTAGCATATCATGCATATTAACAAAGCTCAATTATAACTTTTCGGTAACAAGAAACTACATTAAACAGTTATTCATTTTACAATGACCTATAAAAATTACAATAATAATAATTAAATTACACATCACCCTTTGCGTCGTCATTCTTCCATCCTGCAAAACCCACGTGAGCATGATATCAGTGATAAATCGCTTGCATGGCATCCACCCTAATCAATCATAATTATCATTTTTCAGTTTCCCACTTACATCTAACAATAATTACAATTTGCAATCGAAATAATAAAAAAAGGGTCTAGAAACATGTAATCATTTGTCATTTAATTTTTCTTCATTTTATAAACCCAAGAGAGAGAAAGAGACAAGGAAGAGAGAGAAAACATCATTTTTTCAAAAGTTCCAATACACACAACAAGTTTCATTATAGTGTTTTAAACAGTTATTTACGTCTGTTAAAAGTTTCCAAAGGGGATTTGGCAACCCCTACGAGGGTTCACAGCTTTCTACTTTTACATTTTCTCACTAGCTACAAAACGTTCAAAACGAGCTTGAGAGGATAAGAAACTTCTTCCAAAAGTTACCTTCCAATGAGAATGCACCTCCATGATCAACTTGCTACGTGTTCCCTAGATATACCAATAGTTCATTAGCAACTGACGGAATTGAAAAACGAGGTGCACGGTTTGCGTTTGGTGGCTAGTTTTCCGGGGCCACTAGTCGTAATTCACCCAGTTGTAAAAAGACAAAAAAGTTAGCTCAAGTGGCCCAGAAAACCACATCCATAACTGATGTTAGATGGAGAAGCACGCAACGAAACATATCCTACTAGTTCCCCCTATATAAAGAGAATTCATCAGAGTCAATGGGACTAAGAACTAGTAAACCATGTTCAAACGGCGACAAGTTTTCTTGGAGCGACAAGACAGAAATTGGACCAGTTTGACCTCGTCAAACTGCGACTGGAGGGCTACAAAATGTCTTTGCCAAACTATCTCGAAAGGTGCTCTTTCTTATGTTGAATGTTCCATGCATTTGTCTAGTATAAATGCTAGAGGTTTGAGAAGATGGAACGTGATTTCTCTTTCTCGGGTTTCAATTGGTGGTCCCAAACATAGAAGCCAACTTTCTAGTTCTAACAGCTCTCTACTGTTGTAAACTGGTGTGAACATGCGCTCCTATAAGAGTGCATCAAAAGGATGTCATACGATCATTTCAGGTCAAACCAAAAATCAAGGTGACTCCTCGTATACCAAGGTACATGAATGAAACTTCACATCTCGTTTCCAGAGTTGTGAAGGGTACTTAGCGAGTCTTCGAAAATTGTAAAATTTAACTATTTCAAGTAGGAAGAACGTCAACTTAATCCATGGAGAGTCAAATTTGTCCTGGTTGATAAAATTATATTGAAGTGATCAAAATGGTAATATTTTTCTAGATCATCTCGAAGCGAGGGTGATAGTTCGTGGTTTAAAGTAGGTGGGTTATAATGGCTTCAAGAGTTGCGACACGACACTTTATTATTTTGCAATGAGTTGAAGAGAACATTTAGCTGTATTAAAAATTTACATAATTTTAATATTCTATTTAGTTGCAAAAGAGAAATAAAACACGAGAATTATGAGAGGCAAGGAAAGAATACACCATGCCTGGAGAATGAAGTCGGTTGAAGCCGTAGGCTTGGGTTCAGTCTCTTGCTTGGGCACTTTGTCAACCAGTTCACGAGCATCCTCAGCTCCACTAGTTTGCGTACATGTCATCAAGCTTATCTTTTCCTAAAAGATCCTCATCCATAATTGGTAATGAGACAAACAAATTGGTTGAAATATTTCTGAGGATTGTTGCAAAAAGGAGTGCCTATTCCACTGCTCCTACCAGCACACCAGTCATTCCAACTTCCCATCACCGTTGATGACCATATCCTTGGCAGCTCTTACAACAACATGGAGCATAACAAGGTTCTCTGTACTGATTAAATGCTCTCCATTGTACATTCTATAAATCATGGCACTTCAAGATACCGCATTTCTTTGAGGCATTCAATTAAACAATTCACATGCCTTGAATACACTTCCACATTTTCACACATATCCACTATGCCGCTTGCAAGAACAAAATCCTACAAATGAAAACAAGATTCTATTGCCCATACCCTACTCCCAAACTTCCATCTTGGCACACGCTGGAAGCATGCTAGCATACACAACTAATTTGGTTGGTGCCCTGGTGTAAATGAAGAAACATCGTGACTGCCTCACGAGGAGGTCCATGTCTTCTATACGCTGCAATAATACTATACCATTAGAAGCTGTCTCGTTCTTTCATTGGAAAAATACAAAAACCAGTGCCCAAGGCACATTGAAACTACCACATCTAACAAAAAATTTCTCTCTTCTACCTGATGGAAGTCCATGTGCTGTTCTAAAGCTCCCATTTTGACACAGGTTGGGAAGATATCAAGAAAGGTTGTGGATTCTGGCTTTACACATACCAAATGCATTTTCTTGAAAGTTTCCAAGGCCTTTTCAACAACCTCATTTTTTTGCACATCCTGCCATCATTACAGTCCGTAAAACACATTTCTTTCAGGCATTTTTGAATAGTTCACATGCTTCCACGTTTTGCATATGCAAATCTACTAGGGTGCGTGCAACAACAACATATGACATAGTTCCTCTATGTTTTTTACTTGTTGGGATCCCACGCTAGTCTGGGCACGGCTGGGAGGATGCTGGCAAGGTTACAAATCAAACAGACACCAAACTTCCTTTGTTTTGCATTATTCTCCCACGCAGGTGAAAAAAATCATGTTTGGCGCATGTTGGGAAGATGCTAGCGCAGGCAGGGAAGCTGGGAGGCTGGGAGGATTGGTTCGTGCCGCCATCAAGCCTGCACAAAACCTCCTTTTTCCATGGCATGGTGCACTCTCCCTCTCCACACAAAATGATGGAAAAAGTGCCCATTTTTCCCTAAATCCACCTCAAAGTTCTCACGGTTTTTTTTTTTCATTTATTTATTTTTAATTCCTTTTAATTTATTTATCTATTTCTTTTTGTTATTTATTTATTTTTATTGTAAAAAAAAAATCCAGAGGCATTACATTCTCCTCCCCTTAAGAAAGCATCATCCTTGATGTGACATACAATAAAGAAGGAGAAATGGTAAACAACAAGGAACAAATAAGGAAAAGGCACGCGCTAAGGTTAAGATTTCAGACACAAAAGCATGGTCACAAGGTGGCCCTAGGAACATCAGGTAGAAATTTTAACTTTCAAGGTTCTGTGAAGATTGGCAGTTCTCTCTTATTCGTTATTTCATTAATCTCTTTCCATTAACATTATTCTTAATTCAAGTCCTTTAAAATTTCATTTTTATCAAATTTTAGTTTATTCATTCCTATGGATTCCCATCATGAACTACAGTCACCACACCCTACCAGGGTCATTCACAACACCAAATTTCCATAACATACTTTTACATACTTTCACGACCGTATCACATCACAAGGGTTTCACCAACCATGGAATGATAACAAGCAGACCACATAACAATTAATTTCCAACAATTTCACCATAGACATAAATCTAGTACACACATATGACTAACAAACAGAATCAACACGTTGATACATACACAACTGGTATCACATGACCTAAAACAAACCATGACTGTAACAACATAGTTCCAATCCAATATCCAAAAGTCCATAGCAACCAAGGGGAGAGTCAAGCCTCATACATAACAAGGTGTCAAAAAGACTCATATAGGTACCCATAACTCACTATACCAACTCCACACATATCAAGACATCACGAAACAAACCCCAAATATCTCCAAAAGTACAAGGTAAAACTCCATATATATCCTAAAGTATCATAAAGCAACTCCATATACTCCCCAAAGCATCACCAGATAATCTCCATATACCTCCCAAGAGGAAGAAACATAGTGCCAAAACCAAGTTGGGTCACTCAACCATAGAGCCCCATCAAAAATCTCAGGTCACTCAACCATAGAGTGTCATAAAGAATAACAGGTCACTCAACCATAGAGGCATGTCTCCTTTCTCCTTTTAATGAGGTTGGGTCACCCTATTGCCCTGGGTACATAGAGCCCCATCACCCCCAAACCCAAGTGACATAATAACTCGTGGTTCAACAACCTGCTAGTTATCTGTAACTCCTTGGGGCATACCCCCATACAATGAAGCGGGTCCATAGGTTCAACCACTCCATGGTTAATCCCATGACCCTATTCTAACATAGTACGACATTAGAACCAGCATAACAATCCAATCAAATGCCAAGTGGCAAAATCAAAAGCCTTGGGCTAGGCTACAAGTCTCTCAAATATGAAAGAAAGTTTTAAAACCAAGAAAAACAGATGGCTAATTAGCCTTGGTTAGTGCAAAATCCAAATGTTAATGAAACAATCAAATAAATGCCCAAATATAAGAACATGTCAATCAAGAAAACGACTAGTTCCAGCGAAAAGAGAAGGATTAATTTATGAATAAAATACGTAATGAAAAAATAGCACATCACAATCACTATATGGCCTCATACTGCCACCAAAGGGGTACTCATCGATTTGCTGGCACTCAGACATCGAGGCTCAGCTCGTGATAATATACATGTAACCAGAAATGAGTAAATCAAATAATGTAACTGTCATCATCTCTACCTGAACCATTCCTCCATACTCCCACAAGAATCAACATAGTCAAAATCACATAGGATTATTTAATGAACAATCCAATCGGAAAGAGAAGGGGACACAAGGTTGCATAAGTTGAGCCTAAGGTGGTGTGCACCCACAATATACTGAGCAAGCTTGAAGTATACTAAACAGATAGAAGTGGATTTTTAGTCTATATAAGACTCCACTTCCTCACTCATACTCGGCTCAAGATTATGAAAACCTGGTCCATGCCTCCTCTCTCCACACATACACTCTTGATAGTTTATCCCCTTAGGGTCGTCTAGTGTAGGGTCCACGACGTACACATAACTACATTACCAACACAATGGTGGTACACACACAACTACCATAACGTCTTACGTATGGTATGTATATAGGGTAAATCACAATCGTACATTCACTGGGTGTAATACATCACTTTACCACATTATGCACTCAAGGTGCAATCACTACACAATAGGGTTCATAGGCTCACTATATGCCCCTATATCACAACATGAATAATTACATATTACATAAATCATACATACGATGGACATAGTAACATCACAACATAACATTCATTTACTAGATATAAAGTGATACACACATTTCTTCAAAACATGGTAAAACATCATGATACCATTCAATTTCACTTTACATCAATCCAGTCATACAACATATCGACACACCCACATATCACAATATGCCACAATGTTCCAACACCCCATCATCCACATTAGAATTCTTTTTACACAATCCAAGCAATAATTCACAAGTGGACTCTTCATAGAATCTACATGAAGGAGAGAGAATAATCCCATCCCCAGCACATCAACATGATAACAAAAGTGCACTAAGTGACATACACCTCATGTGCGTTCACACTATCACAATTACAACATAGATCACATCACTCTTAAAACACATTACCCTTCCAATATTTATCACCATCATGAAACACTATCACCATCATGCGACCCATCATGTAACAACATCTCTATCATGCAAAATCATCACAACTCCAATCCATCCTAGAGGTTCGAGAGCATGAACCTCTGCTCTGATACCATATATAGTGCCCACATTTTACACACCCAAATACAACAGTAAAATATCAGGATAATAATTTTTTTTTACTTACATTGTTCATTACACACAACACAACACAGGCTCTAAGTACAGAAACTCGACTCGCGGACGACAATCAAAAAAATCATCGACTCACATAGACACACGAAAATGACATAGGCATGCTGATGCTACACTTTTTCCAATGGAAGGTTACTAGTAAAGACCCAACTACAAGAACATGGCTTTAGGAATGGCGAACCCACAATCACATCATTTCCTTAAATGTATTTTTGGTTAAAGTTAACATTCCAAGGACATTATGAGCAAGGATAAATTTTCTCGTTTGTCCACCTACATTTCCTTAAGTTTATTCTGCGGTTGAAAATACAATTTGACCTTCTCAAGCTAGTTTCTTATACTTTATATAAATTTCCATAACTGACATACATATTTGGCATAAATCAAATTGCATACAAAGCACTTAATTATCTTATTATTATGTACAAATATTCTTCTCCAACGTTTATTTTTGGTCTGCAGTTTTACCCTTACAACTCAAGCGAAAGTGACTTGGTGTCCAAAATGCAATAAAAAGGATTTGACAGAGATTTAGATTCAGGGTATCTTTTCACTAATTTTTTTTTTCGATTCACACTATATTTATTTCCCTAACATTATTATTATAGTTCAGTAATTTGTTGAATTCCAAATTTGATTTTTATATGTATATCTTTTGTTTTCTCGAAGCTTGATCACACCATTTGACAATTCATATTCTTTGTAACACATGAAGATGCTTAAATTAAGTCTTAAGGACTCCCAGTGACATTATTCCTAACCTCAAATTTTGGTTTTACTCTCATATGATTTACTTTTGTGTCGCACTAGGGTCTCATTATTACCATCGTTTTAAACATGAGAGTTACAAAAGTACTTGTCTGACATGTTAAAGAAGCACATGGTTAAGCTTAATTCCAGTTTCACCCAGGGCTTCAATCTCTATTATAGGTGTGATTAAGGTTAAAATGTGTTTACCCTATAAACCTTCCGTGAAAGATCAAGGCACTAAATTTTCACAAGCCAAAGACAAGACATTTATCTACGAAGGACAAAAGAGTTCACTAATGAGAATGCAAGACATAGAACAACTATAACACGATCTTCATTTAGGTCATTTGGATCCAATAGGGATTTCATTCACTGATGAAGTTAATTTTCTAGTCTAATCTCGTAAGGCCCGGAAATCCAATAGGATACAAGGGAGTAATATCTCTACCTATTCCACAGGTGGGAAGGTTACACCGCTTAGTCATTCGTTCAACAAGGGCTCAAGGTGACTTCCAAGGCGGTCTTTACCACTCAACCTGATGTCGGACCTAAAGAGAGGACATTCTTCTCACGATTACCAAAACTAGAAGGAAACCGCATACTCTGGATAAAGTTTGACCATGTCATTCCTAAAATATGGGTTCACGACAATGCCGTTAAACCTAATGACTATGACGGTAACTCCGACTAGGGGTTTTATTTACCTAACCTAGGAGGTCTCATCGAGTGTAAAGTTTAAGGTCGTTCTACGGTTTTAAATTTCTTATATGGTAAAAGGGATCACACATGCAGGCAAGCTATGCATGAGTATTTTATTAGGGTTGGGTGTTCCCATTAAAACTCTTTATTATGTTTGCAAGGTAAGAAGATAACCTAGTAATTAATTCAATTGTTTATTGAATTCTGAGAAAGTACTACAATATATGAACTTCAATTTACTATGTATAAATCAAACCTTTTTTTGCCATACACAACTAAGAATCAAACTGACTTGGTGACTAGATGCACATTCCCTAAGTTATCCCTAAAACTAGCATCTCATGCATATTAACAAGTTTCCATTATAACTTTTCTGTAACAGGAGACTACATTAGACAGTTATTCATTTTACAATGACCTATAAAAGTTACAATACTAATAATTAAACTACACATCGCCTTTTTTTGTCGTCATTCTTCCATCCTGCAAAACCCACGTGAGCAAGATATCAGTGATAAATCGCTGGCATGGCATCCACCCTAATCAATCATAATTATCATTTTTCAATTTCCCATTTACATCAGACAATAATTACAATTTTCCAATCGAAATAAAAAGTCTAGAACATGTATTCATTGCATTCATTTTTCTTTACTTTATAAATCTAGGAGAGAGAAAGAGCAAGGAAGAGAGAGAAAACATCATTTTGTCAAAATTTATAATACACACAACAAGTTTCATTAGAGTGTTTTAAATAGTTATTTACGTGTGATAAAAGTTTCCAGGGTGATTTGGCAACCCTACGAGGGTCCGCAGTTTTCTACTTTTACTTTTTCTCACTAGCTACAAAACGTACAAAACGAGCTCGGAGGCTAAGAAACTGCTTCCAAAGGTTATCTCCCAATGAACACGCACACCACGACTAACTTTCTAAGTGTCCCCAGATATACCAGGAGTTCATAGCAACTGACGGAATTGAAAAAGAGCGAACAGTTTGTGTTTGGCGGCTAATTTTTCGGGGCCACTGGTCGTAGTTCGCCTAGTTGTAAAATGACAAAAGTTAGCTTGAGGGCCCAGAAAAATGAGTCCATAACTGACGTTCGATGGAGAAGCACGCAACGAGACATCTCTTACTAGTTCCCCTATATAAGGAGAATTCATCAGAGTTGATGGGACTGAGAACTAGTAAACCATTTTCAAATGGCGACAAGTTTTCTTGAGCGACAAGAAGAAATTGGTCCAGTTTGACCTTGTCAAACTACGACCGGAGGCCTACAAAATGGCTTCGTCAAACTATCCCAAAAAGTGATCTTTCTTATATTGAATGTTCCATGCAATTGTCTAGTATAAACGCTAGAGGTTTGCGAAGACAGAACGTGATTTCTCTCTCTGGGTTTCAAATGGTGGTCCAAAACAGAAGCCAACTTTCTAGTTTTAACAACTCTCTACTGTTGTAAACCGATGTAACAGGGCTTTTATAAGAGCGTCAAAAGGATGTCAAATGATCGTTTCGGGTCAAACCAAAAAATCAAGGCGACTCCTCGTATACAGAAATTATTACAGATCTCAAATAAAAGGTACATGAATGAAACTTCACATCTCGTTTCCAGAGTTGCGAAGGGTACCTGGTGAGTCTCCGAAAATTACAAAATTTAACTATTTAAAACCAAGAGAAGGTCAACTTTATTAATGGGGAGTCAAATTTGTTTGGTCGATAGAACTATATCGGAGTGGTCAAGAAAAGGGTAAGAGTTTTCTAAATCATCTCGAAGTGAGGGTGATAGTTCATGGTTTAAAGTAGACGAGTTAAAAAAAGACTTCGAGAGTTGCGACACGACACTTTATTGTTTTGCAATGAGTTGAAGGGACATTTAATTGTATTAAAAGTCCTCATGATTTAAAATTCTATTTAATTGCAAAAGAGAACTAAAACATGAGAATTATGAGAGGTAAGGGAAGAAGGACCATGCCTGGAGAACGAAGTCGGTCGAAGCCGCAGGCTTGGGTTCAGTCTCTTGCTTGGGCACTTCGTCAACCAGTCCATGAGCGTCCTCAGCTCCACCATTTTGCATACATGTCATCAAGCTTATCTTTGCCTAAAAGAGCCTCATCCATAACTGGTAATGAAACAAACAAATTGGTTGAAAGATTTCTGAGGATTGTTGCAAAAAGGAGTGCCTATTCCACTGCTCCGACCAACACACCAGTCATTCCAACTTCCCATCACTGTTGATGACCATATCCTTGGAAGCTCTTAGAGCAACATGGAGCATAACAAGGTTCTCTGTATTGATTAAATTCTCTCCATTGTACATTCTGTAAATCATGGCACTTCAAGAGACCGAATTTCTTTGAGGCATTCAATCAAACAGTTCACATGCCTTGAATACACTTCCACATTTTCACGCATATCCACTATGCCGCTTGCAAGAACAAAATCCTACAAATGAAAACCAGATTCTATTGCTCATACCCTGCTCCCAAGCTTCCATCTTGGCACACACTGGAAGCATGCTGGCATACACAACTGATTTGGTTGGTGCCCTGCCACAAATGAAGAAACATCGTGACTGCCTCACGAGGAGGTCCATGTCTTCTATACGTTGCAATAATACTATTCCATTAGAAGCTATCTCGTTCTTTCATTGGACAAATACAAAAACCAGCGCCCAAGGAACATTGAAACTACCACATCTGACAAATTTTTTCTCTCTTTTCTACCTGATGGAAGTCCATGTGCTGTTCTAAAGCTCCCATTTTGACACAGGCTAGGAAGATATCAGCAAAGGTTGTGGATTCTAGCTTTACACATACCAAATGCATTTGCTTGAAAGTTTCCAAGGCCTTTTCAACAACCTCATTTTTTGCACATCCTGCCATCATTACAGTCCATAAAACACATTTCTTTTAGGCATTGTCGAATAGTTCGCATGCTTCCATGTTTTGCATATGTATCTACTAAGGCACTAGCAACTACGACAATTTCTTTGGCTTTTTGCTTTGATGGAAGTCCACAGGGTCTGGGGCTCATTTTTTGACACATGCAGGGAGGATGTCGGCACAGGCCGCAGCCATAGCACTCCCTGAGAAAGCTGTTTCTTTCTTTCCTCTGGTCAACACTGTAACCCACGTCCCAATCAGCCAAAACGTTTGTCCCCCCGTTTTTTTTTTTGGCGCTGAGCATGCCACGCAGGTCTGGCTCTCCCCTCACACATTTTTCAGCAACTGTTGGTGCACAATGTTAGACTGGAGCTTCCCCCAATGGCGGCGGCGGCAGCACTTCCTCTCTCCACACAAAACCAAAATGATGGAAAATAGATCCAATCTTGCCCTAAATCCGCCCCAAGAAGAATATCACAGGCTTTTAAAAATTTTAATTCTTTTATTTCATTTATTTTATTATTTATATTTTTTTTATAATAAGAAGGGGCATGACACACGGGCAACCTAGCTTCAAGGGCCACAATTCAATCTCTCTCTCTCTCTCTCTCACACACACACACGCGCGCGCGTGCGCACACACGTGCCCCCCCCCCCCCCCCCCCCCCACCACACACACACACACACACTAAAACTACATAGAGCGTGAAATGTAGTGTAGCGTTTGGTGATAATCACATTAGGATGACAGCCGAGGTCAGTTTGACTCAAGAATATGCACTATTTGCTTCATCTAATGTTTTCTTGAGCCTTGTACACGTAGCTAGGATTTGTTTTGCAAGAACAGGTGTGACCTAGGAACCCTACGACATATATGAAGTGAAAAAAGAGAAAAGTAGAAGCTCAGTTTATACCCTGAAAAGAGTAGAAGTAAAGTACCTGCCAGGACGCTAGCTCCCAGATCGGACACTAGCGCTTGGGGCGGTCATGTCCTCGTTTGGGTGGTTCTGTCCAAAGAGTTTCCACATTCTAGTTTCTTAGACATAGTTTACATTGTCTAGTTCCAACATTTCCAGCTTGGTTTCCAACTTAGAATCAGTCCAAAACTCCTGATACATGCTAAGTCTCTCTTATCTCCTATCTTGCACACTTGCTTGTACTTTGCATATTATATCTCACTTATTATTATTAGATATTCATTTGATATCAGTCCTCTGATAAATATTTAATTTTATTAAATCACCCAAATAATAATTATGGATTGGAGATTCTTTTATTATAAAATACTCCAAATATTTATGTACGACTTCATGTAAGCATCTATCCATGATGAACTTAGCGATGTTATATATTAGATAACCTCATTAACATGCTAGCCTTATTATCCTTATGATTTGTGGATTGTAATTTCTTTTGTATAAAAAGGTGATGATTGCATGTATCCCACTAAACAGTAAGGGGGAGTGTTGGAGCCTATAATGTTTGTGGGGTACACACAAACTGTTTCCCTGTATACAAACAACTATAACTCCACATGTTTTAAACATAAGTTATATGGAATATAATATTATACAAATGAATAAACATATAGCTAAATTAGTTGTGGGGTGAAATGGTATAACCAATCATAGTTGTAACCATTCACCCACTATAAATTTACCTTCCAATGCATCGAAAGGTATAATGTGAAAATCAAATAAATAGTCACTTAGTAACGAGGTTATGTGAGTCTAATTCCTTATGAACCAGATTGTTGTAAGTTTCTCCTTAACTAAATAATATTGGATGATGATTTTTGTACCATGGTTTTTTTTACCTGTAAAGGTTTTCCTTACTTTAAATCTTTGTGTTTTGTGTTATTTTATTATTTCATATTTCATTTTGTACTTTCTATAATTTTGTATTTCCATTCCTTGTCAAATTATTGGATAACAAACTATCTGTTCGATCCTACTCTGACATTTACATGGAGACTTGTAGGAAGAAATCTATATGTCCTAACCTTATGAGTCTATAAGAAGTGAGAACTTCGACTATGTGTGTTGATTTAAAAAGTCCTTGTATGGATTGAAACAAGCTTGTCAATCATGTCAAATTATTGGATAAAAACCAATCTATTTAATCCTACTAATATCTAACACTTACATGAAGACTTGAAGGAAAAAATCTATATGCCCCATCTTTATGAGTTTGTAAGTAGTGAGAACTCTAACTACATGTATTAATTGAAAAAGTCTTTATATGGATTGAAACAAGCTCGTCAATATCAATATGAGAAGATTGACAATTTTCTAATCAACTTTGGTTTTACATGGAGTCACCCCAACCCCACAATCTGATTTTGGGTCCTCTATGTAGATGAATTAACCATTAAATGGATTTCCACCAAAAAACAAATGATGTGAAAGCATAATTGATGAAGTATTTTTAAGTGTCTAACTTGGCCTTCATGCACTTTTTTCTTGGTCTTTAGATCTCAGTATATGAAATACATATTTGTTAACAATTCCAAGTACATTCAAGACATACTCCACCGCTTTAACATGGAAAAATGTAAGTTTTTACCAAATCCAAATCGTCAATATTTTCTCCAAGTAATATTCTACTTCTCATACTCACCTTAATATTTCTTATATTGTTAACTTGGCGTCACAATACTATCAGGACCTTTATGTAATTATGTGGATAAGAGTTAAAGTTGTAATTCAACATTCTGCCATAGATTTTAATACAAAGAGGAAGTAATGCTACCTGTATAAATGTGTGTAGTATTTTATATGATTTCATTAATTTATTTATTGAATTTGAGGCACGGATTCGCTTGACAGAGTCGTTTCTTAAATTTCTTCTTACATAGGGTCGTTTGATCTTTCGCAGGACCTACCACTCCATTGTAAAGTCCCTCTACAACCTTTTTTGTCATCTTGGAATGTGAGCTCATGGGTCTGATTCATTTCCTTCATAATTTCCTTATGTGTACGACTTGTCTTGACCAAATTTTCTAGGGGGTGAATTTGGGATAATAATTTGGCAACTCACGGGGACATCTGCCTACTAGATGAAGATACCAGTAGCCTTAAAGCGTCCATTGGGCATGGAGTCACAATTAATGCCATGGTATTGACCCTTCCTTCGAAATGGACTCCCCAACTACCTACACTTTCTATGTTCTTCCTGTCCTTGAGCCTGCCCATGCATTTGCACTCTCAATTTTTATAAGAAAATCTTGAAATGGAGTTTCTGAGAGTAGAAAATTGTATTGACCTAGGGCTTTCATTTGTCCCTGAATGGACTAACTAAAAAAATGTCCTTTGGTTGCTCTACATTTGTTTCATTTTTTGGAACTAGAAACTTCTATAGATAGCTATGAATCTTTATGCCGTGAATACTGAAGAGCCTGGCCTTGGTCTGTCCTGAGAATGGACTATTACAATGTTTACCTGGGGCACATTGAACTTCGTAATGACATAACCTTGGAGCAAAAAAACACAACAACAATGCTATGTACAAATAATTAAATCATACATGCCTCAAATGAGACATGCAAAGTGTGCACAAGCACTTCTTCTGTTGAAAACAAAATCTACTCCTACTCCTATACTAACTAGAAAGAAAGAAAAGCTTAAACAAAGCCTGCTACATGCAGGGAGAAATAGCTTCCCTTCCTCAAAAGGGTCATCTATGAAAATGTTTTGACACTGAATATGGCTGCCTGGATGAATAAAAAATTGACTTTAAGCCTGTCCTCCACCCAAATCATCAAGGTATCTACATTAACCAAAAATACCTCCTCAAGCTGATTGGCATTGGACTCCTGGAGGTGTTGATGATGACCCTTGGTACTTTGATGCTCATCCTCATGCCTTGAAGTAGGCATGAATAGTTTTGGCTTCTCCCTTGGCTCCAATGAATCCAAATATCTGATTAGGTAAGGTATGGTCCTTTAAATCTGCCCATGGTTTTGAACTCTAACTCAAAAAATGGAGTCTTTTTGTGGACCTTCTTAGATGTATGGTGAGAGAGATATGATGACATCTCCTTAATTTTTCTCTTCCTTCTCTTGTGAAGAACATAGAAGAACATGATCTTCCAACCCTGGTTCTAGAGGTATGTTGTGAGACACATGTTGTTGTCTTTGAGTGCCCTCCTTTATGGCAGCAGAATCATGTGCTTGGAAGATGGATGATGGAAGAGAAAATGATGTGATCTTCATGGGATTTTCTCCATCAAAGCAATCCTCCAAGTAAGAAAAATAATTTTCCTCGTTGTTGTCCTATTGCATGTGCTCAACCTCCTCCATGGTGTCCTCCCGATCTGTAACTTGATCACCATGTCTCCCTTCATCCTCAAACATGAAGTTTGTAAGCTCAAACTCTTCTTCAACATCAAAGCTTAAAGGGTATGAAGTGGAAGGAAGAAATGAAGGTTTTCTTGTAGCCTTCTCCGCACTTGAAACCTCTAAAACTGTATGGTCCTCCTCCATCATGAGTTTATCAATCAAATTAGGCCCTTGAAATGAAAGTAAAAAATCTTCAATGATTCCTTCTTCATTGAGTGGCCTTAACTCTGATTCGATATCTCCCAGCTTCTCCTCTTCAATCGGACTTGGAGTTGGTTGTTCTTTCTCTTCAACTGGTTGTGTAACTTGGATCAGCTCAGCATCCTCTGCAGACAAAGTGCAATCATGGAAACTACATCTGGAGTAGCCAAAATGCTGATCTTCTTCTTCTTCTTTTTGTTCCTTCTCTGCTGAAAACTCAGTCTCAGCCACCACTGGCTCTTCAAATTTGACATCCTCTATTGGCTTGACCATCAAGGGGATATTTATAAACCCAAATTTGGCAACCCAACTCTTCAGATTGTCTCTCATTTCTTCTCTGTTGGGCTCCCCTTCTTGTTGTTTTCCTTGACTGGATTCTTGAGTCTCTTGCCAATATGGACTTGGGAAAGCAAGAGGAGTAATAGGTTGGGGTTCAACCAGCTTTGTAATTGTTTGTGGTGGGGAGGGCGGTGGAACTTCTTGTTTGTTTGGAGGGGATGACTATTTGGAAGGGAAAGGGGGAGAGGAATTGAAATTGGGTGGAAGACAAGGGAATGGAGAAATGGAATCAACACTTGGGGAAACAAATGGGAAGCTTGGAAATTAGAGATTGGGTTGAGACGGTGTTGCTTGAGAAAGAGAAAAAGAAAAGCTATGAGATGGTGGACTTACCCATTGGCAAGGTTTTCTTGAATCCAAATCATAATCCTCAATCTCCTCAGTCCATTGCACAAGTTGGGCTAGCATTTCAACCATGAAGTCTAGATTTTCCTGAGGGTTGTAATGTATTAGAAAAGGGCCTTCCCATGGACAAGGTGCCCTGAAACCAATCTTGAATTCCTTCATTTGTGCTATGCCCCTTGACTGAACCATGTCAGCCTCCATTTTTTGAATTTTCTCCAATAAACCAACATTCTCCACACAGTTGTCACCATTGTATGTATCCCCTTGTTCTTGATAAGCTCCATGGCCAAACTAACTTTGACCCTGCTCATATGGGTAAGCATAATGGTCCTAGATATGATTATAATGCTAATTTAGAGGAGTTGGGAAATGCATTGGAGGTGGATTACATTACTGTAAGTGTGAGTTCCATGAAGGGAACGAAGTCATGATTTTGCACAACCTCATGGAATGGGAGGAAATAAAAGAGATGGAAGAAGAAAATGGATGAAAATGAGTGGAAATGGATGGAAAATGTCTACAACTTAGAGAATGGGTTTTTGACCAGATGGAGTCGCCAGATGTGCTTGCATGTGCCTCAAAAGGCTGAATCCCACCAAGAACACATCAACTTGATGAAATAAAGTGAAGACCTCTTGTCCCACCAGGCATGCCAAAATTGTTAGTGTAAAATCACAGCACCCCCAAATGACCAAAGATGTGAAGTGGTCAAAATGGGGAATTCAGTGTGATTACATAACATTGGATCATCTATCAA
The DNA here is from genome assembly GCA_019776745.2 of Taxus chinensis. Classification (NCBI taxonomy): domain Eukaryota; kingdom Viridiplantae; phylum Streptophyta; class Pinopsida; order Cupressales; family Taxaceae; genus Taxus; species Taxus chinensis. Next base: position 149,337,212 of record CM034148.1, read on the forward strand.
GCTGTGGGACTTGCAAACCTGAGATGATCCTCCGGAGAAAGGTGGTTCTTACTCCTAAACTACCTGCCACAATCTACTCTAATGTAGGCAAAAACTAAACTATCTTAATCTAACCATTCCAAAGAACCCAGAGAGAAAGATAGGGTGAAAGAAAAGCCTACACTAAAGCGATGATACACCAAAGAAGGAAAGAGGTGAGATACTCTGTTGAGGGAGGATGAAACATGGGAAAAAGGAAGATGGGGAGGTCAGATAGAAGTGACACAAACCTAGGTCCTAAACCATGATCAAAACTTCATGAAACACAACGCTCTGCACCTATAAATGTGAAATACATGCACAGAAAATAGATTTGGAAGGGAGAGGCACGAGAGAGACAACAAAACCAATAGCAAAAGGTTGAAGAAACACCACAAAAACACATGTTTCGTTGCTCTATATGGGTGCACAGACCATTACGTTTCTACTTAGAGGCACAAAAATTCTTGTCAGACGTAGGAGAAGGTTTTCAACTCAAAATGGAGTCGGGAAACAAATTTCAACAGAGTTTCCCTACGCCCATAATAATCTCCCCTTCTCAAATGAGACGTGTTACAATATATAGAAAGAATAAGAGAGAGAAGAGGGGGAAATTTGAATCCTGCTTCAACTACCGTGGGATATGCATTGAATCCTTCCTTGAAGACTCAACCACTATCAATCAATGCCCCTTTCAAATCCACCCCAAATCTATCCATTCTGGCTCCCCTCTGTTTGTCTGATGTATTGAAGAAGAACAGTGGATCGAATCAAATTAGATCTGGTAGTTAGAGAAATTAGGCTCTGTATTAATGGCCTGTAAGACGTTTTCCCATTTTTTACCCACTAACACCTGTAAAAAATGATATTTTATGTTTCCAAGGAATAGAGAGTGCATCAAAACATTTCCAAAAAATCTTCTCCCGCCCAAATATGAGTTCTCAGTCAAAAGATATGGCCATTTGAATTTTTTGGATCGTGGGTGCACTTAATATTTAAGTGAGTCTATCTATACCGGGTTCACGTGGTAGCTCTACACTCATTTGAGATTTGAATCCTTCCTTCGCTCTTGGAATAGATACCCATGTGACACTTGGCGGTGTCCGTAGGTTTCCCTATTTCCCTGTATATTCTTCCTGAGTCTTTTTCGCAGGCGGAGGCACTGTATCCAACCTAAGACTCGTGGAGGCTTTGCACATGTTTAGAAACTGTCCCATAGAATTTACCTTTGGAGTAGCATAGATATGACGACATGTGGAGACCTCCAGCAGGCCTTTGGACTTTTCAACAATTACCCTCACCTTTTTAGGCTCTAGGACATGTGAAAGGCCCGCACTCATTTGACAACATACTCAGAGTCCCGCTTTTGAATGTGCGTTGTTTGGACACCTAGAGCCTTCCACCTGCATTCATTTCTTAGCCATTTTGGGCCCATTCTCCTTTTGACCTCTATTGACCATTGGCTACGTGGAGGGCTGGCGCAAGTTTGAGTCTCTACTTCCTTGAGCTCCCATTTTGGAATTTCGTTGAGCCGACACTTGGCACCTTTCCGCCGGGTCGAAAACTTTTCAATGGACAGGTGCAACTTTTAGAGCTCTAGACGTGTGGAGGCTTGGCGCTCGTTTGAGCCTACCCCTTTGGTTTTAACTTTTGGAGGTGCATCATTTGGACACTTGGCAGCTTCCATTGTATCCTCCATACTTAGTCGATTTCGGGGTTCGTCTTGAACTATTTCAGATCTCGAAGACTTTGAATCTTCATTCTGTTTCTTTTCCTTTGAGTCTCTGGCTTCCTTTGACATCTATCGACCTCCTTCCTGGACCCTGTTATTCCATTTTCAAGCCCGCTTGTAAATATATCTAATGAATTTAAGGCACATATTCACTCGACAGAGACGTTTCTCAAATTTCTTCTTACACGGGGTCATTTGATCTTTCGCAGGCCCCACCACTCCATTGTAAAGTCCCTCTGTAACCTTGTTTGTCATCCTGAAATGTGAGCTCACGGGTCTGAGTCGTTTCCTTCATAATTTCCTTATGTGCATGACTTTTCTTGACCAAATTTGCTGGGGGACGAATTTGGGATAACAGATAGTTGGTGACTCACGGGGACATCTGTCTGCTAAATGAAGAGACCAGTAACCTTGAAGCGTCCATTGGGCATGGAGTCACAATCAATGGCCTGGTACTGGACCTTACTTCAAAATGGACTCCCCGACTACCTGCACTTTCTCTGTTATGCCTGTCCCTGAGCCTGCCCGTGCGTCTGTACTCTCAATTTTCATATAGAAAATATTGAAATGGATTTTCTAAGAGTAGACCTTTTGTATTGGATTTTGGGGCTTTCATTTGTCCATGAACTGGTACTCACTAAAAAACGTCCTTTGTTTTCTCTGCATTTGTTTCATTTTTTAGAACTAGCACCATGCTATCAGACAACTATGGATGCTTGTCTACCGTGAATACTAAAATGAGATCCTGGCACTTGGTCTATCCCAAGAATGGACTGTTAAAATGTTTACCTGGGGCACATTGAACTTCACAATGACATAACCTATGGAGCAAAAAAATAGAACAACAACACTATGTACAAAGAATGCAAATCATACTTAGGGCTTCAAATGAGGCATGCAGAGTGTGCACAAGCACTTCTTAGGGCTAAGGAAAAAAAATCTAGGATTCTACTCCTATACTAACTAGTTTAGAAAGAAAAGCTTAAATAAAGCTCAGGGCTACAAGTTTAGGGTTTAGGAAATAGGCTTCCCTGGTTCTAAAAAAGAGTTTAGCCATGCAAGTGATTTGACAGGCTGAATATGGTTTACCTGGTTTATGAATAAAAAACTGGGACTTTAAGCCTGTCCTCCACCCAAATCATCAAGGTATCTAGGGTTTAGATCTTAGAAAATAGGCTCAAGTTGATTTAGGCATTAGGGCTCCTAAGGTTTAGGTGTTGATGATGACCCTATGGTTTAGGGTTTGATGCTCATCCTCGTGCCCTAAAGTAGGCATGACTAGTTTTAGGCTTCTACTTGGCTCTAGGGATGAAGCCAAATAGGGTCTAGAGATTAGGGTTAAGATTATAGGTCCTTTGAAGTGTTGCCCATGGTTCTGAGGGTCTAACTCCAAAAATGAAGTCTATGATTTATGGACTTGTCATCACCAATCCGGCACTATGATAATTCTTCACCGGGAACTCCTCGTGCTATGATTATTTGCTAATGCACAACCTTTACTTTAGTGGATGTAATCTGGAAACAAAACAACAAACATAACACAAGAATACCATCGACTATGATAAGACGGAATGATGACAAATCTGAAATATCAAAGTAAATTATAATATTAACATGAAATTGTTACAATCTCGCCCATGAGGTACTTCAAGTGTTATTGACTTCACTTGCCTTTCACCAAGACTATGGGAGAAACTTTACAATTACACCTCTTAATAACTTCTTCAACACACCTTTAAACTGATGGCTTCCTTTACACACTTCCTCATACAATATTTCTCACTACTTCCTTCTATGCTAAATGAGGGGGGTAGCCTCTCTATTTATAGAACTTCCAGGCTTATCCATCTTATCTCTAAGATAGCATAAGAAATCCACTCGAACGAATCATATTCCATACCTTAACTCTTATATGTATATGTAAGCTTATCTTCTAAGATAAGATAAACCTTATCATTTTACATGGGTTCCACATTTTTACACTTTTTACAAATAAAATACACAAAATATTTATGACCTCACTCCTTTTCCTTATTACCAATATAGTATTTGTAATTCCTAATCACATAGACCCTACTTCTCTAATTACCCAAACTTTGACATTTTAACATTACCGGACTACTTATGACAAATATTTACTTTTTACCACAACATTCCTATCATAATTTTGACTGTTACCATACTCCACATTATTGGCGGCACCGTACTGACGGCGCCGTTATCTTCTATCAGATGCTACTACTAATTATACTTAACAACATCCTATTCCTAATACATACATTAATGAAATAGAAATTACGGAGGAAAATTTTAGTGTCGACATCTTCCCCCCTCCTAGTTTCTACTCCGTCCTCGGAGTAGCCTATTCTGGTGCTTGGAAAATCTTCAACTTGTCGTGGTTGACCCATTTCGTAATGGGAGTGCCATCCAATTCCTCCAGTCGGTACATACCATTTTCATGCACAGCTGCTATTTTGTAGGGCCCCATCCATTTTGGAATAAATTTTCTTTGTCTTCTTTTTTTGTATCTGGAATCATATACTAGAACCAAGTCATTCACATGAAATGGAGACCACCGGATCTTTTGATCAAAGTATTCCTTCTGCTTCATTTTCTTCTTATGGCTTGTATCCTTTGCTATTTCCCTCATTTCCTCTAGCAAATGAAGATGTACCAACCTTTCTTTTATTGAATCACTTTCATCCATCCTTTCATTTTTCATAACTCTCACAGTGGAAATATCAAACTCAATAGGAAGAACTGGATCAATGCCATAGGCCAATTGAAATGGGGAGTATCTTGTTGCTGACGTTGATGTTGCCCTATATGCCCACAATGCTACATGAATACTTTTATCCCACTTATGTACCTGCAAGGCTGCATCTTTTGCTAGAATTTGACACAACACAAAATTTGTTCATTCCACCTGTCCATTTGTGTTTGGCTTGTATGTTGTTACCTTCCTGTGCTTAATAGAAAACTTATTGACTAGGGCTTCTACCACCTCATTAATGAAGTGGCTTCCTTGATCTGTTACAATTTCTAATGGGCAACCAAATCTAGTGACAATGCGTTCATATATGAACCTTGCCACTTCATCCATGGAAGCTGTTTTCAATGGCCTAGCTTCAACCCACTTGGTTAAATAATCTGTGGCAACTACAATATACTTATTTTGGCATGATGTAGTTGGAAGTGGACCTACAATGTCTATTCCCCACTTTTCAAAGGGACCAAGTGGAAGAATAGGGCATAATGGAGCTGATGAAGTCTTACGGTTACCATGTGTTTGACAAATATCACATGTCTTACAATAATTATAACAATCTTTAAAAAGAGTGGGCCAGTAATAACTTGCATCCAAGATCCTTCTTGTTGTAAGTTGTCCAGAGAAGTGCCCTCCACATGTACCATTGTGGAATTCTTCTAGCAGTCTCCTTCCCTTGATCATGTCCAACTGCCCTCTTGTACTATCCATCAGGTCCTATTCGAAATAATACTCCATGCAGAATAGAATATGGACGACTGGCTTGAGTAATCTTTATCTTAGTCTTTGCATTGGCACCATCAGGAAACTTGAATTCATTCAGATAATTCCAAATATCTATGTATTCACTAGGGATTGTGTCAAGGGATAACAATGCTGCATCGGGGAAATCATCATCATCACAAGATGATCCTAAACCATCATATGCTCGAGAGAGTGCATCTGCATTGATATGCTTCTTTCCTGGCCTATCTATAATATCAAATTCAAATTCTTGTAGCAAAATTATCCATCTTGCTATCCTCCCTAATGGGTTAGGCTTATTTACAATATATTTTAGAGCCTGATGATCTGTTACAACTAGGAAATTTTTTCCCTAGCAAGTAATTTCTAAACTTCTTTACAGCAAAAATGATAGCCAGAGCCTCTTTTTCAATTATAGTATAATTTACCTCAACACTGCTCATTTGCCTGCTCCCAAAGTAAATTAGATGTTCATTTCCCATTTTCATCCTTTTGGCTCAAAGTACTTCCTAGTGCTGCATCTGAGGCATCAGTGTACACAATGAATGGCTTGCTCCAGTCTGGATTCTTCAAAACAGGTGAAGACACCAGGGCTTCCCTCAGTTGTCCAAAAGCTTCATGCGCCTTACTTCCTGGTTCATAAGTAACATCCTTCTTCAAGAATTGGGTTAGTGGCTGTGCAATCTTTGAGAAATTCTTGATGAACCTTCTATAGTAACCCACATGGCCTAAAAATGATCTCAACTTACTTCTATTCATAGGAAATGGTAAATCTTTGATTTTTGAAACTTTATCAGGATCAGTACCAATACCATCTCTGGATACAACATGCCCTAACAAAACGCCTTTAGAACATCCAAAGACACACTTTGTAGGGTTTAGTGAGGCTTGTGCTTCATCTAACCTTTGAAATGTTGTCTTCATCTAGTGCAGCTGGTCCAACTTGCTCCCATAGATGTAAAAATCATCTAGAAATACTCTGATGAAGGTCCCAATGTAGGGTTCAAACACCCTATTCATCAAACGCTGGAATGTTGTCCGGAGCATTACACAACCCAAAAGGCATAAATTTATAAGAAAATGTTCCCCAAGGAGTGGTGAACATGGTCTTCAGCTGATCTTTCTCTGCTATACAAACTTGGTTGTATCTGCTATATCCATCAGCAAAACTATAGCACTCCTGGTCAGCTACTTTGTCCAAGATTTGATCTGAGAATGGAAGAGGGTAATGATTCTTCTTTGTTGCCTTATTAAGCTTCCTATAATCAACACAAATGCATAGCTTCCCATTCTTTTTTATTGAGATCACAATGGGAGAAACCCATTCTGAATTTTCCACAGCAAATATGAATCCTGCATTAAGTAAATTATCTATTTCTTCTTTTACAGTCTTGAAAAAATTAGGATTCATTCTATAGGGCATTTTATTTATGGGCTTAGCACCATCTACTAGATCAATAGAATTTTCTACCCAACTTACTTGACGGAGTTCCTTATAATCAAAAGTAAATAGGTGTATGTACCTTCGAAAGAGCTGGAGCTAGGATTCCTTCTCACTCTCCATCACAACATCACCAATCTTTATTTGTTGGAGATGATCATCAATTTCTTCTTCAGATAATTTTATGGGTTCATGAGTCGGTGTGACTGGAAGGATATCTATGATTGAAACATCAACCTCACTTTCTTCATCTTCTGTGTCCACTTCACTGGTGCTAGAGTAATCAGAGGATGTCCAATCATTAGATTCATCACTTGAATCCACTGGTTCTGTCTTATGATGTCAATGGATCACATTTATCTTCACCCTCTTTCTACCATGTCCAAGTGTCATGAAGCCTTCATTCCAGTAGTTTCTTGCATGAACTCTCCTTAGCCATGGTCTTCCCAACAACATTGGGTACGCAATAGTACCATTTTTTATCACCTAAAATTCTACCACACATACAACACCCATAACAGAAAATAACCATAGACTACCTGAATTAAGAAGAAATGATTATAATCTGAAAATATAGAGTAAATTAATAATATTAAACATGAAATTGTTACAATCTCACCCATGAGTACTTTAAGTGTTACTACTGACTTCCACTGCCTTCCACCAATACTATGGGACGACTTCACAATTACACCTCATTAATGGCTTCTTTTATAACACGCCTTCCCATTGATGGCTTCCTTCACCCTCCTATAAAAGAGTTCTCCCTCTTTGCCTTCTATGTTAAATGAGGGGGGCCTCTCTATATAAAATTCTAGGCTTATCTATCTTATTCAAGATAGGATAAAAAAGCCACTTGGTGAATCATATTCCATACATTAACTCTTTATCTATAATTTTTAAGGCTTTTTTTAAAGATAGTAAACCTTATTATATTTCACATGGTTTCCACATTTTAAATTTTTTACAATAAAGACACAAATAGTTATGACCTCACTCCTTGTCCTTATTATACCAATATAATATTTCTAATTCCTAATCATGTAAAAGAACCCTACTTCTCTACTTACCCTAACCTTTGACATTTTAACATACCAGACAGCCATTACGAAAAATTTTACTTTTTACCACAAACATTCATATTGTATTTTGACATCCCGTACTATACTTATTGCGGGTCCATACTGGCAGCGCCATTATCTTCTAGCGGATGCTTACTACGAATTATACTAACAACATCCTGTTTCGCCTAATACATACATTAATGAAATAGAAAATTACGGAGGTAAATTTTAGTTTCGACATCTTCCCCCTTCCCTAGCTTCTCCTGTCTACCCGTCCTCGGAGTAAGACCTACTTCTAGAGTGCTTGGAAAATCTTCACACTTTTCATGGTTACTCCATTTTGTAATGGGAGTGCCATCCAATTCCTCCATTTGGTACGTACCATGTTCCATCACCAACTGCTATTTTGTAGGGCCCCATCCATTTTGGAAAGAATTTTCCTATGTCCTTCTGTTTTTGTATCTGGAATCATATACTAAACCAAATCATGCACACAGACGAAATGGAGACTAATGATCTTTTGATCAAGTATTCCTTCTGCTTCATTTTCCTTCTTATAGATTGTATCCGTCGCTATTTCCCTCAGTTCCTGAGCAAGGAAGATGTACCAACGTTTCTTCTTTTACTGAATCCTTTCATCCATCCTTTCATTTTTCATAACTCTCATATTGGAATATCAACTCAATAGGAAGAACGGGATCAATGCCATCATCCAACTGAAATGGGGAGTATCCTGTTGCTGACCTTTGATGTTTCCCCTATATGCCTCACAATGTTTACTGAACCTTTTAATCCCATTTATGTACTTGAAAGGCCTGCAATCTTTTGCTAGAATTTGACATCAACACAAAATTTGTTCATTCCCCTATCCCTTTGTTCTTAGCTTTAATGTTGTTGCTTCCTGTGCTTAATAGAAAACTTATTGACTGGGCTTCTACCCCTCTTATGAAGTGGCTTCCTTGATCTGTTTACAATTTCTAATGTAAAAAAAAATTTGGTGATAATACTTCCGTTCATAAATGAACCTTGCCACTTATCATCCATGGAAGCTTTTTTATGGCCCTACGCTTCAAACCACTTGGTTTAAATCATCGGTGGCAACTAAAATATAGCTTATTTTGTGCATGGGGTAGTTGCATGGACCTACAATGTCTATTCTTCCCCCCACTTTTTAAAGGGACAATGGATAATAGGGCATAATGGAGCTGATGGTCTTACGGTTTACCATGTGTGTTTGACCAATATCACAATTCTTTTACAATAATTATACACCCGGCTAAAAAGGTGGGCCAGTGATAACCTGCATCCAAAGCCTTCTTGTGTCAGTTGTCCTGGAATGCCTCCCAATGCACCATTGTGGAATTCTTAATCATCCTCTTTCCCTTGCTCATGTCCAACTGCCCTCTTGTACTGTCCCCATCAGGTCCTATTCGAAATAATACCGCATGCATAATAGAATAGGGATGACGGGGTTGAGTAATCTTCCTCTTATTCTTTTCAATTGACAGCGACCATCAGGAAACTTGAATTCATTCAGATAATTCTAAATATCTATGTATTCCCTGGATTTTGTCAATGGATTAACAATGTTGCATCTGGAATTCATCATCATCACAAAGATGGACCCTAAAAAACATCATAGGCTCGAGAGCGTGCAGCTGCATTGACATTTTTTTTTCCGGCCTATCTAAAGAATAATCAAATTCAATTCTTGTAAGGCAAATCATCCATCTTGCTATCAATCCTCCCTAATGGGTTGAGGCTTAGTTACAATATATTTTAGTCCTATGAGCTAATTACAACTATGAATTTCGTACCCTGAAATAATTTCCTAACTTCTTTATAACAAAATGATAGCTAGAGCCTCTTTTCTATTACGTATAATTTTACCTCAGCACTGCTCATTTGTCTACCCCCCCCTGCTTCCAAAGTTAACTGGATGATCATTCTCATTTTCAACTTTTGGCTCAGAGACTTCCTATGCTACATCGAATTATCAGTATAACACAATTAATGTCTGCTCCAAATTGGATTCTTTAAATAGGTGAAAGACACCAGGCTTCCTCTCAGTGTTCAAAGCCATGCGCCTTATTCCTATTCTAATTAACATCTTCTCAAGAACTTGGTTATGGCTGTGCAATCTTTGCGAAATTCTTGATGACCCTTTTATAGTCACCCACCCATGGCCAAAAAGATCTTAACTTACTTCTAAGTCATAGGAAATGGTAACTCTTTGATTTTGAACACTTTATCAGGATCAGTACCAATATACCATCTTAGATACAACATCCCTAACAAATGCCTTGATAAAACTCCAAAACACACTTTTGTAGGGTTAGTGAGCTTGTGCTTCATCTAACCTTAAAATGTTGTCTCCATCTGGTGCAGGTTTGGGCCATCTTACCATAGATACAAAAAAATCCAAAATACTCTGATGAAGTTCCCAATGTCAGGGTTCAACACCCTATGCATCAACCTGGAATTTTTCCCGAGCATTACACAACCAAAAGGCATAACTCTATACGAAATGGTTCCCCAAGGAGTGGTGAACGTGGTCTTCGCTGATCTTTCTCTGCTATACAAACTTGGTTGTATCTGCTAATCCATCAGCAAAACTATAGCACTCCTGTCAGCTACGTTTGGTCCAAGATTTGATCTGAGAATGGAAGAGGTATGATTCTTCTTTGTTGCCTTATTTAAGCTTCCTATATCCACACAATGCATGCTCCCATTCGTTTTATTGTTTGGAAAATCACAATGGAGAAACCCATTCTCTGATTCCACACACATATGAATCCTGCATTAAGTTAAATTATCTATTGCTTCTTTACGTCTTGAAAAAATTATGTTCATTCTATAGGGCATTTTATTTATATTGGGCTTAGCACCATCCTACTAGATCATAGATTTTCTACCCACTTACTTGACGAGTTCCTTAATAATCAAAAGTAAATAGGGTCTGTACCTTCGAAAGAGCTGGATCTAGGATTCCTTCTCACTCTCCATCACAGACAGCACCAATCTTTATTTGTTGGAGATGATCATCAATTCTTCCTTCATATTAATTTTTTACTGGGTTCATGAGTTCGTGTGACTTGAAGGCTTCTTGTGAAACAGCAACCGTCACTTTCTTCATCTTCTGTGTTCCACTTCACTGGTGCTAGGTAATCACAGGAGGTCCAATCATTAGATTCATCACGTGAATCCATGTTCTTTCTTATGATATCATGGATCACATTTATCTTCACCCTCTTGCTACCATGTCCAAGTGTCATGAAGCCCTTCATTCATAGTTTCTTGCATGAACTCTCCTTAGCCATGGTCTGTTTTTCCCAACAACATTGGGTACGCCAATAGTACCATTTTTTTTATCACCTAAATTCTACAACATACAACACCATAACATATATGTCCCCATTTGAAACAACCCTTCGGTTTAGTTTTTTCCTATTATGACTGTGAACAGAGGGTTGAGGGGCGATCAAGTGTTTTAAACTTCAACAAATTCATTACAACTCGATCATTACATTAACTGTCAGCCCCTCCAGCAACAGACAATCATGAATTGAAATACCATTACATAATACCTCAGCTTGTGAGCATAGATATTTCTCTGCCTCCCACACAGGACTCAACCTCTTCCTTCATCGAGCATTGGTCCAGGTCGCAGCTCTCACCTCTTCCTCAGAGACAGCAAGAGTTGACCATATTATTTTGCCGGACCTTTTTGGACATCTCTTCTAAAGATGGAGTAATGGTCCATGTTCCCCTTTGAAATCAGAAAACTTGCACCCCCAACTTTCTTCTCCTATGTTTCTTATTAGTTTCTCCTTTCTCTTCTTAGAATCATTTCCATCTTGGTTATCTTTTTCTTTCTTTCTTTTTGTTTTGTTTTTTTTTTTCTCGGTTGTTACAAACACAGCTACTTTCTATGTATGCCCTATCACTACATCAAAAGAATTCACAGGATACTTGCCTGGAGCAGTAGCTCCGGGTCAGAGGAGAAGCCTAGCTGGAACAGTAGCCTGAGAAGGACCCGGGTGTATCAACCTAACAGACAACGCAACGTCGAACTAGGTAGTGTTGGACCTCTAGCTCCTCCCGAGAACTACATTCTTTTCCTGAAGAAGAGGACGATTAACGGACCCAGCGGCGGGACAGAGCGTCAGACCATTAGATGTACTAGGAGAAAGATTTGTGCTCACCGAGAGTGGTTGTGGATCGGAACGAAAGGGGGTGGGGGGTGTATGCTTTACTTTAGGCAACAATTTTTGGGGGGTCGCCGCATGTGCCAGGCGTCTTTCTTGCCTTCGTGCAATCTGCCTTTGCTTGTTTCATGGACGGGCGGTCAGACTTTCACTCGTTTCTGATCTCTCTCTGCTTCATCCCAAAATAAGTGCTTATAACGGAGATTAAGTCCCTGGCAGTCATCAACCCAGCCGCTAACTTCCCTTCCGATTTGGCATCGACGTCCCCTCCTTAGCTCTAGAACAACGAGCATGATAATCCCTATCTTCTTCTGCTCCTCTTGGGATAAGCTTTGTGATATCGATCATGAATCTACATATTTTTTTTTTGTTCACCAATTCTTCCAAAACTTTCAGTTAATAAATCCCATGGGTTTTCACATTATATACCTAGGTTTCAGACTCTACCTAGGGGGTGACCATCCAAAAAGGTAGGAAAAAATTCAGTCCATTGCCCACTTCTTATAAGGCCATTACAAATACAAGATCGTTTATACTCTTGAATAAAGAGGAAGCATCTTCATTATATTGGGCTGAAAACATGAAATCTTCCTCCCCATTTGCCAAAAGTAACCACAGTAAATACCAACCCCAAGTCAAAGCAACAATAATTATGTGCAATCAAAAATGGAATCATATAATAGAAAGTAGAAAGACCCACGTAAACTATGTAATACTTGACTACTGCATAAATTTACTTACTGTGGTAAACACTATTCACAGTATAAAGTGAAGTTACTACGGTAAATACTATCCACAGTAAAAAGTGAATTACTGCCAGTAAATACTATTCACGGAAAAAGTGACTTTACCATGGTAACACTATGATAGTAAAAACAAGGTTACCCTCCAAATGTTTTCTGATAAGTGGGGAATATCTCACCAGAAAATCCACCAACGAGGATGGTCTCCAATGGAACCAAAATGTCACACCAATCCGGCACTATGATAATTCTTCACCGGAAATACTCGTGCTATGATATTAACTAATGCACAACTTTTAGTTTGGTGGATGTAATCTGGAAACACAATAACAAACATAACACAAGAATACCATAGACTATGATATAAATCTGAATATCAGAGTAAATTATAATATTAACTGAAAATTGTTACAATCTCACCCATGAGGTACTTCAAGTGGTACTGACTTCACTTGCCTTCCACCAATACTATGGGAGAAACTTCACAATTACACCTCTTAATGCTTCTTTAACATGCCTTCCAAATGATGGCTTCCTTTACACACTTCCTCATACAATATTCTCACTACTTCCTTGTATGCTAAATGAGGGGGGTGGCCTCTCTATTTATAGAACTTCCGGGCTTATCCATCTTATCTCTAAGATAGGATAAGAAATCCACTCGGGATGAATCATATTCCATACCTTAACTCTTATCTGTACATGTAAGCTTATCTTTTAAGATAAAGATAAACCTTATATCATTTTCATAATGGGTTCCACAATTTTTAGACTTTTTACAAATAAAATACACAACAAATTATTATGGACCTCACTCCTTGTCCTTATTACTAATATAATATTTTCTAATTCCCTAATCATGTAGACCCTACTTCTCTACTTACCCTAACTTTGACATTTAACATTACCAGAACCACTTACGACAATATTTTACTTTTTACCACAACATTCCTATTGTAACTTTTGACTATTACCATACTACATTATGCGCGGCGTACTGCATCAACGCCATTATCTTCTATCGGACGCTACTACTAATTATACTTAACAACATCCTATTCCTAATACACATAAATGAAAAGCAATTAAACTGGGAAAATTTTAGTGTCGACAGGCTTAGGGTTTGTTTAAGGATCATGGTTTAGAGTTTAGGGTTTAGAGTTTATGGTTTAGGGTTTAGGGTTTAGGATTTAGGGCTTATGGATTAGGTTTTAGGGTTTAGGGATCAAGGTTTAGGGTTTAAGGTTTAGGGTTTAGGGCTCAGGGTTTAAGGTTGTGGGTTTAGGGTTTAGGGCTCATGGTTTAAGGTTGTGGGTTTAGGGTTTAGGGTTTAAGGTTGTGGGTTTAGGGTTTAGAGTTTAAGGTTTAAGGGTCAGGTTTCAGGGTTTAGGGTTTAAGGCTCAAGGTTTAGGGTTTATGATTTAGGGTTTATGGTTTAAAGGTTAGGGTTTAGGGTTTAGGGATCAAGGTTTAAGGCTTAGGGTTTAGGGCTCAGGGTTTAAGCTCACCCATTCACTCACTATAATGTCTTGTGTCTTACCCATTCTTATTAGTATTACCTTAGAGTATTCAACTAAAAATGGCTCATCTGCTTCGTAGGCAGAACATTCAAAGATAGTCATCATGATTTGATGCCTTTCATCTATTGATATTTTGAAGGAGGGAAATTACAGATATCCAAAAACAATTCAGTACGAATAAATGTTACCCAATACATCTATCTTCTTTTTCCCATCGCATGGGAACTATTTCACTCACTGTAATGTTTCATTAACACAGAGTATTCAATTGAAAAGGTTTCATCTACTTCCTAAGCAAAACATTCAAAGAGAGTTATCACAATTTGATGTATTTAATCTTTTCATATTTTGGAGGGAAATTTCAGATATCTAAGAACAATTTGGTATAAAGAAATGTTTTTGATGCTCTTTTAAATAATTCTTTCAATTGCAAGCTATCAAGAATGGAGGTTTCATTCGAAGAACAAAGCTTGATATGTCCAGTGCTTGTGTAAGCTGGTAATTTGAGAGGATTTCTAAGGTTCAAGTTTATTTTCCAAGATGCATTACTCCAATGTTTGAAAATGTTTCTTCCATATGCAACGACATTCTGATTCAGACACTCAATGATTCCTAAATATCCAATCCTGCCACAGACCCCCAATAGTTCTCGATCCTTGGATATAGGGAGACACTGTTACTTGGCTTCCATTTTTAACGATAGAGATATTTGTAAATTCATGTTATGACCTCTAAATCTGTATGAATTTCAAGTTGTTTGGAAATCACATCACACCCTTAACTATTCTTGATGACTACCCCTATATTTTTGAAGACGCTTTTGAAAACATCGATGGGTTTATCATAGAAGGAATTATCAATGAATGGAAGGTCACTAAGTCGTAGGCCAGATGACTCCCATTTAGAACTAAACAAGAAATATTTACTAGGAAATTGATAACCCCTTTGTGTTATTAGTCATTCCCCAGTTGGTATGATTATTTTGAACACTTCAGGAAGTTCTGTCAAATTTTCTATCCATTCCAGTAGTAGAAGAGATTTCTCTTTCTCCATAGGAGAGGATACTAGAGGCGATTTGGTTCTGATCCTACACCTCTGTGTTGGTATATTATTTGTGTTTCTCACATTTCCTTTGAGATTAATTTTTGTGTTGCGATGGTTATTATTTCCAACTTCCAATGGGTCATCCTGGCTTGCATAATACCATAAATGGAAATATGAGAAATGTGAAATTTGTTTCAGAGTGTGAAGAAATTTACATTCAAGAGCGCAATTATATGTGGGGATAAATAGGTTTGGAAGAGATGTGTAATATGTATTACAAGGCACAAGGTAGATGTCATATCCATTTAGTTTCTTTTCCCACCTCTCATAAATAAGGTAGTTGTACAAGAAGACTCAATGATTGTTCTAGGCACAAGACTAGGAAGTATGATCCTAATATTGTTATTCAAAAAGATGAACTCACTCATGAGACCTAATGGAAATATACGAGGTTTAGGGGTTAGAGCTTAGGGCTCTGGATCTAGTGTTTAGGGTTTAGGGCTCAAGGCTCAGGGTGTAGGGTTTAGGGTTTAGGGTGTAGGGTTTAGGGTTTAGGGTGTAGGGTTTAGGGTTTATGGTTAAGGGTTTAGGGTTCAAGGTTTACTGTTCAGGGTTTAGGTTTTATTATTTTTGGTTTTAGTGTTTAGGGTTTATAGTTTAGGTTTTAGGTCTCAGGGTTAAGAGTTTAGGTCACATAGTTTAGGGCTTAGGGTTTAGTGTTTAGGGATCATGGTTTTGGGTTTTGGGTTTTGGGCTTAGGGTTTAGGGTTTAGGATTTAGTGTTTAGGGTTTAGGGTTTAGGCTTTAGGGTTTAGGATTTAGTATTTAGGGTTTAAGGTTTAGGATTTAGTTTTTAGGGTTTAGGGTTTAGCATTTAGGGCTCATAGTTCAAAGTTCAGAGTTTAGGGTTTAGGGTTTAGGGGTTAGGGTTTAGGATTTAGGATTTAGTTTTTAGGGTTTAGGGTTTATTTTTTAGGGCTCATGGTTTAGGGTTTAGGTTTTACATCTAAGGGCTCATGTTTTAGGGCTTAAGGCCCAGGGTTTATGGTTTAGGGCTCACAGGTAAGGGTTGAAGTTTTAAGGTTTAGGGTTTAGAACTTAGGGTTTTGGGTTTAGGGTTTAGGTTTTAGGGTTTAGGTTCTTAGGTTTAGGGCTTAAGGTTTAGGGTTTAGGGTTTAGGGTTTCAATTTTAGACTTTAAATGCTAAAAGCTTTAGGTTGAATGTTGAAATCCTAAAAATTACCTATGTACTGACCAAATTATACTATAAAAAACTATCTCCTAAACTGTGACTAATGGAGCTGTGAGACTATTTCTATAAGGTGCAGAGTGACCCTAATTTATTATACTTACTAAAATAAATTTAAAGTGTGAGAAATAATAATAAATTGTACATTTATTTTTGTAAATAAAAGCATGCCAAAAGCACATATAATGTTCATACTATGAAGAACACGTACGCATTATAACGCATACATGTTTTGTGTTTTTACTTTTTCCAAGTCATGCCTAGAGGCTTGGATCTGGTTTGGATCCCCAATCCCTTGTCATGGACCTGCCAAACACATCAAACAACGTGTTTTTTCTGGAAAAGGAAAAAAATCCACTTTCGCCATGATAAATCAACATAAAATGATCGATTCATTTAAAAAATATATACCACGACGTAGACCAGAGTTTCTTCTTTCTAAAAATATAATTTTTCAAAATTTCTGACTAATATAAGGTTTCCATATTATTTATTTTCTTACTATGCCTTTTTATAGCTATTTTTTGAAGATTAAACATGTATATATTATGTCGTGTATCTTTTTTTTGGCTCATCAAAATTGGAAAAAATTATACTAGCCCAAACTAGGCCTAATTATATACATATTCAAAAACAAATTCTAATTTTCAATTTTTTTGGAGGTAGTTAGGGGGGGCACAGTCGGAGCTACATTTGTGGGGGAGTTACACACCACACTACTATTTGTACACCCTTTCATATTGAGCAATATGGGGAATGAAATAAAGTTTGGACTTTTTAGCTTTTTTTCCCTTAATGCATGCACATTGCTTCCATGAATGATTTCTTGATTTGATCTTGAAGCTACATTGTTTTGCGGTTGAGTGCAATGTTTTGGTGCTCACGGATTCCCTCCAGATCTTCGTCATTCCTTCGACATGGTATCACAGCTCAAGGATCGAAATCATGTTGCTCATAATAGTTACTTACTACTCTTTGTCTCGTAGTTTCTTGTGCAAGCTATCATTTGCATTGTGCGCTTCTTGCAATGATTCCGGCGTTTATACCTCCGTTCGATTTTCTGGTTTTCCGGGTTCTCCACCTTTGCATGCACCTTCCACAAGCATTTTCCATGGTTGCATGCATTTTTTCTTGTGTGATTACTTTGTGCTCTTGTTGCAAGTTATCCTGGAGGATCTTTAACCGTTTGTGCTAGGCTTTCCATTCTTGCTGCGGTCGGTGCTCTGTTCATCCTTTGTGTTTGGCTTTTCACCATGTTGAATTCACTAGTTCCTTCCTAATCATGAGGGTGTCTTGTGCACGTCTCCTCTCATTTGTTCCATCTCGTGCTACATTGGATTATCATATGCTTGCACCTTAGCTTTGGTAACCTATTTTTAGTTTGACCTCGTATTCCCCTGGTCCATTACCTTACACCTGCGTTGAGACCTGGTTCGAGTTATGGCTCGTAGGATTGGCCATTCTAAACTCATGTGCTCGTGATTAGAAGTGCATGTGCTCGTGATTGTTCCCTGCTCAAGCGTGGCCATTTTTCCATTACGTGGTTGGTTCAAACATATTTTTCCTGATTGAGACTCCTGCTCGACTCCATTTGATTGGAATCCTGTTCTCAGTGTTGGTTTTGCATTTTGGCCTTGTCTCAGGGTCTACGGTACACAACTCACCCTTCCAAAACTATTTCAACCTCTCACTGCTACACGGGATTCATTCAGTGGCTCGGTTTTGACGGCTGCACCACTCTGGCACCTCGGTGACTATCTCGCTGACTTCTGTGTGGAAACTGCCAAACCTGTGGATTCTACGATTCTACACTTCTACCGTTCGTTGTTGTGTGGAAACCTATGGATTCTACAAATCCTTGTTGTTTCAACACTTCTACTGGTACATGCAGTGGATTACACCCACATGTGGCACTCAGTTGTTCAACTTTTGAACTGCTCTAGCACTTTTGACGTGACCCTTCCACTCAACAACTCAGTAACTTAGTAAATCAGACCTTTCCAACTCAGAAAGCTCGTGCCACACCCATTAGCTCGGTGCATTCCAAACGTGGGCCCCATCAAATCCCTTTTAGTTTTGTTTGGCAGGTTAAAACAAACACTTTTTTAATGTTTTAAGGTTAAAAAAACATTCAACATGGCATGTAATAAGTTTTAGATTGTTTTTGGCTTGTTTTATCAACCCTCCTACGAGTGTCAAAGACGGAGGGCAAGGTCCGGGGTTGGCAGGAGGCTAATCCCCCTCGCAAGAAAAACAAACTATGCTTGAAATTTGATGCCATTACCAACGAGTACCCACACGACACCCTTTGCACCCATTTTGTGCACTTTTTTAATTCATTTGCAGCGTCTAGTGACATTTTCCATCAGTTGCGGGAATCGTTTTTATGCCATAACTTTTGACTCACTGCTCGTTTTTGAGTGCTTATTTAGTCAAAGTTGCATGATTTTTCACACATTACGTGATGACACTGTCAGTTTTTTAAACACACTACTTTATAAAGTGCTGCATTATGGGGGGGTCGATTGTACTCTTGGGCTTTCACACGCAGACGCATTATAGGATCACTTGAATCTTGCATTTTGAATCATGGAGAATGCTCTTTCTAGACTTGAGCATCGTAGGATCACTTTATATCATTCACCACTTCTCACTGGGAGAGGAAGCTATTCAGCTTGGCGTGCTTCTATGGAGTGTTACTTCACCCATGAGGGTCTTTTACCCTTCTTGCTTGGGCCAGTTCCTGCACCCGTTGATTATCGTCATCTAGAGAACTTCCTCGACACTTGTGACCATGTCTTTGGTCACATGATGATGCATGTCTCCAAATCTCTCTAGTTTCATGTGGCACAATCAAATTCACCTCACCGTGTCTGGAGCATTCTTCAGTCCCTCTATGGAGACCCTTCACATATTGACGCTGTTGTTGCTACTGCTGATTCAATTGTCTCCTCCATTTCTTCATGTGATGGCCATTCCACTGACATAGACTCATTTGGTTCTACTTCTGATGACAAGGATTCTACACCCAGTTCTGATGTCAAGAGTACTAGAGAGGACTCTTCTCCTCTTTCTCTCACTATTCCAAAGAGTGTTGACACATCCCACATCTCATCAGATATCGGGCAGTCTTCTACTCAGCCCCATACCTTCATCACACCAGCCTCCTTTCCACTTCCAGTGTGTGAGGCCCACTTCACTCCTCTACCTTCATTAGATGACTCATACCTATCTGACATCACTCTTCTGTTTGTTGAGCCCCCTCATTGGGACGAGTATCTGCCTACCCTTAGTCATCTTTTCACAGAGTCTACTTGTGATGCTCTACAGGTCCCTCATCCATCTACAGGTGTTTCAGAGGAGTTCATCATCTTCATTGTTGGGAGCACCCCTTCTAGGAATCTTACCACTTCCACTTTTCCGGAGACCTTCATTGATCCACCCTCAGCTATGGATCCATTTTTTGTTGTGGGGGATGTTTTGTTCCCTTCACATCACTTAGACATC
Organism: Taxus chinensis; assembly: GCA_019776745.2. NCBI lineage: Eukaryota > Viridiplantae > Streptophyta > Pinopsida > Cupressales > Taxaceae > Taxus > Taxus chinensis. The sequence continues at coordinate 149,357,249 of CM034148.1, forward strand.
CTTTCTGTGGGTGTTCCTCTTTTTCACCCCTGAAAATTATGCACACGTGGCATTACCTTCGGTTCCTTGGCACTCACTCACTAGACCTATGTCACACTTCCGTGCACCAGACTCAGAGTTCTTCGTGTTGATGCCTTCAGTTTCCTTTGTGGAGTGGGCGGACTTCCAGCACGTCATTTCTGTCCTTCCTAAGGGCAAGCACACAGTTCGGTGTGGGTGGCTCTTCTTCAGTCCAGAGGCAGAGGATCTCATCATTGACATTCTTCTGGGAGACCTCCTAGAGCTGCAAAGTTTAGATCCGTCCATGGCATCTTCTAAATTCCTCTCGTCTCCCTCTTCTTCTCTCTTCTTCTTCTTTCCGAGAGATTGCCTCTTTGTACATGGGTACCCTTACAGGCTCATCTGTGGCCGGAACCCATCCTTGGCATCTTTCTTAGATTAGAGAATGGACTTGTCTCTCTTTTGGGGGGGAGTTTTTTTCCACTGGGTTTTCTCCTTTTACTCCACTTTTCGAGAGCTTCTTGTACGTGGGTACCTCATTAGGCTTCTTGTCAGGACCCACTTCTCTCCTATTTTTCATATGTGTCTCCACCTAAGCTATACTTCAGGGGGGTGTTGGTGTAGGTAATTTTCCATGTCTTTATTTTAAATACATGGAATACCTCCACATAGGTGATTCACCATGCTTATGTGTCCTAGGGTGTCATTATGGCTCTTACACACGTCATAGAGTGTCATTGGAGTTACATTTGACCGACTATTCCGGGAATGTAACTCCCACTTCTTGACGGCTACATTTGTGGGGGAGTTACACACCCCACTACTATATGTACACCCTTTCATATTGAGCAATATGGGTAATGTTATATAGTTTGGCTTTTTCAGCTTTTTTTTCCCTCAATGCATGCACATTGCTTCCATGAATGATTTCTTTCTTTGATCTTGAAGCTACATCATTTTGCGGTTGAGTGCAACATTTTGGTGCTCATGGATTCCCTCCAGATCTTCTTCATGCCTCCAACAATGTTTCAAGTGGAATTAGAGGTCTACAATTCGATTCATCCACCCATTGTTGTGAGTCACATTCATTCAAAAAAAATCAATACATGATATACAAAAACATGTCATGCACCTGGTATGAATAGTGGAAGAACTTACATTTGAACTACGAAATGAGTGCATATCATTTATTCCTTAACTTCATAAAATATTCATAGCTTTCCAAATTTTCTTCATCTATTAACTAAAAATATCTATGAATTTTTAAACTCTATTGAGATTCATGGCCCATGTTCTTGTTACACCAATCAACAATGCTTTCTGCACCTGTTTTGAACTTTAATTTTTTTTACAAGGGATATTTTCACACATGCTACTACACCACCATGCTCTCCTTTTCCATGTATTACCTTAGTAAAAATCTATATATGTTGTACACCTGTTGCTATGTGCATCCGTTTTAGCCAATAAAACATCCACGGTGCATTCTTGAATTATGATGTGAAGTTGTCCGACCAAATGTAATGTTGATTGAAAATAATGTTCCTCTCATCCAAGTTTGGATAAAACAATTGGAAACACCCTTGCACCTATTCGGTATTATGTGTTTGATCATCATTGATGTAGAAATGATACTTTTAATATTTTTTGATCTTGTTCAGTGCTTTCCAGAGAGTGCATGAATGTTATATGCAAAAAAATAGTAACTTGTACTCAGTTATAGTATTGTGACTGAATCTCCATTTGTGGTTGTAATGAGTAATTCTATGTGAATTCGACTACTAAAATAATAGTACCAAGTGGGAATGTGTCCTTTCTTAACTTGAATTATTCATCCAACCATCGAGCTCTATGTGTGTGTCTTGCATACTCATAAACAGTTTCCTCTCTGAATTTGACCATATATTCTTATATAGGTAATTTTTCTGTAACAAGCTCACACCTCTTAGATTTTTTTCGATATTTTAATTGATATGCCACATGTTTATATTTTCTGAAAATAACTAATTATTTTCCTATTGAATGTGTACTCTCCTCATGGATACAACATTTCAATTTCGGCAAGCCACCACATACGTTGCACGTTCCATCAAAAAATGTTTTTAAATTAAAAAAATGACCAATTGACCTTTAAAAAAATATCGTAGCAATAAATTCCCTTGTATATTTTGGTGGGACATTTAATCGACACTCCTGCAACATGATTTCAATATGTGAAACACAATGTCCTTGAAAAAAACATCATAATGCATTGAAAATTCAACATGATGCCTACATGAACAAGTGGTACATGAGTGATTGATTTTCGCATTAAAGGGTTTGTTCATTTCAAAAAATATTTGGCTAATGTTAATTTTTGGATTTTCATTCTTAAACTTAGAGAACAATTGTGTTTGGATCATATCTAAGAAATGTCTTGCATGAGCTTGACGATTACGATAACCTATTATTATTATTATTGTATCTCTTTTATTTGGTGACACCCTTGTGTTCTCATTCCAAAATTTTACAAGTAATTAATTTAGAATATCAGATGCATCCTTGTCTTTCCATGGGAGTCTACTAGAGAATTCCCAATAGTCAGTGTTATTAGCTGAATCAAGACTTTTACGTCTCCCTATTGGTTTCATTAGTGTTTTTCTGTTTATCTTCAAATCTCTACTTATTTTTCTAATCAAGTGTTTATTAACTTCTTTATCACTTACTATACAACTAGTAAGTGCACATCATGTAGCATTACTATCTTTGGAGCGTTTGTTGACACTTACAGTATGGTATACTTTATGTATATTTTCAATAATTGCCACATTTTGATCATCAACATTAGATGTTCTTAACCCTAGGGTCTTCATTGTAGGTCTCATCTTGATTAATTTCATCAACGTAACAAATAATTGACATCTTTTTGTATCATTTAATTTCTCAAAGTAAATATCCCAAATTCCCATAGCTTTTCTTCACACATTTCTTTCATACATTTTGTTAGGAATTGGTTTTATAACGTTTTCATCGATTTCAATTAATTGAATGGGTTTTCTATGTAAAATAGAAGGAGGTGTCCTTAGAGGTAAATATTCATTAGTAATAGTACTTTCTTCATTCAGTTTTTCCATGCAAACTTAAGGATTAATGTTTGGAATCTCATATAAAGTTTCAATATTGTCATTCATACCAAATTCTTTATCCATAACAACATTATCATTCAATTCATTATCAATACTCATTGCAATGTTATTATTCTCCTTGATTTCATTATTTATTTCATCATCATTTTCTAAAACATCGGGTACATTTGACATAGTAGATGTACCTTTCCCTTCATGAAGTTTTTGCATTCTCTTCACTTTCATTAATCTATTCTCTTCTAATTGCTTTGGTGTCTTGTTATTGACCTTATTCTTGTCCTTACGTCATCTTTAATCCCCCATGGTTAGAAAAATATAGTTAGTGGGGTAAGGGACAACCTTAACTACTCAAAATGCATGTAGGACAGTACATGAATATACAAAGCAGGTAGAGTGGGAACATAAATCCCATGAAAGAGGTGGAAAAGGACAATGGAGGGTAGGGAATGTATAAAAAAAGGAAATGTGCTCATGTTATAACGTGTCCGTGTTTCCTTTATGTATTTTCCAAGGACCAAATCTCTAGCCTTAGATCCCCAAACCTGAGGCATGGACCTGCTAAAACATAGAAAAATGCATGTTTTCAACAAAAAGCGCTAAAATCCTTCTTCCTCAATTAAAAATTCTGTCAAAACGATCAACACATTTATTAAAAATTTTCCTATGACGTCAAGAAAACTATCCTCTTTCTAAATATATGATTTTTCAATTTTTCTTAGTAGTCTAAGGTTTCCATACTTATTGTTTTCTGTCTTTTTATAGATATTTTTTTGAATTTATGCATGTCTATCATTCATCATGTATCTTTTGATTCGCTCATCTAAATTGAATAAAAATTATGCAGTCACAAACTAGGAATAATTTTACACATATTCAAAAAATATATAATTTTTGATATTTTTAGATGTAGTTCAGGGGGGCACAGTCGGATATCCCTTATTTTTCAAACTTTAAAATATTTTTACTTGAAAATAATAACAAAAATCTATCACAAACTAAATGCTCCTACCTATCTTTCTACCAAAGGGTTTTCAAAAATACTAAATAGTACTCAAAAATGGGGGCGGGGGGGGGGGGCACGAACAAATATCTACTATGTTTTTCAACAAAAATAGGAGCACCTATTGGTATTTTAGATATTTAACTTGCTTACACTTAACAATTTTCAAAAACAAAATGCTACGATTCATGTTCTTATAACATATTCCAATTTTGAGTGTAATTATTTCAAATAACTCGTAAAAGTTGAAGATTTTTATTTTTTAGAAAAAAGTGTCCACTTAAAACCCCCGTTTGGCCCCCCATTTCCATGCACTTACCCTTGTATGCACGAAAATTCTCATGCTAGTAGATTGCTACAAGTCAAAGGGATAATTAGAGCCTCAAATAGTGTGATTTGGATCATTTTTCCTTAAGAAAAGCCTATTGAAACTTCCTATAGTGAAAAAAACAAACAAAAAGGTATCCTCAAAGGTTCTTAGTTTGTTAAATGAGTCCTCCTATCAAAATTTAGATTAAAAAAAAGACTTCAGACATGGTTACTAGGAAAATTAATAGGTCTAGGAAGAAGTTGACGAGAAAGAGAGGCTCGTATTGGGAATTGGTCCAAGGAATTTACCATACACTTTAACAAGGAAAAAGGGTATCTGAAAATGTTTACAACTTGTTCTGCGTTGTTGTGGATTTTTCCAAGCATGAACTCACCATTGGCATGCTCGTGAGAAGGTTGAGAAGGGCAATTTTGAGAAAGGTGAGTAATATTACATTTTATTTTGTGTTGCATCAATTTGATGGTTGATTTGGTGTGTAGTAGACCCTAAGAATAGGATACAAGAATATTTTATACCCAAATAAGGTTTTAAGCCAAAAAAGTGAGCAAATTACCTAGTAAAGGATAGTTTGAGGTGTTTGTTTGTGCTAACCTCGTTTTTGGTTGAAATTGAATGATGCTCTGCATCAACATCCATCAAGATAACTCTCCATTAGCACAAGAATGGAAGAGTATGAAATAAACTCTAATGGGGCTCCAAAAATGCATAAAACAATTCATTTTTGTTGAGTTATGTTTCATCCATTCGATAGGTATATGTTAAGTATATCTTTCCCAAAATCCTTCTAAATTCCCAAATTTGAAAAATATAAGGGAAAACATGACCCAGACGAACATATCAAATAATTCTTTATGGCATGACAATAAGTGGCCTATAACGACGCGTATCTCTTACAACTATTAACAAAGAGTTTGAGGGGACAAGCCTTACATTGGTTCCTTCATCTTCCTAGCGGATCAATCACCACATTCGCAGATCTCTTGGAGAAGTCTGTTAAACATTTCTCTTTCAAATTAGATTATGAAATTACAATGATGGACCTTTGTGAGACCAAACAAAGGACAAATAAAAACTTCACCCAATTTCTATAAAGATGGCGAGGAATCATGAGTCTATTCCCATGCTCTATTCAAATAAAACAAATGGTTAGCATATTTATTCCTAACCTCAATAATGAACTATCCTTTCAAATTCAAAAACATTGTCTTACTAAATTTTAGGAATTCATTGAGAAGGGGACTCAAATTGAAAAAACTCTCATCGTAAAAGGGATAATCAAAACTCCTTCCAAGGACCAAAAAATAACAAAAATCATTCTCAAGACAAATCTAAGTATATCAATTGGAACTGTAATGTTCTCAATTATGGGGTCATCGATAATTATAATGTACATAATGTTTAAAACCATCAAACACAACCATCTAAATAAAAAATCCATTGTTGTTCCAAGCAAAGAACCTCCTCCTTGAGATTATAAAGGATGAAAATTCACACATTTAAGAGAATGTCTTGCAAGCATCCTACGTAAAATTACAAGTGCCAACATGGTTACGTACCCCATCATAAGACCCTTCAAAGAAGGGTATCCAAAACTGACATGGTATAAAGAAAATGAATATTGTGATTACCATCGCATTGATAACCATAATACAAATTATTGTATTCAACTCCACCATTATATCATGGATCTGATCGATAGTGGAGATATTGCAATTAAAGATCCATCAACTAACAAAATTCCAAATGATAACTTAAAGGTGTTTCAAAATCCTTTTCCCAAGTATGGTAAAAATGGTAAAGCTCTTGATAAAGGCCAATTCTAAAAAACAATTGAATTTAATTCAACCATATTATTTATCAAAAAAATGCTTAACTCAATTGCCATAGTCAAGTTTCACACTCCTAATTATGTAGTGGCCACATGGCAGAAAAATATTTGGGTGCCTACAACCAAACAACCATCCTCATCAACCATGCCTCAAGTGTTAAATCTTCTAGATACCAGCAACCCAAAACCAACATCCGATGCTAAATCTTCCTCATCTGGTGCTTATGACATTTTCAAACAATTAGAGACAATGTCTGCGCATATATCCCTCATGGAATTACTTAAAACATCACTCGCACTTTAATATATCCTTACTCATGCTCTTCATAAAGCACGTGTTCCTAATGATATCAACACATATCAGTTTCAAGAAATCATTTCCAATCTTTTGCCTAAAAATCCTATATTATTATTTGGTCCTCAAGAACTCATTGAATTTTATATCACCAATCATAAAATTAAAAGAGTTCTTAGTGAAAATGGAGCTTCCCTAAATATTTGTTCCATGAAGTTGTAAATATGCCTTGGTCATACTAAAGATATTTTTGGAGCTAATATTATTACTATTCGTGGTTATGATAACAACAAGCAAAAATCTTCCAGAACAATCTCCTTACCTATACAAGTTGGCCTGTGAATGGTAGACACTCTTTTTCATGTTATCAATTTTGAGATCTCATACACTAACCTTCTCAGTCGGCCATGGATATATGCCATGCAGGATGTGCTTTCCACCTTTCACGTATGTATAAAATTTCCTTATAATGAAAAATATTTCACGTTTCTTACAGATTCCCATTCAAATATTGCAATCTCTTGGAAGCAATGTATAACCATGTAAACTATTATCCTTCTGCCAACAGATATTCCTCACCTTGTGTCATACCCGTCAATTCCTATAACCACATAGATCCTGACACAATTTTCCAATCTCAACCTTTTACGTCTGATTCGACACCTAAACTAAAAATATTTCATAGAGGTATTGGTGAATATGATCTTGAAAATGCCTTTTATGTTGGTAAGCTACGATTTTCTCCATGTAGTTATGGAATACCTAACACTCCCCATCTAAAATGAACTCTTGTCTACCATCTTGGAAATACTCTAGGGAAACTGTATGAATATTTAGAAGATGAACACATTCATGGATCTTCAATATCTTGGTTATACAATGAACTTATGGCTAGTTTCTATGAATCCTCTAACTACAATCAAGCTCATAAAATGATCAAGAAAATTCAATGGAAAGGTAGAGGACTTGGTATATAAGAACAAGGTTATCTCAAACCCGTGCTATATGAAAAAAATCTATATTGTCATGGTCTAGGTTTTGAATTTTTTGAAAAGAAGCCTCTAATATTTTGTATAACAACTAGTGAGGAGTCTTTTAACTCTGAAGTTGAGACATTCTCCAAACATAGCCTCTTCAAAGACCTAGCTAAAACCAATCTATTCATTGAAAATATTTCCATTAAAACCCTTGACTTTGACATCGTCTACCCTATCCTTATCCATCAGGACCGGCTAAATCACATCTTTAAGGACCTCTTTTAGAATGATGAGGCCATCGAAGAGTTTCTCGAGACTCAAGAACCTATCCCCCTATCAGATTAGAAGAAGGGATTTGATATAAACCTTGAGGCTTCAGATTATTTTGGTGAAGAAATTAAGTACTCTAGTCCATAAAGAAAAAACAAGGAAAATAAAAATACAAAGAAAGAAAAAAAACAGAGAAAGTAAAATGACACATCTCCTGGCGAAAATATTTCTGAGGCACTAGAGATAGGAGAATCAATTCTGGATCAAACAGATGACCTACATCAATTTGCAACATCCTTTTATGAAATGGATACATCCAAAATTCTAGTAGAAGAGGCTATCACAATTAACATTGACACAAATGAGAATCCTAAATTGTTACAACTTGGCAGAAGCTTATCAAAAACTGAGATAAAATCATTCATGACATTGCTTGATGAGATTTAGGATGTTTTTACATGGTCAAATAATATAAAATCCAGGTTTATATCCTTCCCTTGTAGTGCACAATTTTGTGGTTCACCGAGATGCTAAACTAGTTAAGAAAAAACTTAGGAAAATGCACCCTAAAGTGACATTATTGGTTAAAGTAGAACTTCATAAACTGTTAGAAGTTGGCTTCATCAGATCAATAAACTACTCAAAATGGATATCTAATATGGTACCCATTGCAAAAAATACACATAAGATATATATATATATATGCACATACTTCCATGATATCAACAAGGCTTGTCTGAAGGATTATTTTCCCTTGCCCATTATCGACATGATCATAGTTTCTAGAACTAGCCATGAGGTGTTATCTCTAATGGATGGCTTTTTGGGTTATATTCAGATTCAAATTATAGAAGAAGACGCGTATAAAATAAAATTTACAACACCCTAGGGTATGTTTTGTTATAAGGTCATGTCATTTGGCCTTAAAAACACATGAGCAACCTATAAATGTGCAATGACTATCATCTTCCATGATTTTATTTATGACATCATGGAATACAATGTATATGACATTCTTTCTAAATCAAAAACCATAGTAGATCATCCATCCATTTTATGGCACATATTTGAGCAATTGTGGGAGTATAAGGTATGCATTAACCCTAAGAAATGTGTATTCGGTTTTACTTCAGGAAAGCTCCTGGGATTCATAGTCTCATAGAGGGGAATTGAAGTTGACCCCACTAAATTCAAAGAAATCATGGAGATGCCTCCCAAAAAAAATATTCATCAACTATGAGGAATCCAAGGAAAAATCCACTCTATTCATTTTTTCATATCCCAACTAGCAAATAAATGTCACCATTTCAATCAGTTACTCAAAAAATATGTCTAGTTCAAATGGACCCATGAATGTCAAGATTCTTTCACTAAGTTGAAAGAATACATATCAACTCTATCGGTACTATTTCCACATACTCGGGATAATCTTATGCTTCTTTATACATCAACTATAAAACATGCCATAGGGGCATTTCTTGCACAACACAATGAAAAAGGGAAGGAAAAAGTAGTCTATTGTCTTATTAGAAATATTATAGCTCATAAAATTCAATATTCACATGTTGAAAAATTATGTTTGGCAATAACATTCACATTTCACAAGTTGTGTCACTACTTGCACAATCATATGACTAAACTCATTGCTAAAGTAGATCCTCTTAAGTATCTATTGTCATGAATTTTTCTAACAGGTTGAATGTATATTTGGTTTGTTCCCCTTAGTGAGTTAGATATAGAATTTGTTAATCAAAAAGTAATCAAAGAATAAGATCTCATAGATAAACATTCCACAAAACCTTTTCTAGGATCAGAACCACTTCATTTTGAATTCCCAGATGAAGACCTATTGTATATGGACGCAGTTCCTTCATGTAATTTGTTTTTCGATGGATATTGTAACTTTCACAGGTTAGGAGCTGGTATTCTATTACACACATCAGATGTCGTTTTTTTCCTAAAGTATTTTCGCATTGGTTTCCCTTTCAAAAATAACATCGCTAAGTATGAAGCCATTATAGCTGGTCTAAAATTTGTTATATCTTGGCAGCTCAAAGAATTAACAATTTATGGGGATGTCATATCAAAATTAAAATTTATGCTATATCATCACCTTTGAGAAAGTTCCTTGTCTTCATATCAAATCAGTGGATGTCATGGCTACTATTTCATCCCTTCTTTATTTTGATATTAATAGAACACACAATGAGTTTCTCATTGAACATATTTTGGTGCTCACATACAATTTTTTGGAGTCAACCATGGTATGTGAGATAGTTGGTCTTGAAAATCCTTGGTACCATGACATATAGACCTTCATACGAGATAAAACCTACCCTAAAAATATGAATCCCTACAACAAAAGAGCCTTAACACAACATTCTTCATGCTACACTATCCTCACTAACACCCTATATAGAAGACTATGATGGGAATATTTTAAGATGTCTCAATCAAGACGAAGCAAACCAATTACTAGTCTAAGTACATGCAGGTATTTGTGGTGCACAAAAATGACATGATATTAGCCAAAAATATCTTGCATGTGGGTTATTATTGGCCCATTATGGATTCTAATGCATGTAAATTTGTCAAGAAGTACCAAGCATGTTAGAGGCATAGTAATCTTATTCATCCATCCTCACAAGACCTTTAACCTATCACCTCATCCTGGCCTTTTTCTCGATGGGGGCTCAACTTAGTAGGAAAAATTAAACCCACTTCTTCTGATGGTCATGCCTTCATAATAACTTCAAATGAATATTTTAACAAGTGGATAGAGGTCATGCCTTTAACTTATGTCACTGGGTCAAATATATCCAAGTTTATCTTTAACCATGTCATATGCCGTTTTGGGATCCATACCTCCATTCTCACTGACAATGTTACATGTTTAAAAAATAAAAAAATCAAAGAGTTATCCAAATGGTTTCATATCCAACTCAAATAAACAAATCAATACTACCCACAGTGCAATGACCAATCCAAAGCATCCAATAAAATGATAAAATCAATATTGGAAAAGATCATTGACATACACAATTGAGATTGGCATACAAAAATATATCTTGCCTTCTGGGCCTATTGAACCTCATATTGTACTCTAACTGGATCCACTCCCTTCTCCCTTGTATACGACTCTAAATCCATATTATCCATATAATTTGAGCTCTCATCGCTTCACATATCATTACAACACCTGGTTCATGAAGATGATTACCTAATAACATACCTTACAGAAATAGAACTCTTAAACGAGAAGCGGGTTCATGCCTTGGATAATTTAAAAGTGTATCAAAACTAAATTCTATGTAACTACAAAAAGTGAATCAAACCAAGAGAGTTTGAAATCGGTGATCTTATACTCAAATAAAACAAGAAGAATACAAATAAAAAGCATGAAAATAAAGGAAAATTTGAACCTAATTGGTTAGGACCTTACATTGTTAGTGCTAAATTTGGGTCTAGTGCATACAATATATCCTCTGAAGATGGAAAAGAGCTCAAAGAACCCATGAATATGGTTCATCTGAATAAGTTCTATTCCTAAATTCTTTATGAGTATACCTTGTGCTGGGGGCATATTGTCACAACTACTTGTTTCATACCTTCATTTTGATCCGCTTGCTGCATTTTTTGTCGTGTGTTTGTTATAGTTAGGATGTGTATCTCATGTTACACCAACCATGTTCGACCATATTCATCATATTCCATCCCTTGGTCTCAATGAGATTATTTCTTTATACAATGCTTGGTATGGTCTTGGGCCACCTTGTCTTTCTTGTTAGCATTCATACATTTCAAAAAAATACTACAAAATGTTAAAACATCAAAATCTCCAACAACTCAAAAAAATCGCACTTTTAATTCCTATCCTAGTGATCGTTCCAACCATATTATGTATATCAAATAAAATCATCTTACCCCTTGCATGTATCCTTGCTTAGGGAAAGTCAAATCAATCATCTCCCTCACGTGCATCCTCACTTAGGGAATTATTGACTCTCATTCTCTCCTTTATATGTCAGTATCCTTTCTTGGGGGCGATGACCCTTTTCAATCTCAAATCAATCTTCAATGTGGATCCAACAAGAGTGTCATTATGAGTTTCTTAACTTCGTTCTTCAGTCTGATCTAATCCCCTTGCATGTCAGTGTATTTTCTTGGGGGAATTTAAATCTACTTAATCGTCACTATGGAACACATTAGGGACATAGTTAATTGTCTTTATTTATAGTTGTGTTACATTGTTGCTATTATTTTTTGATCAATTACAAGTATTTTGTTATCATCTTGGTTCATTGATATCCATGATGTATAATTTTACTTCGTATATTGGGTTTTCGTTAATCTTTTGTTTTACTTTGGACCAATTACCAGTATTATGTTCTCATCTTGGTTTAATTATAGTCATGGTGCATACCTCTACTATGTATATTGAGTTTGTTTTACATTTTATCCTTTTTGTGTGTGTGTGTGTGTATCTACTCACATAATGGGTTACACATCACAATTATTTAATAATCATGGTTACAACTACATTGTGAAACAACAAAATAAGGTTGCTCTAACTTTCCATATATGAATGGAAGCTCATGCTATGAAAACAATCCCTCCATCATCGTTATACTTCTTGAATCCTTCTCCTTTTCCTTCTTCCTATCAAGTAAATATCCACCGCTTTGTTGTGTCACCCATCCACTTGAGGGGGCACTCCCTTATCATCCATACTCATTGGGGCATCCGAATGCTTGACCGAGGCATATCAAGTAGGTCCACCACACTTCCCTTCCATCCACTCATTGATCTAAATGTGTCTACTACCTTTAAAATGCTCTAATTCGTAATAACACTTTAAAGAGGGGAAAATGTAAACATGATAAAAATACATACTTATTCCTAATTATCCCTATTCTTTGCATAATACGATAAATGATCTCTAGAATGCATTCTAGATCATTATCCTTTCATATTCCATTAGAAGTCACCCACATCCCGTTAGAATTAATTTAATTAATTCTATCATGCTTAAACCATACACTTATATCCCTTGGCTAATTTAATTATCTATTTAAATAGATATATAGCTAAACATCCACTCACCCTCCACTTATCTCCACTTCACCATCCAACTTGCTCAAGCTGAACTAGCCCACTCCACTCAATTTTTATACAAAGGTGGAAGGAATAATATTCACGTAAAACCACCTTCTCAAATAAAATCAAAAGCCAACCAAATATTGATTGCCCCTTAAATGAATATTCAAACCATCCAACTACATAGATCAAATGAACTTGCTAATTCAAGAAAATGCATTCATGATCTTACAACCCATTCAAACCTTGATCCACAATCCATGGCCTCTCCTACAGCTATAAATATGAGGCTTAATCCTTTGCAATTCATCCTTGGAAGCTTTAAGAATTTGCAACAAACCTCTTCTTATTTTCCATTCAAATTTGCATACCGAAAGGTTGTCCATGTGATCACTCATTTTCTCGTAGAATGCGTATTCCATTTGGAGACAAGATTGGAGCATCCACAATCAAACTATCCCAAGAGATCCAATAAGTGTCTTAATACTTCAGCTATCTCATCTGAGGTTGCAAGAAGACTAAAATGAAGGTTTGCATCATTGTTTGTTTTCTTATTTCTTCATCTACTTTCAATTTTCCTTGTACATAATATGCATTTCCAAATTGGACTGTGGGTGGTTGCGTATAACATGGTAGGTGGATGTAATGTTGGATTTTGATGTTCAAGGTTACATCTCACAATAAAATTAGTTGACGTTCCAAAAAATTTATGTGAATGTTATTTGAAGTTCAAACTTTAATATGCACGCCAATTTTTAATATTAGTTATTTAAAAATATCTAAATTAATTTAAATTCAACATTTGGGAGATTGGTAATAGAAATTTGGTTTAATAAATCCTTTGTCTCCTAATGATGATCCATATCCAGGCACAAATCAATCCCTACACCTCCATGAAAAATTATTACCCACATCATTATTAACCCAAATAATATATATTAAATTCTTCTTTCTTTATTCTCCTTGTGGAGAGATAAACATAGACACAAAAAAATAGGTAGCTTATTGATAGTGAACATTCCAAGTTGCAACTAATATTAATATTTATTTTTAAAAATTATATAGACTTTTATCATGAGTTTTTCTCTACTGCAGCTTTGAACTCTTCTATTTTCTGAATTTTAACAAACTTAATCTTGAAAAAGCTTTTTGGAAAACTACGTTGTAATTTTGTGAGACTCAATGTTTCAAGCCTACTACGGGAGGAGGATAAATAAAAGTCAAACAATTCATGATAAATAAAAATTCTCCTTCAAATGGATATGTCGGCCATGTTTAAGGAGAGAAATGAATATAGTGTTATTTATGTTTATTCATAATTAGCTCATAAAATGCAGGTGATGTTAGAGGATATCAAAGGTAAAAAAATAAGAAAATTTGATGAACTGCGTATTACTCAGAAGCATCACGTGGCATTTAAAATAAGACTAACGTGATAAACTTATCCTCTTCTAATGTTATAGAGCATGGTTTAAATTTTGTTGTTGCCCCTATGCATAACCCTTATGAGGATCTAATCAGTAAATTTGAAACCTCTATTAAGGATATCCTGAATAATTTATCCAAAGAATTTAGATAGGAATGTGCGGTGATGTTGAGAAAAGCCAAACCTCCAAAAGAAAATATCACTAAAGAAGAAGCCATCACTCTGAAGAATCTAAGAACCAATAATGATAATATAATACTCAGGGATGATAAAGGGAATGCTATTGTTATCATGAATACAGAGGATTGTGAAATGAAAATGATGAATCATTTAACCACCTCTAGTAGCTACAAAATTTTAGAAAAATACCCAAGAAACAAGATTATAGAAGAGGTCGAACACACCATAACAAACCCTCATTGGATGAAAGTATAAAGGAAATTCTTATTCTGAAAAAATATTTAGTTCCTCACATTTATGGATTGCCAAAGATCCATAAATAAGGCATTTCATTGAGACCCATCATTAATACTATTGGTTCTCCCTCGTACCCTCTTGCCAAATTTCTCACAGTAAAACTTAAAAATCTTATCAGTAATACAAATTCCTTCATAAAATACTTGGCTCATTGGGTTAAGGAAATGAGAAATCTTAGATTCGATAATGCTGACCTATTGGTTAGCCTCAACGTCATTTCACTTTTTACTAAAGTTCCCATGAATGAAGCAATAAATGTCATAAAAATTCTTACTAACGATGAGATTGCATTTGACTTGTTGTTGGGGTATGGCCCCCACCCATCAAAAAAACCACTTTGTTCTTCATGTTATTTCTGGAATTTAGGATTTTTTGTTCTCCGCGGTATTGTACCTTCCTAAAAACCATTTACCAGTAATAAACAAAATGATGAGACTGCATTCTTGGTTAAAATTTGCTTAAAATATACCTATTTCACCTTTAGACGTAATATATTTGATTAGGTTGATGGTATTGCAATAAGGTCCCCATTATCACTGGTTGTAGAAAATATATACATGGAATACTTGGAAAAAGAAGCCCTCAATTCGGATCCATTAGAACCAAAATGGTGGAAAAGGTTCGTAAACGACACTAATGCAAATTGGCCACATGGAGGGAATAACTTAGATTCATTTCTCGAACTTATAAATAGATATGACCACATTAAATTTACAATGAAGGTTGAATAAAATAATCAAATACCATTCTTAGATGTTCTCATCATAGAAACAATGATGGTTCATTAGCCCATTGGGTATATAGAAAAATAACTCATACATATAGATATTTGCATGTCAATTCTCATCACCATCCAACACAAAAACTTGGCATTATGAACACTTTTGTTATGCATGCCATGAGAATATTAGACACAAAACATCTTGACCAAGAAACGGAACATCTATCTTTGGTTTTCATAAGAAATGGTTATAATATAGTTCAAGTCAAAAAATCATTCCAAAAAGCTAGAAATGAACTCCATAAGAATCAAAATGCAGTTGAGTATATAAGTAAGTTTTCTCTTCCTTATATTAAAGGGACTACTGATATATTGGCAAATATTCTCAAAAGAAAAAACATAAAAGTTGCATTCTCCCCTCTCAATACAATTAGGGACATGTTTGATAAGGCTAAAGACCATACTAATCCTACGTGTCACAAAGGGATTTATATTATCCCATGTAGTTGTGGTAAGTTATACATTGGGGAAATAGGTCGTTCTATTCAAGTTAGGATAAAAAAACATTGTGTTGGCCTATCACATAACCAGTTTCAAACATCTGCATTAGTTGAGCATTCTCATAACACCGGTCATCACATATGCATGGATAAAATGAAGGTTTTTTCTAAAGAAGAACATTACATAAGGTGAAGAATTCGTGAGGATGTGGAAATTGAAAATAATCAAATAATTTGAATATGGATGCGGGTTGGAATCTTAGTGACAACTGGAAGTCAGTAATTAATAATATTATGAATAAACAAAACTACATTCATGTATCTCCTTAAACATGGATGACCTATCTATTTCAAGGAGAATCCTTATTTATCATGTATTGTTTGTGCCTTTTATTTGTGGATCAATCCTTCCATGGATCTTTCCTCCTGAAGATGGACCTAGCAGCAAGCTTGAAACATTGAGTTTCACAAAATTACAACACAGTTTTCCAAAAAACATTTTCAATTTACTCACTGTGTAGTGTAACATGAAAACTTAATCTTTATAGATATTTGGGCTTTAGTTATCTAGAAATAAACCAGAAAATATCATACCCTTGTAGTCACTAAATCAAGCACTTTGAGTCAATATTTAGTCTCGGTCTCATACTACTATTCATATGGTTTTTTAGTGAAGAAATTACTAATTAACCCATGTCCTTTGGCCTTTTTATTTCACTTTTTGTCGTCACTTCCAACCTTTCACATGTACTTGCCCAATATGTTTTTCCATTCTGCATTATTCCTATTCCTGACTGGGGCACCCCAGGCACCCTAGTCCCCTCTGGGAACCCTGATCCTCTTTGCTTCCATCTTTTGGGAACTTTCTAGCCATTTGAGCTTTCCATTTTTTTTATTGGTCAGCCTTTTTGGGGTTAATTAAAAAATTAGAACAAGAGAACCATATAAATATAAAGTTATGATACCATAATGAGGGACCAAGCACTAAGCATCTACTATTACCATCTAGAGTTGCATCCATCAAAGGCACCTAAAGCTATAATTGCATCCATCTAGATCAATCACATGGCACACAAGGTTGGTTTATCTACATCACACTTCATAGGAGGGGAGTCTATTGTTTCCATGCACACATTTATTACATTCTACATCAAGTTATTGTGTGCTACTTCACAAAGTGTGACTAACACAAGAGAAACCTAGGGCACTATTTGCGCGCACACACAAAGAACTACATCAGGTATGAGATGTAGTACAATGCTCAGGTAGTAGTTCTACCATTTTGGCCACTAAGGATAGTCTGACCCCTTCATTCACATCTTTCTTTCTTAGGGGTTTGATGCGTGTCTTGGGGTTTTGCAGGTCCCTCCTTCATCTCTGGTTTGCAGCGACATCTAGTGCAGATAAGAGAAGTTAGTGCGACCTTAAAACCACTTGGGTATCCCACAAACATACAAGGACAACTTTTAGGTTACATATCCTTAGATTTATTTTTAGGGATACAAGACACAATTATAGATGAAAAGACCTTGAAGTTCAAAACTGACAATTTCCAACCATGTAAAGCTTAAAAAAGAGTGACTCCTTTTAAGGATTTTTGAGGGACATGGTTCTAGGTGTAATTTTCACATTTAATAGCTTTAACCCAGTATTACGGTGCTAGTGATTTAAAGTGAAGGATAAAGTTGGGTATATCTTTCATGAACATGTTATTTCATTTTGCAACTCCATTTTGTGAAGGACTATGAAATTATTTGTTGTAACGAAATCCATTATATAGTGCAAAACTACTCAAACCTGTTACATGCATTCTCCCAACAATTATTTATCTTCAGAATCATGATGAATTTCCCTGTCTATTTCTCTACAAGAATCTTGAAGTCCTAAGAAGAGTCATAAACATTTAACTTCTGAAAAAGGATGTAGACCCAAGTGTACGTTCAGAAATCATCAATGAAGGTGAGAATGTATTGTGCCTTAGTGAAGGAAGGTTTAGGGAATGGCTATGTGATATGTCACTGTGTACTAAATCCAATACTTATGTAGTTCTCCAAGATTTTGATTTTTCAAATTTCTCTTCCAAATGATTCTGAAGGGCACATGCCTCACAAAAACCTGTAGAAAAAATAACTTTAGGAAAGCCTTCGACCACATTATGTTTTCTCAAATTTTTCAAATAGCGATAGTTAAGGTGGTGTTGGTGAAATAATTTTTTATGTTGTAAATTGTTGATTTTTCATCAATGGTCACAGGGCTAAGACCCTCCATCTTGTGTTTGGGGAGGATTCTATTATTGAATATAAACTAATCTAAATTTATTGGTGGCCGTTAGGACAGGGATCATACAGAAATACTTCAGTGAACTTGTGGAAAAAATCTTGTTCGAATTACAAGGGATGATAGTAAATCGAAAAAAGGTAAAGGGGAGTAGGATAAATAAGGATATATGGGGTCAATCTTGTAGATTGATACTAATAGAGTTTCACAAGCATTAACTAGAGTAGGTCCATATTCAATTAGAAGCACACAATAATGTAAGACATTAACAAGACCTAAAAACAAGAGACAAAGTTCTACAAATCTATCAATTAAGGACAAAAAGTTCCTTCTTTGTTGTAAAATATCATACTGCTCAAAAATTCTAAATGTAGAGAGTAAAGAAACATTGAAAAAGAAATAGAATAATTACATCTTTTATTGTTTGATGTAGAAGTGGTAATTTCAACAACATACATTCAATCAATAATTTCCAACCCTTTGGAATGGATAAGCCATTCAAATGTATGACATTAAAAAATTTCTCTTCATCTACCCCCACATGACATTTTACCTATCCTCATCACTTGTGACCTTTCATATTGTTAGGAGGTGAGTATTTTTCTTATTGATGAAAAATTAATCTTACAGTGTTGACTTGAGGGTCACTTAAGTGAATAGGATGAAATACAAAAAAAAATCTTAATGAGGAATTAGAAAATAGAGAGAGAACAAGGGGGATAGAGAGAAAGAAGGGTTGACCAATATGATGAAGATGAGGCTTTGTCTAATGGATAATTGTTTGATTTGAAGCATGGTGCTCACAAATTCACATTAGAATCTTGAAAAATATGACACCATTTTTATTCACAATTCACTTCCTCTACCGATATGCCACCTGAGAAGACACATGACTATGACATTGTTTAATTTTCTTTTCATGGAAATGAATTTCTTTCTCTGGATGGAAGCAATGACATATAAATGGAACTTGAAGAAGAATCACTTGTTTTAATTTTCAAATTTTACTAAGATCATCACCAAATCTTGATTAAGTGTTTATAAAAATGCTACGAAGGTATGCATGTTTGGTAATCTAGAGAAGATTTCAAGAATTTCTCATGATGATCTTGTCTTGTCGTTCTAACTTTTTATATAAAGTTATGCCTCTCAAAAATGATGCTTTGATAGTTTGTGGATGAATTTTCTTCTTCTTTGAATAATGAAACATATTTATGACAATGAGGTGATGGAAAGAATATACAAGATGACTGAAAAAGGGCCACCCACATCTTTTTGGGCTCAAATTGGAAACTTTATTTTTTTACTAGGTCCTATCTAGGACTACTATTTTTAGCAATTTTACACTGTTTTAACTTCTTGATCTTTCTTTCCTATTTGGGAGACAAAAATGGTAATAATTCACCTCATTTGAAAACTTACTATTTTTTATACATACCCTTCTATTAGAACATGGTATTTTTATTAATTGCACTGCATGTGTCAAATTGCAATGAAATAATTATTGATATTTTGGGTTTATTCCAAGATTCCCTGCCCCAATTTGTTTATGATTCCTTTATCTGGATGATTGGGAAAATTTTTTTATCAAAGGGCAAAGAATAATGAGAAAAAATCATTCTGTATCCTAAAAAATCTGCAACCTTGGTGCACCGTGCAAGAAATGTCTTAGACTAAACTAGATTTTTTTTAGATCATTGTCTTCAAATTTAAGATCTTTTCACCAGCATGATCATCAAGGAAGTGAAAATTTATTTAAGGAGATAATAATTCTGCAAGAAAAATAGTCCTAAATATGCTTTAAAATCATCTACTTCATGGTGCGAAAATTGGCTTCCGTGAATCTATATTTTTTGAGGATTGGTT
Organism: Taxus chinensis; assembly: GCA_019776745.2. Taxonomy (NCBI): domain Eukaryota; kingdom Viridiplantae; phylum Streptophyta; class Pinopsida; order Cupressales; family Taxaceae; genus Taxus; species Taxus chinensis. The sequence continues at coordinate 149,377,439 of CM034148.1, forward strand.
GCTCCAATTTTCAAGTTATTTCACCCACCAAATCTTAGGGAAATGAAGATGGGTCTTAATTTCCCTTTTCTATTGTGGCATGGAAGCTATTAGTGGAGGTTGGAATATGTGATAGAATAAAAAATGGAGGAATTGAATCCTATGCAGATGGATTGAGAAAAAATGGTGTTTTAATGTGTTTTATCTAACTTTTATGATGTCATGTTGATCAGAGATCAAACCTAGGTTAAATGTGAGCTTGATTGAGGTTTAAATATGTTTTCATGGTATAATGGGGACACATGGGACATCAAGGATAGAAAGTGGTGCCTTGGAGAAAGATGATGCCAAGTGTCAGCATGGGAGTAAGTGTGATCAAGATTGAAAAAGCCAAACAAACACCCCGAGAGCTGAGAGAGATCGCATGGGGAACCATGAAAGGGGATTAATAATGGGTTACATTTATTTTACCATATATTATTTTAATAAAATATTAAAATAGAGACAAAAAATCTACAAATAAGTAAGATGATGACAATTGGCGGAAACTCATCAGGTTTAAGGAAAATGGTGGAATCTAGATAAGCACCCTGTGAAGCTAGAAGAGGTCACATGGGGGACTTGAGAAGGATATTTCTCATAGGAACTCTTTTTTGTACCCTCTATCTCCTTGGGAAAAATGGAAACAATGGAAAAAAAAAGGCACCATGGCGAAAGGTGCTAACAACAAGGGTAAAAAATTTAGCTAAGTATATCGCATGCACACTCTTCACGAGTGAGAGCTTGAAATATTTTCTCCATGAGCTTGGAATGGTATTTTTAAATTAAATTTTATATTAATTTGACTCAAAATACGTTTATAAAATTAATGGCAAATTTTTTGAGATCTTGATCCTTCCTAAAACTCCAAAAAATGCCCCATTTTTTACCGGGACAACGAGGTATACCTACAAAGATTGAAATACCTTGAGATATAATCATGTCTTGGATAAAATTTGATTCCTCCACCATATAGAGGATTATTAAAGAGTTCAATTCAATAAAAAATTTTATTATAAAATCCTTATAAAGATTTCATAATCATCTGGATAAGTTTAGGTTTATATTTTGCTTGTTTTTCCCTTACACTGGAAAACCTACTTTTGCACAAATTTCTCCCAAGGAAACTTTTCACATGCAAAACATCATAAATTCATTTAAACGTCTCCTATTATACTTGAAATCAATATTGGATTTTTTAATTTTTCCTTAATAATATTTTGAGGATTCACATGTTCCAAAATGGACAAAATTGACCTTTTTAGGCTTCAAACAATACTAGTCTTTCACCGGACTTCAATGAATGGAATCATGAAACTTATCAAACATCTTTAGATAGTAAGTCGTGCTTGAAATAATCATTAGGGACTAATTCAAATTCAGGTTGATGTTTCTATTAGAGATGGGTTGGCCAAGAGGGGGGCTTAAAGTGATCGGGAAGAAAACTTTTGTATTATGGGCTTAGTTGTCATGCTTGAAAGTTTCAATTTTTAGCCTAGAAAATTTTACATGACAATTGGTGGAAAAATCACTCATTCCATAGTTTTCTAAGTTTCAACAGAAAAATGAGAGAAGGTATATAATTATTACTGTTTATTAGTCGTTCCCTCTGCAACTATATTATCACTATGTAGCTCTATGATGATAACTTAATCTAGATTGAATTCAACTCTCATGCCCTTCCCAATATTTTTGATTGGGTACACTGATAGTACATCGGTGGACAATATTGGAACACTTATATCATTGTTGACTATTCGAAAATATACATCAAGTGACCCATACCATGAAATTTCTATAGAAGTTTCATCACCCAATGTGATGGAGGATAAAATACATTGTTTCATGGAGGAAAATTGAACATATGAGGAACCCAGGTGGTCCCAAGAACCAAAGCTAATAATCCATGAAGAAGTTGGATCCATAATGACAACTAAATCCTTTCCCTTCTTCTTCTCTTTATTGTTGTATTTTTCCTTAAAAGTCTCTTTGCTTGATGAAATGAGTTTGATAAATTCAGTTATAATTATCTTGTTTTCTCTAGAATATTAGTAAGGTCGTAAATTTGGTTCTTCATACAATTGTATTGATAATGCCCAAGTTTCTTACAATAGGAATACTTCACCCTTTCTTTTTTAGGTTTAGCTTCAAAGGAAGTGGGTTCAATGTTGGATTTTTGTTAGGATGGTTTCTAATCATTTTTCTGTCCTTGATCATTCTTCTCTTGTTTCTTCCCCTTATTGTTAGAAGCCTTGGGTTTCCCATCCCCTGGAATAAAATCATGTTATTTATAAGACTTCAAATTTCCCATCTATATTAAATTTTATTATTTCCTAATCAATTTACCAAAAAAGACATAAAAAGAGGGCATTACTGCATCTTTCATGATGTTTTAGGTGCATCTTGGGTGGCATGAAACGTGGAGATGAACATTGAGTTTTATAGACCTATTTTTGAGAGGATAGAAAGCAAAATTTGAGTCATTTTTATCAATTGCACATTCCTTAAACTACAATCTTGATGATTTGAAATTTTTGAAGAATTCCTTAAGTGTGTAAAAATCTCTAGGGATTAGGCTAGTAGACCCATTTTCTAGTTCATTCCCTCATATTTAATCTATTTTCCCAAAGAGGATTTCCAACATGGTCCAAACTTCATCAGATGATTTGGTAGATTCAATCTAAAAGAGAAGATCTAGAGACATAGACAAACATAATATACCAAAGGATTCATCAAAATCTTGAGACATAGAAAAACATAGCATACGAATCCTTGAGACATAGAAAAACATAGTATACCAAAGGATTCATCAAAACGATTATACCATTTCACTTTCTCTGTGTTAGGAGTCATTTTTTTCAAGATCCATTGTTATCAAATGTAGTCAGTTACCCCTCAAAATAATTTGAATTTTATACTTCTATTCAGGATAAATAAAGGGCATGAGTGAATTTATAAAACCTATTTCCATTTTTAGGAAGAAAGTTAATTACAAAATGTAGAATGAAAATTATAATGTAGAAATACATAACACAGTACACCCCTAAAAATTATTAAGGTTCAAATTTTCAAGGAATGAGAATATCTTTAATGTGTAAAGCTCCAAAAACTCACACTCTCCAAAAAAGTACTTCAAAATGATATGTCTGTTGAAATTTATAGAAAATTAGAGTTTTGACCCTACTAAACATATTGAAAAACCCTAAATGCACTAATTCAGAATTTTATGCTTTCCTAATACTGAAAAAACAAAAATAGCACTAAGTCAGAGTTTTTTCTTACTAAACATGTTTCATAACCTAAAATGGGTTAAGCATGTGTCGGAACTCAAAGCTTGTTGATCATGTGTTAGAACCGGAAGCTTGTTGAACATGTGTCGGAACTCGAACCTTGTTGATCATGCAATTTCTTTTGAAATAAACTACATTGACTGAGGATTTGGCGTTTGAACATAATTTACAATTTTTTTGTGAAAGTGTTGACATGTTCCAAAGTCCATAAAACCTGAAAACCTATGCATTGACCAAGGCTCAGAGGTTTGACCACATAAGTTAAAAAATATGTAAAAGTTTGAAGATGTTGTCAATTCCCAAAAACCTGAAACACTAGGCATTGACTGGAGTTTGGAGGTTTGACTTCATATTGCAAAATATATAGAAGTTTCAAGATGTTCCGAAGTCTTGAAAACCTGAAACACTATGTGTTGACTAGGGTTAAAAATTTTGACATGATATTATAAAATATGTTTATGTGTAGAGATGGTTTAAAGTATCGAATACCTGAAACACTAGCCATTGACCGAGGTTCGAAGGTTTGACCATATATTGCAAAATGTGGTGAAGTGTCAAGATGTTATGAAGTCCCAAAAACCCAAAAGATTGGGTCATTATTTTTGACCTATCGAACACCTCTAAAAAGATGATACATTGTGTTATGATTTAGCACATGTCAAACACCCTATAAATCTTGAAATACATGAAAATGGCACGAAAACTATAGGAAAAACCCCAAATCGTGAAAAATCTCATAAAAATCCTTATAATTTTTTTAATATTGAAATGCCCTAGAAATTTTGTAACCCCTCAATAATAAACTTAGCACAATATTATTAAATGGAGACAAGATCTTTACACATACCCTGTTAGATTAGAAAAACATGAATAATACTCTAACTAATGAAAATGTACAAGTGTTTTACAAGAAATTATCTGATGCCATATTGGATTTTCCACAAGAATCGTTGATAAAGAATGCTTGGACGCATGTAGCTATATCAATTCTAAGATTGATCCAACAAGTAATGCAATATGAAATTAGCTCAAAAACACAAAAAAAAATCAGATATCGAACCTCACATTAGCTCAAGTGGTGTGTACAAATAGTAGTGTTGTGTAACTCCTTCATGAGAATATTCCCACGGGTTACATTTTAGAATGGGAATGTAACTCCTATGAAATTCTATTAAAAACTATGACATGCAATACATGTTATAGTAGCTCCTATAGGGTTCATTTTAAGTCCCCCCTCCAAAAAATGATTATAGAATAGGTGGCGCATCTCTGAAATGGAATTTCAAAATGATGAAGAATATCTGAAAAAGTGATTCACGAGAAAGGAGAATTTGCAGGGTGATTTTACCAATGGTTTCGTATCATTGGACGGGTATTGGGTGGTTGTGTTGGATGATTATTGGTTGATCTGGGTTGAACAGATGTCTATTCCAATTAGAAAGCCATCTAACATGGGTTAGACTATCCTCCAACTTGGGTTGGATGGTCATCCATTATCTGCCTACTAACCCTCCATCCATTGCTTGTCATCAAACATGGGTTGGACGACAAACAATAAATGGCCGTCCAACCCAAGTTGGAAGTTCATCCATTTTCTTTTGTCCCTCCTAGGTTGGACGACAAGAAATGGATGAACATCCAGTCCATGTTGGATGGTGTTAATTTCCTTCCATCTAACCTAGGCTGGACAACAAACAATGGATGACTATCTAACCTAGGTTAGATGGTAGTCCATTTCCTGTCATCCATCCTATTTTGGAAGACTGACCATTGTCTATCATCCAACCTAGGTTGGATGGTCGTCCCTTGTTTATCGTCCAACCTAGGTCCTTGTAACCCCTTGGACTATGTATTATACCTCGGTGAATATGAGAATATTTTGATTAGAAATGATGGAAAAATGCATGCATTAGTTCATTTTTAAATATAAATAGAAGGAAAACTGACCCATACAAATGATTTTTCGACCAAAAATTTAGGCGAATTGGGTGGCAGCCGAATGCTAAAAATTTGGCATTTCTAATTTCCAAAATTTTCCCTTAACTCCTATGACACAAACGAAACCTAAGAAGGATGAGTCACCATGTCTATGAAAAATTCCAAGTAAATACATAAATACAAGGAAAATAATATCCTACACTAATATTATCGGCATAAAAATTCATAAACCTTAAGTGGATTGAAAATAATCAATATATTCAAACTATATCAGGTTTCACCAAATGATTTAGCCAAAAGTGATGAGGGTTATAATTAAAAGGTAGTTTGGTGATTTTTTTTGTATTTTAATTTATTAATTAATAAATCGATATAGAAATGACAATATATCTCCAAGAAATAACACTATAAATGGTAATATTTGATTTCTTAAATAACCAAGAATGAAGTACAATTATCTGATATATAGGTATGTAATGTAATTTGGATGTTCAAATTGGATATGCAGACTTATAGAAACTTGTAAATGCTTCATTTTTGAGAGCTCAATTAGAATACATAAGTATACATGAGCATATAGGTTGTAACTTTAATGCAATATGTCTTATTCGTTTGTGGTATGGATTTAGAAAAATGAGTGCTCGGGGTATACAAATTTTAGTGCTCGTATGCTACACGGAAATATAATTTCTATCAAGGATTATGGTTTATAAAAATTAGCCCTTATATGTAATGACATGCAACAAGTAGAAAACCATATATACATGCAAAAAACTTCATGTAACCATTAGATAACAAAAGGAGAAATATCTATATGTTGTGGTTAGACTGCCCATGGTGGTCAAATCTTGATGAACATGTCTATGCATTATAATATATCCCCTTGAGTGGGATTAAACCTCTTGTATTTCTCCTAGTATTAGTATAAGTATGAATAAAAATCTAAGATAAACCACAAACATTACCTTAAGTATATCGACTGAGCTATAGTTGGCATGATTGTAGACAGATTGAGATGTACCCATTTTGATTTCATATATAGTTATAGTGTATGAAGACATAACACAAATTCTCTTGTTCCTTTTGATGTTTGGAAACATGTAATCTTGAGTTCACCTTCACTATGGTTTGGCTCATGTGAAGGGAAGCTAGATACTTTTACCTAGTTGAGTTCTTTAGAGGTTTGTTGTCTAGAATGTTCCTAAGTATGTGATATTATTACAGATCAAAAGAGGATATCTATAGAGTTCCTTGGAATTTAATTTTCTAGAGTTTCCATTTAAAGCATTGGGTGTGGTTGAATAGTGAATTATACTTTCTTATATGTGTTTTTGATTAGTAGTTGACACTACAGTCAACTTAAGGTTTAATAAATGACCCAATTAAATATGTCCACTTACAAATATTTGTGTTTTTATGTGAAAGAATAATGTCATACAAGTTGACCTAAGTCATAATATGGATCAACCTAGGAGAATGTGTTTCTATATAGGTAGTTCACATAATTAATTTATATTTCAAGGTGAGATACCTAAGAGTTATATTTTGCTTCAATTTAATGTAACTTGGTTTATTGAAAAATGAATTAATTTTGCAATATATAAATTCATACACTGGTAATAGGAACATGACACATATTGTTAGGTTACATGCATACATCATAATTTTGGGATGAATTCAAAACTATAATTTCCAAATGATAAATTAAAAAAATTATGTGTCTATACCCTAATGTTTCAATTCCATTTTTTTCTACTCCTGCTTATTTTCCATCTTCTAAAATAATTAAAATGGTCATTGATTTTTATCAAATCAAAAAATAAATTAATGTGTTAGAAAAATAATTTGTCAATTGGGAAAATTAGTGAATTCTCACCAGCAGTGTGTGGGAATGAGTCCCTCTTCTTGAATCAGGCAGCTCTGTTTATTGAAAACAAGGAAATGAAAACAATCTAAACCTATTTTCATGGTGTCTCGAATACCGAGATCACACAGGAATAATTCCCTAAAGCTGTGGAAATTTCTTGTATTCAATACTAGAGAAGAAAATTGTTCAGTGAGGGAGATGGGAGAGAAAACTAAGAAAGGGATTTTAATTAATAGATAGTACAACAAAGTTTTTTCCATTAAAATCAGAACATTTCACTTGCATCAATTAGACGAAACTATTTGCAAATAAAGAGGAACAATCAACAAGAAACTCAAAGTCTTAATTCATCATGTTGAAAAATTTACAACGCTCCTGGAGTACAAGTTGATAGGGAGATAAAATGGTAGATGAGGAACAAAATAAATGAATGAACTTCCTTCTAGAAAGATAGTGAGAGCTAGTAAACAAGTATTAACCATTTCCTCGAAATGAGGGCACCATTCATATATATAATGTAAGGACTGACTTTTCATCTCACCCACATGACCTTTCACCTTCCTTCGTGACTGTTGACTTTTCATATTCTGACCTTTGGTGTTCCTTCACCACCGACGACCTTTCGAATTCCTAAAATTTGGTGTCCCATATTTATCACACGTCAATAAATTTTTATTGTTCCCGGTCGTAAACACATTTTTATTGTTCTCGGTTGTCAACAGATTTTTCTTGTTCCTGACCATTAACACATTTTTCTTGTTCCCGGTCATCAACACAGTTTGCATCATTCCCAGTCATCATCAAAATCTTTCTTCTCCTTGACTGTCAACAGTATTCTTCATCATTCCCATTCCAACATCGAAACCTTATCTCCTCATCGTCAATCAATATATCAATTTCTATTACCGACTGGTCAACAACATTTTTCATGTTATCAGCTAGTCAACAAAATCTTCTTGTTCTCGCTTGACCTCGAAACATTTTTCCTAGCTGGTAATACAACCATTTTTTTACCATCTGGTAAAACTTTTTTCATGTTCCCATCTCGTAACACATTTTTGTTTTCAGACCAGTAACACTTTGGTATCTGAGGATAAAATTTTGTTTTTCCATTTTCGGGGTCAAAAATTAACAAAATTTAGTCATCTAATATATGAAAATTTATAAGAAGAGTTTATGATCATTGAGAACTAAAAAATCATATGAAATGTGAAGATAACTAGATATAATTTCATTTAAGCTTTGGATGGGATATCAAATCTTCATGAGTCTCTTGAAACCTTTCGGACAAGTTACACCTTGAACAATGGCCTTTATGTGAATTGTCGGATGATTTTCCACCTCTCAAACTTCCTGAAATATTTCATTATTAATTCCAACATGAAGAAGAATATTTTATCTCTCAATTTTCTGGGGTATGAGCTTCTAAATCCTTATAAGGATCCTCAAAATATTCAAACAAGGTGACTAGCTTTTTTAGAACATGTATTTCCCAATACCTTTCTCATAAAGACCCTGACTTGGTATAACGTGTTCCCAATGCTTTATTTTATTCCAGAAATTTCTTAAAATGCCTTGAATGATTACACACACACATATATCAAACACTACTTTGAGGCATTATATATTCTTGGTACATCCCAGGAGGTGCTCTACAGGTGTCAGAAGTCTTAAAATAGGCCTTTTTAGGCCTCCAAAACAAACTTCTTCCAAGTGAATCATAATGAACTCATGAATTGTTTCTCATCAACTTACTTGAACATGAAAAAACTCTAAAATTCAAGTTAGAACATATCTCTGGGCCATGATGGGATTTACATAGTCAGAGATTGATCGGAGGGTAGGTTCACATTACCCAGTTCAGGCATTTTATGAGTGTGGGCTTAATTTTCATGGCCAAAATTTCAAATTTTAATGTTAGAAATTTAGAAGGAAAACAAATTGATCTAGCTTGGGTACTTGTCCCAGATTGAACTAAGTGAAGATGGGGCAAGTAGGAATCCCAAAATATCAAGACACTAAGAGGACCAGTCTCTTATCCATTGGTCTATAGGAGTCATTACAAAATAAACGTGGATACAACAAAACTTTATTTAGTGAACACAACACAATATAAGAACAAACACACAACAAAAATGGAAACACACACACCTATATTCACCTATGGTACATGCGAGGGACAACCCACTTTCACTATTTATATAATTTCAGGTATTTCCCACTACAAGGAAATTCCAAGTGAGTGTCATCCATATAAGATAGTAGAAAATTATTCTCTCCACATGTATCTCATATCTGAAATGGTCCAAGCCATAATGAATCAAACTTTCCATGGATTCCTTTTGGTTCTCTCCTTTTATCCCATAGTAGGACTAGGTCACCAATCTTAAAATGTCTTGTCTTTACCTTCTTATCAAAATATTTATTTACTTTCAACTCACGTTCCTTTATCCTATCAATGATCAACACCCTATCTTCACATAGCTTCTCCAAGTACAAAATCCTTTTATCCAGTGAGTCTTGGTACTCACCATCTTCTAGTGCTTTTATCAATTACAATGTTGGAAAATCTACAATCATTGAAACATCTACATTTGGAGTTTGAATGAAGACATACCAATACCTCTTTTTAGAGTAATCTGATTAGCCCATAGTGCATTATATAGCTTCTTGTGCCAATTTATTTGATTTTGATCTACACGCTTCCTCATAACTTTTACAAGATTCTCATTACTACATTCTCATTATTACATTCTACTTGACCATTCCCTTAATGATAATAGTTAGATGCATGGGATAAGGATATTTCGTATCCATAGAATAAATCAGTTAATTTCAGAGAAGACAAATAGGTGGCATTATCAACAACTATCTTCTGTGGAATGCCAAAACGAAGAATAATATTTTCTTTGATGAAGTAACATACCGTTTCTGAGTTGGCTTGCTTCACTAGGATGGCTTCCACCAGCTTATTGAAGTAATATGTTGCTGTGATCATGAAGATATGACCTGCACTAGAATGAGGATTGAGAGAATCGATGAAGTCCACCACTGTTCTAAGAGGAAGTGAAATGAGTTTTGGTCTTCCCACAAACTATTAGCAAGGCTCACATTTAGCTACCCATTTCTTAGCATCTAGAAATAGAGTAGGAAAATAGTACCTCCCCTGAAGGATTTTGTGTGCAATGAACATGGAAGAGAAATTTCCACTAGAAGCTTGCTCATGATATGATTTTAGTATCTGCTCCTGTTGATTTTTGTCAAAACACCTTAAGAAACATCCATAAAGGGCTCTCTTATACAATAAATTATTCCAAATCACATACCTTGCAGCTTTGAGCTTGAGATTCCTTCTTTGATTGTAATCCATATACTTTGGACAATCACCATACGTGAGGAAGTAGGAAATATCACTATACCACTCATTGGTGGTATTTAAAAAGAGTACTTGGGGCAGGTCCTTATTTACGCATTCATAGCAATGGAGTGCTTTGTCTTCATAATTTTTTAGGAGAGAATCATCTTTAGATATCAACTTGCATAACCCATGGCCCCGAGTGAGATTAAATGGCCTTATCTCCAGGTCATAATATTTAATCTTTGACATCTAGTTCCCTCTTTTTACTTCAACATTTTGTTGAGTCAGGATAAACTTTATAGATGATCTAAGAACTAATAAAATGTTGTGAGAGTGTACAACTTAGAATCTAAAATTATTGGCTTCCTTGACCAATGCATAAGCATGATTTTCAATGGAAGAGTATTTGATATCATGATTCTTCGATGGGAAGCTCATGAAGGCAATATGAGACTCGAACCCTTCCTCATTCTTCTGAACTAAAATAGCTAAAAAAGTGTTCTCGGATGCATAAAAATACAAAATGAAATCTTTATTGAAATCAAGAAATACCAGGGTTGGAGTCTTGGCTATGGCCTTTTTGATATCCTCAAATGTTTATTTTTTCTCCTTGGTTTACTTGAAACTCTCTTGAGTCTTCATAATTTTAGTAATATGCTTTGTTAACTTAGAAAAATCTGGAACAAAGTGGCAGAGGAAGTTGACTTTACCAAAAAATGAATGAACTCCCTTCTTCTTTATCAACAAGGATAGCTTTTGAATATCGTTTATCCTTTCTGGATTGATCTTTTTCCCTTATTTGTTCACAATGTGTCCCAAGAGATTTCCTTCAGTCACTCCAAAGATTGAATTTTTTGGATTCAATGATATGCCATGTTCTTGATGCCTTAACAAAATCTATTCTAGGTGTATCAAATCTCATTTACTCTTCTTAGAGAATATTGTGAGGTCATCTAGATATACGACAATACATTTTTTAGTTAAATCCTTGAAATCTAAGTCCAAATCTCTTTGAAATGTGGTCTCTTCATTGATGATACCAAATGGCATCCACATGTAGGAAAAGGTTCCCCACAGAGTTGTAAAAAGAGTCTTATATTGATATTCTTGAGAAACTTCAATTTGATTATAGCCCGAGAATCCATCTAATATGAAAATCATTTTTGAACCTATTACTGCTTGTAAAATTTGATCCATGATTGGAAGTGGATAATCGTCCTTTAGAGAATCTTGGTTCATATTCCGAAAGTCTACACAAATCCTTATTTCTCCATTTTTCTTTCAGACAGGGAAAATATTTTCCACCCATGTAGAGTGATGAATTGGAAAAATGATCCTTGCATTTAGCATTTTTAGAACTTCCTCTCGGATTATTCCAATGATTTTTGGATTATATTATCTTTTCTTTTTCTAGAGTGGCTTTTCTTCATACTTGAGCGGTATTGTGTGCTGCATCTCTTTCGGTTTGAAAGATTTCAATTCATCATAAGAGTATTCCAATACATATGAATATTTATTCACTAATGAAACCAAGCTTCTCTTTTCCTCTGGTCAGAAAATTTTCCCTATATTCACAAAACGGGGTTGTTTCTTTGTTTCAATATTTACCTTCACAAAATTAGCATAGCTCTTGGGAGATTCCTTAGCTTTATCTTTCACATATATATCAAGCCTATTAAACCAATCTTCAAGTGAGATTATGCCCCTAGGAATTTTATCACCTTTCAACACGAGCAGTCCATCAGAATCAACCTCTTAAACTTCACCTTTTTCATCTTTTGAATTCAACTCCCCATGCCGGTTCTCGATTCCTTCAAAGAAGAGGTTGTTGAAATTATATCTTTGTTCCAAGAATGCCAAGAGCTAATTGTCATCGTTAAAAACTTGCCAGTTCTTTACATTAGCAGGAGCACTAGGTCTGAAAACCATCTCTATAGAATATTTCTCTTTATCAAAAGAGGTGTGTAGTACCATCAAAGACCCTGACACAACAAGAGAATCTGCCATTTCATTTTTTTCATGGTGAACAAATTGTATAGAGAAATCATCTAAGGATTCAATGCAATCCCATACTCTATTTCTGTAAATTTTTAGCCTTGAATTCTTCACTTGGTACTGATTCCAAACTTTTTGAACAATTACCTCTGCATCTCCTAGGAATATCAATTGTTTTATTTCCATGGACTCATCTACATCCATTCCTAAGAGAAGGGCTTCAGATTCTACAATATTGTTTGTATTTTCAAATTGGAGCTTGAAAGAAAAAGGAAACAACTCACCAGATAGAGTAATCAAAACCACACCAGCTCTGGAACCTGAAATGCAATGAATTCCATCAAACGCCATTATATATAGTCTATCTTTATCTTATTATGATATGAGAGGCATATCATCATTCCCTCTAGAAGTCATGAAGTAATTCCCATGTCTAATTTCTTTATAAAGAATATATGCCCTAGGATCGTCTGACTTTTGGACTGTATATTTCATTTTTCTCATTTGTAACAGTTTTTTCATTTGGCCCTTGATTGGAATAATTTTTGTAGACGAGTCCATCTAAATTTCTTCTCCCAAATCTCAGCAAAATATTCTGCTCAATAACATCTCGTATGAGGCTAGAATGTCTGCTACTAGGATAGTCAATAACACTTTTTCTCAGGGAAATCAACTAAAACAACCTGGGTGCCCTTTATTCTTACCAAAAACAAGACTTCTTTATTTTCCATAGAATAACACCGACCTTTATCCCATGTTAAATTCAAACCAAAGGCATTAGATAATTTTATGGGCATCACATTATCATAAGCACCTAAGTCTATGATACAGTTGTCCAATTGGTAGCATCCAATAAGAAGAGAAAGGTAGAATGGTTCAAACTTTTTAGTATTAGATGTAATTAGGGCTAGCATGTTTTGAGATGATGGGGAAGGAGGAGTTGGTAGTAACCCTTTAGAAGAGGTTGTGATAGAACTGGATTTTGGGTTGCTACCCTTGATAAACTAGATTGGTTTATCAAACTGTTTTGGATGGGTCTGTAATTATTAAGACTGATGGATTTGGAACTTAGAATTTTTGACATAGTCTATGATATCAAAAAAGGATGAAGAAGACATCTCTGAGGTAGTGGATGTTTTGGAAGGAGAAACTACTTTTGAATTTGGGGTCACTTTGGTAGCAGAGGAAGACTTGAAAGCTACTATGGGCTTATTAGGTATCTAAAAAGTTTTGCTAGATACATTTATTGTTGTGGATGTAGAATTAGAAACCTTACATGAAGATGTTTTAATAGATGTAGACTTAGGAGACTTAATTGCTTCAGTTGTGGTCTTCTTGGCTGTACAAGGTTTGGTTTTTCTTTAGCAGTGTCCATAGAAGGTGGAAGCGCAACTCATTTATTGATTATTTTATCATACGAAGTCGTTATGGGATAATCTGCATCTTTATTCTTAGGAGTAGAAATAGAAGAACTTTTCTTTTTTGATTGAGAATGGGTGAAAAATGCATAAGAGAAAATTGGAGCATCACCTTCTTCACTTTCATCTCTAGATGAGTATTTGAAGTACTCAATCTTAGCATCATCAACTTCTTCAATTTCAAGCCCATATTCATCATCGTCATCATCATCATATTTTTCAACAATCTCATCTTCATCATCACAATGTGTATCACATGTTGCGTTTATATGGGGGCCTCTAGAGAAATTATTTGAGGTGGTAGGCTGATCCTCTATCTATTTGGAAAGTTCTTCTTCGGTGCCTCTCTATTCACATAAACTTGAGCGAATTGCTTCTTGAGAGGCAAGACATCATTAGCCAATTTCTGAACTAATGAATCTGTGGTACCTGCATTTGATTTTTGGCCTTTCTCCTTACCATGACCTTTCTTTATCTTCCCTGGCATGATAAGACCATCTTCCACTTCAATTGCAAGCTTTTTTGCTTCATCTTGATCCCTTGGTTGAGTTCTTCTTAGCATATAACTCACCTCAGGAAGTTGGGCATTTGTGAAAAAACTTAACTTGTTGTCTTCAGTAGCTCATTCCACTTCAAGAATCTTGTAAAGTAACCTATTGAACTTCTCCACGAACTCCCTCATCGGTTCGAAAGGTTCTTATTGACAATTTTTACCCCCATGGGAAAAAAATTGCCTAACATGGTCCTAAAAGTGGTTACATGGCTAAAAGGATCTCATCGATCTCAAGAGGACAGATTGGCTCAGTCTAGAGCCCAAATGGGTTGGGCTACCAATGCAAGGAGGATGATAAGATAACAAAAAAATGTTCGGTGGCCCGAATCAAACATATAGGAGTTCACTCAATGGAAGCTTGGCATTGACGAAGTGTAGAGCACTAGTTTGCAGATAGAATGAAGGCTCAGCTTGGTTGGCATAGAAAGGAAACTCTGTCGAGCCAAATACATGGTGAGTGAGAGTGAGCCCGGATAGAAAATGATGTTGGAGGAAATAAATGGTAGGGTGGTTAAGCTCCAAGCTTGTAAATGGAGAACTTGAAAGAATCTCCTAGTCAAGCTAAGTGAAAAAATGGGGACCTTGAAGTCTGAAGTTTTCAGACTTCGAAGGTTTTAGATTTCGGAGTTTCGGCAGCCAAGTAGGGAAAAACAAGAAAAAGGGCTCGGAGACCCGAAGTCTGAAAGGATCGGGAGTTTTTTGGGGTCAACTTCCTTTTCGCATTCAACACCACCATGGATCAAGGATTTTGGAGTCTAAACTCTGAACTCTGAATTTTGGATTTTAGAGATTTGGAGGTTTGGGGGTCTTTGCTGAAAAAACACAGAAGCACGAGCCAATGCCTGAAATCCCAAAAACCTGAAGTTTGAAAGGGCTTAGCGTTTTGGGGTAAAACTTGAGTTCAGGGTCAACGATAAGGGCTTTTTGGACTTTTGAAGGTCCCCATTTTAGGGATTTGTTTCAGGCTGTAGGCAACGAGAATCCTGAAAGGAGAAGGGTCCAAGACCCAAAGTCTGAATTTCAGACTTCAGGGTTTTGGAGGTTCGGAGGTTTTGGCGGGTCACCGAGATGAACAGTGTCATGGGTCCAAAAGGTGTAAAGTCTAAAACTAAATGTCTGAATTTTAGACTTCGGGGTTTTAGATTTTTAGAGGTTTCACACACCCAGCTGAATAAATAGTAACATGAACCTCTGAAGTTAACATGCCTGAAAGTTTAAAATTTTAGATTTCAGAGGTTACGATGTATTTCAGAGTCTGAAGAAATAGATCCAACCACTCGTATTTAATGCAATATGGCACCCCAATCTTCAGATGGCCACAACATTTGACCGGGAGCTTGGATTTTCAAAGAAATGACTTTTTAGAGAGCACTATGTGTCCTCTATAGTCTACCATTTTCAGGGGTGTCTAAATATTTCTCACCTACCCAAATGATGAAGGTACGGGCTTCCTTTCTTGCCCAACAAGGCATAGTACATTGAGGTATGGGTTTTGCAATGGCACCCATCATTTTTGCAAGAGATTTTAATGCATTTTAGGGTGGTTGAAGCAAGATTTTAAGTTTCTTCTCTCTCTCTCTCTCCCTTCTCTCATTATTCTTATATATTGTAAGGAGGGGAATTGTTCTAATGTTGGATAATTATACTTTTCACCCTCACTTCTTCTCTAGTTTGTAAGTGAATTTGTGGAGTCTAAACCTCCCATTCAAGCTATAATGTAAGTTGTGACTCTTGGCCATTGTTATGCATTATATCAAATATGTAGAGCAATACTATAACTCTGTGGATGAATTTCAACGCTCTCTTGTGTTCATTTCTTTCTTCTAATCTCTCATTGCAATCTTGGTTATGTGTGCATGGTTATTGTATTACATGTTTAATGGTTAGTGGATTCTCATAAGTTGATTGGTATGTGGTGTATTTTCATCCTTCTTAATCTCATTTTTTTCCATCTTCATGAAAAACAAGTGTTTAGAATTCCATCTGGTGCATCACCTCTGTTAATTTAGGTTTAATTTCTTGTAATCTTCTTAGCCTTGTCTCCTTGGTAATATAGAGAATATTTTGGAGTATATCCTCTACAATTTGGATGTGTGGATTAGAATAAAGGAATATGAACCGACCTTCATCCAAAGGGTTGTCCCAATTGCAAAGCCCCACACTTTGGGATAAATCAATGTTTGACGAATCACACTAACTACCTCAACATTCACTTGCGAGCAATCAAGGGTGTTGTGATTTCACCATAACAGTTATTTCTTCAGTTCAGACCACTGGACCAATAGTGCATGAGCATCCTCTAGAGTTATAGAATTATTAGTTCAAATTAGTTATAGAACTGACATGAAAGTGATAGAACTAGTCCACTACTACATCTTGTAAAGATTCTACAAAAAGGCAGACTAATACATCTTCATGTCCAACTCCCAGCACTCCACAAGTAGTGATGAAGGCCACGATGTGGTCATCTGGATATTTCTTCCCATCACCATGAAACTTGGGAAATTTCTTTCTCGACCCTCTAGGAAGATCATGTAGAGGACGGGTGAGAGCTAAAGGACCTATATTTCACCTTGAGGGCAGTGGTGCTTGTTGAGCCATTGGCGGTTCTTCCTCTTCGGCTTCTTCTTCTTATTCAAATCCTTCAAGAATGAATTTGATTCTTTCAATATATTCTTTAAAAACTTCCTCTTGTGGGGGAATGTAGCTCAAAGGTTTGACTGCAAATCCATCATCAGAGGACTCAAAAGAAAAATTATGATCATATAGTGGGGAGTATTGTTGACTTGTTCTTCTTGCAATTTGACTGATAGGAAGTTTGAAATCAGATTGCAACTATTCTTCAAAGTTAGGATTTGACACACCACTTTCTCTAGAAGATCTTTTATAACTTTTATCAGCCAGCTTGAACCTATAATTCGAACAATATTTCTTCTAGGATCTCCTTTGTTGGTTTTGAACTTATCTCACTCTTTCCAAGGATTCTGCACATTCTTCTTTATAATTTCTTGTAGTAGCGTGGTAATGGAAGAATCTCAATCTATTGTGCCAAAGAGCATCCCTCAAGTCCTTTGTAATATCCTCTTGGGTATGGAACAAAATCTCAGGCCTAAGGACTGGGGAATGACCAGGGATAGCCATTAATGAAAGACATGAAGCTTAATGAATTTTTCACACTCTAGAATTTTTATTTTTGGAATATGTGTGTGTGTGTGTGTGTGTGTGTGTGTGTGTGTGTGTGTGTGTGTGTGTGTGTGTGTGTGTGTGTGTGTGTGTGTATTGGATTTTATGGAATAAAAATTGGGTGCAGATATACTAAATATGCCCCACAGTGGGCACAAAAAAATATTGGAAAAATAGTTTTTCAATTGGGAAAATTATTGGATTCTCACCAATAATGTGTGGGACTGAGTCCCTTTTTTTGAATGGGGCAGCACCATTTATTGAAAACAAGGCAATGAAAACAATCTAAACTAATTTTCAGGGTTTCTCGAAGACCGAGATCACATAGGAATAATTCCCTAAACCTATGGAAATTTCTTGTATTCAATACAAGAGAATAAAATTATTCAGTGAGGGAGATGGGAGAGAAAACTAAGAAATGGATTTTAATCAATAGATGATACAACACAGTTTATTGCATTAAAATCAAAACATTTCACTTGCATCAATTATAAGAAACCATTTCCAAAGAAAGAGGAACAATAAATAAGAAACATAAAGTCTTATTGCATCATGTTGCACAATTTACAATGCTCCTAGAGTATAATTTGAGAGGGAAATAGAACTGTAGATGAGGAACAAAAAAATAAATGCACTTGCTTCTCGAAAGAAAGTGAGAGCTAGTAAACAAGTATTAACCATTACCTCGAAATTAGGGTGCCATTCATATTTATAGTGCAAGGAATAAATTTTCATCTCCCCCACATAACCTTTCATCTTCCTTCGTAACTATTGAATTTTCATCTTCTGACCGTTGGTGTTCCTTTGCCACTGTGACCTTTTGAATTCCTAAACTTTCGTGTCCCAATTGTTGCACACCAATACATTTTTCTTGTTCCCATCCGTCAACACATTTTACTTGTTCCTGATCATCAACACATTCTTCTCATTCCTAGACGTCAACAAATTTTTCTTGTTCCTAGCCGTCAACACATTTTTCTTGTTCCCCGATGTCAGCACATTCTTCTCATTCCCAATCATCATCAAAAACTTTCTCCCAGTCATCATCAAAATATTTTTGTTCCCATCCATCATCAAAAAAATTCTCCCAGACATCAAAAGAATCTTCTCATTCTCAGTTTGCATTGAAACCATGTTTTTGGCCAATAATAAAACCATTTTTTTATTAACCGGTAACACATTTGTGTTCTTGGAATGGTAACACTTTGGTATCTCATGACCAAATTTTATTTTTTTATTTTTGGGGTCAAAAATTAACAAAATCTATTTGTATAATATATGAAAAATTATGTATAATGGTCAATGAATCCAATAAAAATATTCATAAGTCCTAATAATTATTTATTTATCATATATTACTCAAATTTCAAATTTTACCTTGAGGTGTGCGCCGCTAAACTGATAGATAAGAAGAGTTTGTTATCACCGAGAACTAACACATCATATGGAATGTGAAGATCACTAAATATAATTTCATTTCAGATTTTAATGGGATCTCAAATCTTCTTGAGTCTCTTCAAACCTTTCAGACAACTTACACATTATATAAGGGCCTTTGTGTCTCACTCTTAGATGATTTTCCACCTCTCAAACTCCCTGAAATATTTCTTTGATGATTCCAAAATGAATTAGGATATTTTATATCTCAATTTACTTGGGTATGAGATTATAAATCCTTACAAAGATCTTGAAACTCTTCAAACAGGGTGACTAGCTTTTTTAGAACATGCATTTCCCAATACCTTGCTCATAAAGACCCTGATTTTGTATAACTTATTACGAAACCTTTATTTTCTTCCAAAATATCTTAAAATTCCTCTCAATGATCACATATATTTGTCATACACTACTTGGAGGCATTATACATTCTTGGTACATCCCAAGAGGTGCTTTGCAGGTGTCATAAATCTTAAAATATGCCTTTTTAGGCCTCTAGGAGCCACTCCTTCCAGGTGAATCATAATGAACTCCTGAATTATTTCTCACCAACTTACCTGCACATGGAAAAAACTCAAAAAATCCATTTAGAACATCCCTCTCGGTCGTGATGGGGTTTACATAGTCAGAGATTGCCGGAAGGGTAGGTTCACATTACCTGGTTCAAGCATTTTTTTAGTGTGGGCTTGATTGTCATGGAAATTTTTTCAAATTTTTATGCTAGAAATTTAAAATGACAACAATATGTAATCCCAAAGGACTCAAAATATATGAAATGATGACTTATGATGATATATTACTTAATTCTTTTACTTATTAAGTTCTTTCTTTCTACTTTATAGCAAGAGTTATGAGTCGAAACTTTGAATTACATAAATTTAAAGGGGATATATTTATCATGATTACATATCATTATATGCATCAAGTTACTATAGTAAATTCATAAATAAAAATTATTTAAAAATTTTTTATTCATAAGTTTGAAGGATTATGCATTTTTTTTACTTGTGGATGCATATATGTTCTTAGCACACTAGTTAATGATTTTCTTTCACATTTTCAATTAAATTTTGCAAAGAAAGTTGTAACTCTTACACAAATTCTTCAAATTACATATTAGAAATAAATGTATTTAGATTATGTTCTTAGATTCAAGACTATTGTTACATATATGACTCAGATTGGAAGGAAGTGAAATCTAACGTATTTTTTCTTAAATGTTTTCTTGTAGAGATTAATTAGAATGTACTTTTGTACACTTAATTTTTTGATGATATTATTTATACTTACTAGTTATTTTAAGATTAATCTTTAAAATACAAACATGCTTTAAAAATATTGTATCGATTCCCTTACATCTGGTGAAAATAAAATTCAATATAATGATAATTAAAGCAATAATTAGAGACAATTCTTGGTATCCCAAAAATGAGGCCATAATGTCGAAGAGAAATATAATAACAATAATATTAAAATATCTCATTAAAAGAACAATAAAAAATTGAAAGGATACATTAAAACATGAAAAAAGGTGTTACAAATATTGAACAAATGCAATATGTTAAATTATTCCTTCTATTGGCTAATTAGAGAAATTAGTTCCATTTCATTAGAGTTATGATGCTAGTGAATACTATGATTTTCAAATAGTATATACAGACATCATTTGATTATATGCATAACTCTCAAACATAACATCAAATAGCTCACTAAAAATAAATTAATTTAAATATAAATTAAGGAAAATATTCTAAACTTGTATGATATAACCTAGAATTTACCAGATAACACCCTAGTTGCATTGGCACATCACTCAACCTAGACTAAGTGCTCACCCGAAGTGCACAAAGGTACCAGGTCCTTCTTTAGGGTTGCTGTAATAGGATGTTAACATGATGAAGGAAGAAACATATAGATTCATAACTAATCCATCATTATACAATGCATGCTACCCTCAGATCTATGAAAGAACAAGCTTAAACAGTAATCATGATTGAATTAATAACATGCACTACTCAACTATACACAAAATGACACTTAGATTCAGCCAATATCTTCCATCTATTAATAAATACAGAAGCTCCTTACAGTATTGTCAATCTATACCAATGCACGTGTATGGAACTGATACAATGATTCAAGTCATATGTGTATATTCTCTATTACACGTACATACATCTCCTTCCATACATACATCTCTCTCTCTCTCTCTACCTATCTATATCTGTATATCTATCTCCTATGCACCTAACATCATATATATAGGGTGGGGACTTGCCCTTCACAGCTTATCTATTCCAGAAATAGGTCACATGCTATTAATAGCCACACGTCATTTACAATCATAGCCACACATGCAAGTGCACTATCTATAGTCCTCTTGCAGTTAACTGAAGTGTCAATTCTATTCTCAGCTTGTCTCCATGCATAAACACTTCGAAACGCTTCTCTAAAGATAGACAATGCATGACGCGCACGTCTCTGCATTGTTGATGTGTTCCGCACGCCATCTTCTAAAAATAGGTCTTCATGCTCAAAAATCGGCTAAGTCTTGAAATCTAAACTTGCCTTCCACGCGCGGGTCCTTCCTGTCCTTCCGTGCCCTTGGTTCTGGGCCTTCTATCCCACGTGGACTCCTTGTGTGATCTTTGACAAGTATTCTTTGATCAACATTACCCCACACTAATCTCATTGTCGTCCCGAACAATGGGTATGTCCAAAAATTGAAGGAAAGAATAGAAGAATGGAAAGAATAAGAATAAAAGAATGTAGATAAATAAAGAATTTTTATGAGGTTATTAGGCAACCTCCTCTGTATCAGTTTGCAGTATCAACTCTGGATACTCCTCCTTTATTTTGGCCTCTAATACCTTCCAGTTAGTGAGTGCTTGCTCTACTTTTTCTGGGATGTCCACAACAATGGATTCCAACTCATCCCTCACAATTTCTCCCTTCTCATTTTGCAGAACCAACACAACACTGGACATTGATGTCATTCTTCCTTCTAAAAGGTCCATCTTCTGTGTAATCAGCTTTCCAAGCTCTTCCAACCGAGTCTTATGTGGCTCTTGTGCTGTTGCCAGGGCCTCACGCTTCTGTTTAAGCATTGAAAATATTTCTGCGTGGCCCAATGTCTCATCTTTCATCACTTTCTAGACCTCGTTGTTCTCTTTGAGGGTCTTGATGTTGATAAGCGCCTCTGGAGCTGTGCATACATTTAAAGCCTGGTCTACTTTCTTCAATACTTCCTGTAATGCTTGCAACAACCCTTCATAAGATGCAATTTTTCTCATCACTGATGCTTTCTCTCGATCGACATCTTGTTCATGAGCATTATGGCACTTGCATACGCATAGTTTCATCTTCAAGTACTAAGTCCACCAAATTTCCCACATAATGTATTGCTGACAGAAATTTATGTGGTACCTTGGCCTCTAAGTGTGGCATTGCTTTGATTACATTGTCCCCAATCTCCTCTTCGATGCTTATGAACACTTCGTTCTTTTTCTGCGTGAAGTCCCTCTCATGTGTTATGTGCGCTATCTCTACATTCTTCATCTTCCGCTCCTCGTGGAGCACTCTGATCGTGGCATATTTCTCCATGTTTCTTCTAGCCACCTCAGCAGAAACTTTCACTAATGCATTGCTGACTTGCTCATCTGACATGACAGTAGGCTTTACTATCATGTGTCTGGCTTGAGATGCCTTCTTCAGTCATCTTGAAACACATGAATCTTCACACACATCAAAGTCAGGCTCATCCATGTGGGTGTGCATTGACCATGATAGTTGCTTTCGAGTGCGCACCATAGTCACCATATCCTCATCCATCAACTCCCAGCCGAATAAATCCTTCTGCGCTATCGTGCTCTGGAAGCGGGTGCAGACAATTTTTCCTACATCCTCTGTATACCCCATGGCTGGTGGAATGTGCTCTCCACTTGTTCTTCTAGACCTTTGTTGCTTAGGAACTTTAGCCTCCAAATTTGGGACTTGTGTCTCCATGTCCTGAACATCCTCTGCAATTGTCTCCTCTGGTCTTTTCTCATCCTCTTCTTTTTCCTTTGATGCCTCACCCTGTTCTTCTGTGTCTCTAGAAGTGTAGGATAATTAGGCATGCTTTCTTTTGACTCTTCCACCTCCTCATTCAATTTCAGTTTTCCTTCTCTGCGCAGTCGCCTCCTTTTGTGGGGAGAGTCTGGGTGATTTATGCACAATGGTTGGAGTATCACCTTGGGTCCTTATTCTCCTAAATACCCTTTTAAACCTGTGCTCCCATTGGACTGCATTCACGTCCTCTTCATCCCCCTCTTGTGGCTGAGGTGGTGTAACAGCGTGCTCAGCTTCACCCTTACTTGTAGGATGTCTCCTACCCCTATGCTCCAAACCACCACTATCTTCCTCCTCCTCATCCTGCACTTCAATTGGCTATGTGGGCTTAAGCACTGGGATGTTCTCCACAATATGCTTTCCCTTTGGTGGTGCTAGAAGTGTGAATTCACCTTCCACATATTTTTTATTCTCCATTTTTAGCTTCAGTGGAGATACACCAATGCTACCCCCACATCTACTACAGATATGATTATTAGTTTGATATTCAGTAGCTATGAAATTATCCTCTCTATATAAGTGCTTCTTCCAGGATACACATACTTCTTCCTCAATGTATGGTAGTCACAGTCTTATCTGCATTGAAGACCAGTTGATGCATGTCTATAAATCTATGAACAGATGCTTGAAAATACCTTGCAGTGAATGCGTAAGGTAACTTACACCTAGGCTCTAGACTCCATATTTCATTGGGAAGCTGACCAAGAAATGTTGATATACAAAAAACTAAACTTTTTTCCCTACCACTACTGGTAGGTCCTTTGGGATGCACAACTCTTCCCTAAATGCCACACGGAGCCTGTCCTACCAATTCTCTGTCCTTTTCTTTACAGGTTAGAATCATGGCCCCCTTGCATTTTACTATGGTGAAAATATCACAACATTTTCCCGAAACATGAGAAAATATAGTGTTGTTCTCTGTTGTCCATTTTTACGCATTATTCTACAGTAATAAAGCTTTCTATGTTCATGCTGGGACTCAGCAAAGACTCACGTCCAGAACTTCTATCCTCTGCGTTGGAGTACGAAATCGGTATTTGCTTTGGTTAGGTGATATCCTAATCTAATTCTTCATAGGGAGAGAAAGAGAGAGGAGAAAACAGAAAAGCGTATTGGAGTATTCTGGTGAATACATCCTTATGAAGGAAAATTCTATCGAGCGTCATGTATTGCATCATCATTCTGGTAACTTTGAGAGGTGTGTATTGTAAAGGATGTTTTGACTAAGTGCTTCACAAAACCAATGACATTTGGATTTGCCATTTTTGGACAACTGGAAAAATGTATGCAAGGAAAACCTGTTTTTTTTGCCATTTCCAAACATGCCGGAAAGATACCTGAATGAAGACTTGTAAGCACGATAAGAAAACAAGCTGATAACGAGATTGAGGATCAAATGTTCACAAAACATGTATTTTTTCAAGTTCTACAGAATTGCACAAAACATTCATTTTTGCTAAGAGGATTAAAAATTCCATATTATGGGAGGAGGTTTTCCATTTTTGGCAAATTGGGGAAAAAATATTGTCTCACTTTTGTTTGGATGAACACTTTACTTGTACACTGACGTCCATAGAAGAGGGGTACATTATCAATTGAAACCGACACCACCAAAAAGATTCATTGTAATATGAGCCTAAAAGATATATTTGCTAAGTAGCAAACCCTATTGGAGGACGGAGGCAATGAAGGAAGGAGGTCAATCAACAACCTGCTTCAGCCGCAAAATGCGAGTTGTGTGTTTGGTGGTTGACTCGTTGGAATTTTCCCCTGGTGTGTGGCATTTTTTTGTTGTCAGAGTGTTTGATTCCACTTTTTACCCACAAACCTAATCAAAAATCTTCAACCTGTTCATGATTAACCATCATGTGAGCAATCTTCAACCCAGCTTTCCAATGGATAAAGAAGGTAAAACTGAGAGCTAAAAGATCGATTGTTATATCTGACGTTGTTGGGAATCAATAAAACCAATGTTTGCATTTATGGTTCAGGGTTGGCTTAGCCTACATGAAAATTTTCCTCATGTTGTTTGTAATGTTGGGAAACTGATTGTAAAAAATGCATGGTATTCACCACTTATTGGTGTAGTTATCCCATTAAAACCTCATTGGAAGTCGGGGCAGTACAAGCTTCAATTTTTCCCATGTTTCACATAAGGGAAAATTTCCCAGGAGCTATTTCCCCTTTAGTGCTCACCTGGGATATTGTGTAGAATTATGACAGTTCGACATGGCTTCAACCTTTCGACCATTCAATTACCCATAGGTGAACTTCAAGTTGTTGAATAAACAACTCACGTAGCTATTCCGTGAGCTGTGAGCTGATCCTAGGGACAGCGTGAGCACATTTACTTGAAGAGAGATATGAGGAAATTCGACTCCTAGTTTATAGGATCAAGTATTTGTATAAGAAGCTCACTAGGAAATGAATAAAATATCACGTATGTTTTGAATCAGATTATTATACGGTGTTTTTTAAAGTTTTGTGCAATAGCTCTACCAAAAATAAGATTCTCCATATTTGGCTTCAGCTGGAGATACACCAATGTTGCCCCCACATCTGCTACAACCAAACTTATTGGTTTAATATTCAATACCTCCAAAATGATCCTCTCTGTATAAGCACTTCTGCCAGGATACACATACTTCTTCCTCAGCGTATGGTAATCGCAGTCTACCTTATCTGCATTGAAGACAGTTGGCACGTGTATGTATATCTATGAACAAATGCTTGGAAATACCTTACAGTGAATGCGTAAGGCAACTTGCACCAAGGGTTCCAGACTTCATCTTTCATTGGGAAGCACATGATGCAGAATTACTGATACACAACAAACTGAACGTGTTTCCCTACCATTATTGGTAGGTCCTTTGGGATGCGCCACTCTTGGCCCCACCCCTTAATGTTGTGCAAACTAGCCAAAAATACCATTTCTCTGCCCTTTGTTTTACATCATTTGTCATGGCCCCCTTGCATAGGTATTTGCTGAATCTTTCAACTAGGGACTTGTTCTCCATGGGGTATTCCCATACTTTCTCCTTCGGTCCATCTGGTACTTTGATCTCCATGAATACCAGTGATAGTAGAACAACCCCAAAGTTGATCTTCCCTCCTCGATGCGCGCTTCTTCGTCTATTTGCTCTGTAATATAGCCCACAAAATGTTATATATTTTCCCTTCTGACATCTTACGCACCACATGTAACCACATAGTATTTACCTGAGACCACCACTCCTGATCATTCAACTTGGTAACAAGGTGTGTTGCAGCTTGTACAACTGGACAGTTCTTTAATTTATCTATGTCCATTCCGCGCATGCGGACCCTTCAGGTACCCCAACTCCTATTTGGTCTTTACAATTGTGGCTTTATCTGCGAGGTCACATTTTATATCTTCTCCTATGGCCTTCAGACCTGTAACTGATGAGACAAGTGCAGATGAAATTCTAACTCTGAGTCCTGCAAAGTAAAAGAAGTCTTCATGCACCCTGCTCATGAGCCACTGATACAAGAGCTCGTACCTCTCGAAATATGGAAGCTCATACAACTGGTAGACCCCAATTCTCTTCAAAATATTTTCACCCTCATCTTCATATACTGGCATGTCCTTTGCAGTGCACTTGTTTGTTCTAGCAATGAGCAAGGAATCGAGCTCCTTCTTGTTCTCTGAAGTCCTGTGATTATATTCACTCACTTTGCTCTTTCTAATGGGTGAATCCCATTCTTTCCCAACGATGACTCCTTCTGGATATTGCATCTCTGAAAAATGGATTTCGGGTGCCATCTCTTCCTCCTCAATGACCATCTTCTTCTTTCCTTTAATTGTTGTTGTAGATGCCTTCTTTGGTGTCATTTTTACCTTGCAAATGTCTCCTCTTCAACTCTGCAACTCTGCGAATCAAACCCTAGCTTGATTCAATTATGCCCTAGGTGGAAACTTTGCAACCTAACTCTTTTATGTCTCCCTGCTTCGCTCAAACCCTTCACCACCAGGGGACGCAAGCTTCTTGTCACACAGATCTGGTTGTCACACTTGGTTTCACACCCTTCGCACCTTAACTTGATCACTCGGCTCTTCGCACTTGGCTCTTTCTTCAAATACTCTTAGTCGAAACAATGGTAAAAATGAATCCGCATCCCATCCTTATATAAATTTTTCAAATTTTGATGCATTTATTGCTCCTTCACCTACCAAATATCCCCTCATTCATTGACCAAATCCGTTCATTCAGATGCGGTACATCTTCATGCCCAACTATAACCTTCTAGCGCGCCTTCCTACCCTCTGGTCACAGACTTCTCTTCAGCATGCTTTTGCACCTGAGTACCTCATCACTGTACCTTCTCCTGAGTAGCTATCATGGCCTCTTCTTACCTCGTGTTATAATTGTTCTTTCATTCATCTCCATCCTTGGTCACTTTTTGAGAAGTAATCTTCTTTTGACTTAAAGCACACCCGTAGCAGCTTATTCCTTTCACCTTTCAATTCCCACAGTATTTTTCTTGGATAACTACAACCACCCCACACTAAAATGTATGTGCAGTCCTCTATGCATAAATATTCTTCATACAATAATTAGCTTCATGCACACAAGTGCACTTATTACACAAGAACAACAAATAAATTAACAAAGCATAACGACAATGAAGGAAATACATTAAGGAAATACAGAATTGAAAACCTAAACTAAATGGCAATACTACCTTATTACAAACACCAAGAAGACTTATTTATAGTAGGGCTTCAGCCTACTCCCGTTAAAGTAACCGGGTAGCCGTGTTCCATCAAGTGCTTCTAACTGGAAAGCACCTGATTCAAGTATAGAAGTGATAACATATGGCCCCAACCAATGTACTTTGAGCTTTCCTGGATGGTGCAAAAACTTTGAGTCATAAAGAAGTACCATTTGTCCAATCTCAAACTTCTTATCCCTTATGTTTCTGTCATGCCATGCCTTCTGCCTGGCCTTTTCCTGCTTCTGAATCCATCTTGCTATGGCTCGATGCTCATCCAGTTGAATCATTTTTTTGATACACTCTTCTAAATTCTGTTCATCAGCTAGACCTGCGTGCGCAATACACAAAGAAGGTAACATAAATTCTATAGGGAGAATGACTTCTGTGCCAAACACCAACTGAAATGGTGTGGCTTTGTTCAATCTCTTATAAGTTGTTCTATATGCCCAAAGAACAGCTGACACTTTGTCATCCCAATCCTTTCTCCCAACATCACAATTTTTTGTCAAAGTCTGGCTCAAAATCTTGTTGAAGGCCTCAGCAATTCCGTTTTCCTGAGGATGATAAGGTGTAGTTTTATGGTGTGCAACCATAAACTCATCTAATAGGATCCTGATTGTCTCATTCAAAAAGTGTGTACCTCTATCACTTGTCAAGCTTAAGGGACATCCATATCTTGTAAGAACATTCTCCCACATAAACCTAGCTGTTGTAGTTGTCGTACAGTCCTTGGTAGGTGCTGCTTCTACCCACCGTGTGAGATAATCTGTGCAAGTAATGATATAGCATGTGATCCAGTCCTACACGCGGCTGGCGAAATAGGTCCTACAAAATCAATGGCCCATTTCTCAAATTTTTCAACACTAGTAATTGGTCTCAAAGGCATCTCATCTCTTTTCCCTGGTTTTCCTAGGCACTGACAATGATCACACGCCTTACAATATTCTTTACAATCCTTATACAATGTCTCCCACCATAATCCAACAAGTAGGATCTTCCTGGCAGTCACATCACCTACATAATGGCCTCCTGCAATACCACCATGAGCTTCTTCCATAATATCCTTACGCTCATGCTCTAATACACAATGGTGTAATACTTCATCTCTGCCTAGCTTGTAGAGGTCACCACTGATCAACATAAATGGTGTCGCGTGTATAGCAAGTTGCTTCTTTTCTAATGCTTTCATTCCTTCTGGTGCCATACCTGTTCGTAGAAAGACAACAATGTCTTCTAATTCCATGGGCACGCGTTGTAACCTATATAACTGTGCATCTGACATTGTTTCTTCAATTGTCTGTGCATCCTCTCCTGAATTGATTCTAGATAAATGGTCTGGTCCAGAATTACTTTTCCCTGGCTTCACCACAACTGTGAAGTCAAACTCTTGAAATAGGAGCACCCATCTACATATGCACCCCTGTAAGATGGGCTTGTTTACCAAGTACTTCAATGCCATGTGATCTGTATAAAACACAAATGGTGTTGCTAATAAGTACTGTCAAAACTTGTACAATGCATAGATCATTGACAAAGCTTTGTGCTCTGTAGTTGTATAATTCTGTTCAACAGGAGTCAGCTTCCTACTAGCAAAAACAGATTAGATGATCTATAATACCTTTAGCAGGTTGAGCTAACACAGTGCCAATGGCCATGCCAGAAGCATCCACATACACATGAAATGGTTTATCCCACGAGGGAAAGTGCTAAATGGGCGCAGTAGTAACTTTATCTTTTAATATCTCAAATGCGCATTGTTGTGGTTCTCCCCAATAAAATGTACCTTTCCCCTTCATAATTCTTCCAAGGGTGCAACAATTTTGGCATACCCTTTTATGAATTTTCTATAATATCCTGTATGACCTAAAAATCCATGCACCTCACTCTGACTGGTAGGCGCTTCCAGGCCTAAAATGACTGCAACCTTGGCTGGATCAACTAGCAAACCTTCCTTGCAGATTATATGTCCTAACAGTATCCCAAATGGCATAGCAAATATGCACTTCTTGATGTTCAAAGAGATACTCAATTATCTGCATCATTCAAACATTAAGCGTAGATTGTCACAATGATCTTTCACAAGCCCATATACTATCCAATCATCTAGGTAGACCTGTAAGAAGTTGTGAATAAAATATTTAAATGCCTGAACAACTATGTGCGAGAATATAGCAGGCACATTTTTCAATCCAAAGGGCATCACAGTATAGGCAAAACTACCCCATTCAGTAGTAAATGTTGTCTTTTCTTGATCCTCCTGAGCAATCCTAACCTGATGATACCCAAAAAATCCATCTGTGAAGGAATATATTTCATGCCCTGCAACTCCTAGTATTTCCTCAGTGAATGGCGTAGGGAATGGATCTATGACACATGCAGCATTCAGCTCCCTGTAGTCCACACATATCCTAATCCGTTCATCCTTCTTGATACTGATCACCATTAGGCTAACCCATTCTGACTCATCAAGGGGCTTGATAATTCCAAATTTCAACATTTTATCAATTTCTTCTTTTACCTTTTTGCACGCAAATTAGGATTCATTTTGTAAGGTCTCTTTCTAACTGGCCATGCACCGTTCCTTAAGTTTGATCTTCATTTCCCCAAGTGATTCATGCACGCCTTTAAGTTCATGATATCCTCGAGGGAATAAGTCCTGATAATCCCTGAGTAACTTGATGATCTTTGCTACCTCCGAGTCTGACCAGTAATCTCCAATTATGGCCTCCTTAGGCTCAGCCTCCGAACCTATATTCACCTTCTTTGTCTTCATGGGTTCATGGTAGGCATGCATATCCTTTTCTGCACTGTCCAAGACCTCGTGCACCCTGTGTGAATGTTCAATATCCAGGTTCTCAACTTCCTCATCATCCACGACATAAACCATCTTTCCTTTCTCTTTCTCAAGGCAAGCACGTTCAAGTAGTATGGAGTCCATTTCTTCTTCCTTTTCAAAACATGCTCCTGAACTCTGCCTCACCAAATAATTCCTGAATATGCTCTTCTGCTTTTGCACTATCTCCCATAGTTAAGCGCTTGAAAAATTTTAATGCCTATCTACCGGAGGTTTAGTCGAGAAGTAGTCAAAATTATGGATCATTCCTGCAGTCAAATCTTGCCAGTTTCCAGTTTCTCGATGTAGTTCTGCATATACATACCAAGCATGTGCATCCTTGTAGCGTAGAATACAATCTATGCACCTAGAGTGAAGGTGGTAATGCTTCTTGTCCTGCTGTCCAGAGTCTCTCACACTGCTGAATGTGATGCTGAACAAGTTGATCACCATGATAAGTGCATATTTGCGTAGGTGCATTTTTCCTTATAAACCTAGTAGACAAAGCAATTCCAATCTCTTCCCAATTTTTAAGATTATCTTTGTGGACTACCCACTAGTGCGATGCTGTCCCACGTAGTGTATATACTAACATATCTCTCCTTTTAACTTGATCTGTCCACTGTGTTTCCATGGCCTTCAGAAAGGTAGGAAGATCTTCTGTCCCTGTATACCAAGGTATTGTGCTACCTATCTGTCGAATTGAACAAAGTCCATTCTTGCGTGCAACCACACTTTTCACCTTGCAGCCTACTAATTCATATGTACCATGAGCCCAATTTTCACAAGCAATACTCGTAGTATCACTAATAGAATGAGAATCCTCCCACTGTAGGATGCCTTCTTTTGATGGCTCATTGACCTCTGGGTCCTGAATAGCACGTACATAGACTCTGTTTAAATCCTCCTCACTTAGAGGTTCAACATATGGTGTAGAATTTCCATCTGTCAAAGGTATCACAACCCTTTCCTCCTTGTTTTCAAAGCTGATATACCCCTTATTGAATCTCAAGTCAGCATTATTCACATAACACCAAGGGTGTCCAAGCAGGGCTGGAAAATTGTTTGCTTCTGCAAGTGCTAATACCTCAAAATCCCCAGTGAACTTGGCCCCTTGTATAGTTATAGATGCATCTTTCAAAACTCCTATGGGAGTGGCCTTAGTCCTAGTTTGCCATAAACAACACATTAGATGATGGCTGCAATGGAGGCCTCCCCATTTGTACCCATGCATCTAATGTAAGCACATTTACCTCTGCACCTGTATTGATCAATATGTTGCTCAACAGCCACCCATCCACAACAACATTCAGAGTAATTTCTTTGTCATAGTCAATGCTATCAGGGGGAATATTTGCATGTAGAATCTATTGTCCAGTCTCAAGACTTGCGCGTGGAGTGTTCCCTTTTAACCAACTTCCTAATAGTGGAATAATGTTCTCCTGGCGCAACATCTTGCACACCTCTTGTAGATCATCGATATCAGTTTGGACTATCTCTGATGCTTTCTTTTGCTCCTTTAGGTATTGTATCTCACCCTGAAGATTCCTTAGCACTTCCATGGTATCCTGGTAAACTTCCTTCTGATGAGCAGGATCTGGGTACCTCGCATGCAAAACCTCCTCCTTGGTGATTGTAGGCTTCTTATACAATGCCTCTCTCACGCGTGCTACTTCAGCGCTTGTAGTAATCTTCACTGTCAATGCCTCAGGTCCTTTGATTATCTTGGGCATCCACTGATCCTCTACCATGCACTAGATTCTAACCATCCTGGTGCCTTTGTTCTCTATCTTATGTTGCTTACTAAAATGCTCATATAAGTTCTGGGCACTCTTCATAGCTATGGTTCTTTCCACAGAAAGAACATGCAATATTCTGAGGACATTTTTTACCTATAGTGGTCAGGAGATCCACATGTATAACATGTTCCATGAGGGAACTCACCTCTTCCTCCACCACAGCCTCATCCTCCATATCCACCATGATATCCACGTCCCCTTCCATGACTTCCTTCAAAACGCCCCTCATTCCTGTCATAGCGCGTTTGATTATGATCTTGATCCTGGTGCTCATTCTTACCCTTAGAACTATCTGTTATACTTGTTCTATCATACCCCAAGGTCTATAACATCCTGGATCTGACCAATCAACTGACAATCCTTAGTATCATGGGTTGTGGACCTACAAATTTTGCAAAAGCAAGATACATTCTTCCTTATCACACACTGTAACAAAGGACAGTGACTAGCATCATGATTCAAATGAAAAATTTCACAGTCCAACAGTAATGAGCATACAGATCTGTGAGGGCAACTATCCTTGGTGTGACCTTCCACTTCACAATTTGTACACCAAATTCCTGAGCGCGTTTCATGGGCTGAATTTGTTGATAGCTTCTCTAACTACTTTTCCATAGCTACAATCTGTGCCTCTAAGAATGGAATAATGCTAGTGTCAATGCTCCCAACTACCTCAGCACGTAAAGCTACTTCCAGTGCTTCACATGGATCAGTGTATGTCTTATGTGACAGCACCCTTCTAAAAGGTGTAATCAATCCTCCAACGAACCACTGTGCATGTTGGCTAGCATGAATATCATAAGATAGCTTAGATAGAAGTGTCTTAAAATGAGCATCATACTCATGTACACTCTCAGTAGTGCCTTGCTTGATATCCTTGAGTGCACTTATACTCTTCTACTCAAACTCAGGGATATGGAACTCTTTCAAGAAAGCATCTCTCAATGCTGCATAATCCACACAAGTTTGATCAGGGTCAAATTTCTTATACCAGTTGTGTGTGCGCCCCTATAATGTAGTGGCAAATTGACTTGCCTTTCACTCAGTAGCCATGATCCCTTTAGTGCGCCACAAGATTTCACACATATGCACATGTTCGGTAGCATCCTCTATACCTCTATACTCTGGGAGATGAAGAGACATCTCCATATAGATATTTTGTGGTTGTTGCGGCCTTGACCACCTGATCTGGAACCTCCTATGTTCCCTCTGCCTCCAGAACCACCAGATCCACCAGAACTAGAACCACCTATACCTCCTGATCCACCACTTGTAGTTGGAATAGGGCATGTAGACATACTCCCATGTGCTCCAACAGTAGTACTATACTGTACCCCTATAGTCTGTGAGGTAGTTCCACTTCCAGAGGTGAATCCAACATTCTATGCACTCACATTTTGTGCAGATGATGTGCCTAAGAATGCTCCTCCAAATGACATTGAAGTCCATCTATCCTGCCATTGATGTACTTGATCCCTAACTTACTCCTTGCTCTCCTACTTCCCAAGTTAGTTTGTTAGTTACTTGTCGTACTAGATACTGAAAAACCAAGCACAAGGGCTAGGTCACCAGGTGGATTAAGATGCACACCCGCGGTCCAGGTAGTCTCTGCTGGTGTACTTCCGTGTGAGGCCGAGGGGGGATCTCTATCATGCTTTCCAAGATGGGGGAGTTCCTGATGCTCTGGCTCCACGTCTTCTACGTGAGCTGTAAATCCTTCACGAGCCATCTCTCTCCTCCATGCCATACTCTCTACAATGGAATGTTGCTTCTCTATCTCCCTCTCACGTGCCTCATTATACTTAAACCACCTTTCCTCTCTACTTCTCTGCCACTAGGTCTGCCATCTTAAACCAAACCTGTTCCTGCCCCCGTACGTGGTGAAGTTTAGTTAGCCATCGGTTTACTCTCTAGGTTCAAAGTTACCATTAAGATCTTGATCGCCAGTGGAATACCTTGCAAATATGTTCCTCTTGGATACCACAAAAACTGAAACTCAGCTACCTCTGGGAAAGAGTACGTCAAAATTGAATATTCCAGAATATAACTGTTTAGAACACCACAAAACCATGTATCCACCATGCGAGTCCAAATCAGATCAACATCATAGAGGGCCTGAAATTCTTCCTGTGTCTAGACAAGTGTGTGATACCTCCAATTCCACTGAGATGCATAAGCAGTAAGCCACTCGTATAGTTCTACTAGAAAGATAGTGAAAAAGCTCTCATATAAGCTATCATACAGGTTCTATTCTACCCAAGTGCATGTGTTAAACTCAGATCCACTGTTGAACCACCATGCATATTCTTCCTCCAGATCGTGTATCCATTCCTCAATACTTGCTAGAGTTAACCGGTATGTCTTCATCGCGAACCATCCTGAAAACAACTAAAAAAGAGGTCCTGGAAATGGAACCAATGATGCAGCCTAGAATTTACCAGATAACACCCTAGTCACGCTGGCACATCACTCAGCCTAGACTGAGCACTCACCCGAAGCACGCAAAGGTACCAGGTCCCTCTTTAGGGTTGTTGTAACAAGATGTTAACATGATGAAGGAAGTAACATATAGATTCATAACTAATCCATCATTCCACAATGCATGCTACACTCAGATCTATGAAAGAACAAGATTAAACAGTAATCATGATTGAATTAATAATATGCACTACTCAACTATACACAAAATGACACTTAGATTCAACCAATATCTTCCATCTATTAATAAATACAGAAGCTCCTTACAGTATTGTCAATCTATACCAATGCGCGTATGGAACTGATACAGTAGTTCAATCATATGCGTATATTCTCTGTTACACATACATACATCTCCTTCCATACATCCAGACTCTCTCTCTCTCTCTCTCTATCTATATCTGTATCATCCCCCTCTCCTAACCTAACATCATATATATAGGGTGGGGACTTGCCCTTTACCACTTATCTATTCCAAAAATAGGTCACATGCTATTTATAGCCACACACCATTTACAATCATAGCCACACATGCAAGTACGCTATCTATAGTCCTCTTGTAGTTAACTAAAGTGTCAATTCTATTCTTAGCTTGTCTTCATGCATAAACGATTCGAACTGCTTCTCCAAAGATAGACAATGCATGGCGCGCACATCTCTGCATCATTGATGTGTTCCACATGCCATCTTCTAAAAATAGGTCTTCATGCTCAAAAACCGGCTAAGTCTTGAAATCTAAACTTGCCTTCCATGCACGGGTCCTTCCTTTCCTTCTGCGCCCTTGGTTCCGGGCCTTCTATCCCGTGCGGACTCCTTGTGTGATCTTTGACAAGTATTCTTTGACCAACATTGTATCTAAAAAATTATAGCTTATTTCTAATATAGGTAGAATACTATTTGTACATACATGAATTAAGATATGAATATATTTAATTACTATAATAATTCATATCCTAAATCATGTATAGATAATAAGACAACTCTCACATTGTTTAGGTGATATAAATAAACAATGAACAAATTATGGTTATAGAGGATTACACCAACTACAAACTAAGACATAGTGATAGTGACCTTGGATTGTGTTCAATGGATGAGTAAAGTATCATAAAGATGTCCCTAAAATATGGAAGCATAATTCTCACTACAAGAAGAGGTCACATGTTGTGGAAATATTCACTGATGAGATTATGTCTGATGTGGATGGTTTTTTCATCCATGAGGTTTGTCTAGATATTTCCTTCCAAATTTATGATTATGGTTATCCAAATTATTAGGGATCTTGCTTTTTCTTGTTTTGTTGGAGACCTCAAAAGGGGTTAGAATGTTTTCATTCAATATTCTCTACTATGAATGCATACCAATGCTCTGAAGAGGTATCAAACCTTGTATTTCCACACCTAGTGTATTTATCACAATATTTTTGTAATGAACACCATAATATGACCTCTAAATATTATTAATGATATATGAATGCATATAATTGTGTCCCAGTTGGTGGCCAAAACTATTTTAAAATATGGCCGGTAAATAAACATTTAAAAATACTATAAAAACTTTTAAAAACTAGGAAATTTTTTTATGACATGCACCTTGGTATTTATAATATCTTAAAAATACATGTTTGGTCATTTTATATGTGTTTGGTCATGTTTTTTTTGTTAGACATACTTTTCTGAAGGTACAAAAAGTGTAAAAAAGTGGGACACGGTTATATGCTTTGACAGTGTAAGTTGGATGCAAACATAGTGTTTTATAAAGTTCTCGACATAGTGATATATAAATTGGGTGATTTGTTGTGATCTCCTAAATACTCCAAAAAAATTAGATGTGTGTCCTACTGAATGGGGAATGCAAATTTGATTTTATAAGTCACTTTTGTAAAAACAATCCCCACTTAATTGACACTATAATGACTTGGAAAATATTACTATTCGATCTTTATAGGAATCTTTTTTCATATTACAAAAAATTCTCATAAGAAGATTTTTATTTTATGACCAATTTCATCATGGTGAAGTGTATATGCAATATGTCATTTGGAGATGGCAACTACATGTTTAAATATGAATTCAATTTTCTAAAATATACTTTTGAATTATCAACGATTGCTAAAAAGTGTGACCCCATGGCTCCATTTTTGGTAATTGAGAAATATGAGTATAAGAATAAGTGATTTAGTTGTACAAGGATTAAGAGGATGAGATAAATTCTGAGGATTGATTTCTAAATTCCATTAGTCTATATTTGGAAATCATCAATGTGTAGTGGGTATTGAAAGAATTAACTATGTAAAAATAATGTCATAATTGATAAATGTAAATGTTCCTAAAGAAATTGAGATGATTAATATGCAATAAGAATCATATAATATTAGATTATAAGAAATAATGTATTAAAATATGAATCCTGTCAGGTTTACCCTAGCGGTGGGAAATGTGGGTTATATGTGGAGGGTTTCGGGGTCAATTCCCCTAGGCTGACAACCTCTATAGCTCATCGTTACTCGGCCAAGCAATCTCAGTCGTGTCAGTTGCTTCGGTGGTGGAGGTGGTCTCTTGACATGGTGCCAAGACGGCTTGGTGTTCAATGCAATGCGATTCAGGCGTAGGCATGAAACCTTTGTTCAATGTGACGAAGTTTGTTATGGAATTACGAAAAAATGGTTATCCAAAAAAAATTTATCCGATAGGGTTTGAGTGGATTGGTTAAGATGGACGGTTGTGTCTAAATCCACCTAGGTTCAAATCCTGCTAGGAACAATACCCTTCATGGTGGTTTACAAGTGGTGGCGAGAGTTACGTCATCGATAGGTTGTAGCATTTATCGATGGTGAAGGGAGTTGTATCATTGATGGCCACAGCTCATAGATTTTGTTGGTGGTTATCAATGGTGGTGGCATTTACATTGTTTGCATTGGTAACAGATAGTGTCTCTAAAAATGGTGGTGGTGAAAAAAATTCATCGTCAGTGTGGTCTTTTTGGTCGCAGTTTATGTTAGTTTCATTATAATATCTTGTCTGAAGGACATTGTTTTAGGGTGGGGCCCCATCAACCATCTGGTTCATAGCTCTGGTCAAAATCATTTATCAATAAAAATCTATTAAAAGATGAATAGAATTTTCATATAATATGCAGTGTCATCATTATGAAATATATCAATGAATGTGTCCAAAGCAATATGTAAGAAGAAATGATATACTCATAAGGTAAAGAATTCAATGTACATTGACTATACACTAAGAATCTATAATCCAATGTGTAAGAAAAAAAATTAATAAGAAATAATCATAGTGTAAATTGTTCATTTGGCCCATATCAAAAAATGCAATCAAACAATGCATGCCATGTAATTGTGTCAATAATATAGGTGTTCCAACTAATGTAGAAAAAATCCAATGTGTATCAACACAATGTATGTTTCAAAATAATAATGTAATTGTTACTTGAATGTGTTTCTAACAATATTAACTCATACAAATAAGAATGTATATCATAGGATGTGGGATTATTTTGAAGATATAGAAAGGTATGTGTCATATGATGTCATTTTCTCTAGGTTTATTTATAGTTATATATCATAGGAAGTGGGAGGGTTAGTATGATACTAATGGGAATGAGCATAAACTATACAAGAAATGGAAATCACACATAGACATTCATATTATATTATATAATAAATCATAGAGGAAATACTTTTAATAATATAACATAACATATTGTAGATCATTGTTAAAATGAATAGTATACAACATACAAACAAAGAGAAAACACAAAAAAAATACATTAAAGGGAATATAGTAGTCACAAAAGATATTATTACTATTAAAATAAGTATATATAGATTTAAAGGTAGAAATAATCATATAGTAATCACACGAGTGCATAAAGCAGTCAATGTCAATCAATTTCATAAAAAAAACAAGGAGTAACACATGCAAAGGTAAAGAGAAGGTAATTTCATTAAATAGCATTGAGAAAATGAGGAATACGACATGAAAGAGCATGTTGAAATCATTTTCATATAGTAATTCAGAAATACAAAATTATATAGCACAAATCATTCAAGATCAATGAATTCCAAGGAGATAAATAATGATGTAAGATATCAATGTCACATGAGAAATCAATAGTGTAACAAAGAAACGTATGGTGAACAATTAACATTCTAAGAAGAGCAACATGTAAAACAATTTGTAGAAAAAATATGAGACTATGGGTAATATTACTAAACTTGTACCAATAGTAAAACAATTAAGCATGGATCATACTCAATTAAATGTCTAGAATATATCAGTAATCTGATCATTGGATAAAGCATCAAGTTGTAAGTTATATATTATTATGGATTTTGTAAGGGAAATATAGAGAGATGCAATATATATATATATATATATATATATATTACCTTGGTGTAGGTATACCCCTAATGTTGTAGGAATCCACTACGATAAAATTCTACAAGAATTCATATGATGTTAAATATGTGATCAAAGTAATATCAATAGATAATATACTCTTTAACATTGATACGTACCCCATGTGATAATGTGTATACAATCCATGGCTTATAATTGCATAACTAGTTTGATTAGGTGTGAGTTGAAAGGTAGTGCAAAGTGCTAAATCCAAATGATCAAAACAACTCAAAGATGGGAAATGACCAAGTATGTCGTATATAGGTCCTAATTTTGTATTTTTATGATGATATATTGATCTTTTCTTTTGAATAGGACACATTAAAGATAAGTATGATGCTAATGGACTTGGAGTGGTTAAAAATTAGTGGATGATATGAGGTTGTGGTCCTTAGTAAATAAATCTCTCAACAATGAAGTTAGACATATGAAAGGTGTTGTATCATTAGGTATTGATGGGATCATCGAATGTTTTCCCCTAAAAAATCACATTAGAGTTGGGAAATATCTTGCATCATCAAGTAATAACCTCATTAAGAACTAGATAATGCAAAATAATTGATACAAGTGTGATAACATGTATGTGTGTATAAGGTATGACTATCATAATAAGATATCAAATGATTGTATCGATGTCATATTCTATACCGTGTCGTGGAATGCGATAATTCATGTGAGGAAATGGAAAATTATCTCATAAAATAATTTTTGATTCATACACATTATGATATTAACCTTTATCATCCATAATCGAACAATGTGAATAATTAACCATGGCACTATAATTCATAGTAAGCATTAGTTACTAGCTTAGTGATGTAAATGAGAACCCATTAATGTATTATAAGAGTCAAAATCACATTTTTGGCTATATTACATACAATTTTTATAAAGAGTAAGATTCATAATGTGACGTTTATAATTCTCTTAAAAATCCCATGGGATTTATCAATGTAAATATTTAGTATCAGTGTAGTGTGTTGTAACAATGGTGTCTCAGTGTGAGGCATAAGATATGTACTAGGTACTATAGGATTTATCATAACGAAGTGAATAGGGTACTAATATGGTATACTAGGAATCAATACCACCATATTATTTTGTACATACTTCAGGAACTGATGTGTTATCAAAGGAATATAACATATATCATAAATTTAAGGGAATATGAGTAACACACTAACTATTTTATTGCATATGTACTACAAAGAACTAGTATAAGTCCTTTTAGTTCAGCCATGTTTTAGTTAAACTATTCCTGTGAGTGGTTGTTATCATTTTCCATCAAAATCATATATTATCTTAATGGTTCCTATATGGTCTTATGTAGTATATCTAAGAAGCATGTTAGAAATTTCGTTGTGTAAATATTGTATCTAGATCTACTATATAACATAATGATTATTAGTGGTTGAGAATAGATGAATACATACATGAATATAGGTTTAAATGATTCATATTTTTCTAAATGATTATTAGAATCATAGAAAGTAATTGGTCATATATTTGATTTTGTACTATGGGTAATGCCATTGACAGTTTTTTTAGATGGAAAACAACCATGTAGGTTTGTGGAGGAGCTACTTCATGATAATCCATTATTTTCTTCAACAAGATTAGGTAATGAACTAGTGATTAAGTGTATGTGTGAATTAGTTTGATCAATGGTCATGTTTACAGGTTGCCCAATATATTATAGAGAAATAGTGTTGTTTTTTGAAGCTCTTGTATTTTATTTCATATTATAAAACATCAATTCACCGAGTGTGTATGGAATTGGTTATAATCACAAGTGTAGTGGTCGTTAAACATAGGTCCTCCTTATTTAATTGTATAAAATATATTAGGTTTTTGTATCTATATTATATACACTCAAGTAGCCTACAAATGATAATGTGGGGAATTTTTACAAAATAATTGGAACATTATGTCGAAGAAGTCA
Source organism: Taxus chinensis (assembly GCA_019776745.2). NCBI lineage: Eukaryota > Viridiplantae > Streptophyta > Pinopsida > Cupressales > Taxaceae > Taxus > Taxus chinensis. Next base: position 149,418,813 of record CM034148.1, read on the forward strand.
TAATTATGGCTATAAGAGCATGTTGTACAACATTAATAGTTTCAAATTTCTTAAGTTACGGGTTCATTTTTTAAATATGTTGTTTTTTAGTTTTTTATTTTGCTTTATAATTCAAAATGTTACATCCCATGAACTTAGCCTGATATACATTTACCAATTGACATAGGTCATCATAATATGTAAAACCAATAAACATGGCTTGTTTGCAAAGATTTGAGTTTATTTTAGTTAACAATAATTTTGTCAATTAATTTTTCATTGATATGCTCATGTCCACATACAAAAAGTGTTAAATAAAAATACATAATCCACCGATATATAATGCGAATATTGCTTGAGTTAAGTGATTTGCATGAAGGATAACCATTGGTAAATATTGATTGAGAAATGTGCAATGAAACTATTAGCTAGATGTTTGAATGTCTATATGGAACATTGAGGGAGTCTATAGAGACAATCAAGTTCCTATTCATTGATCTTCTGTGGAACGAACTTTGGTAAGAAAGGTATCATCATGTATATATCGATAGAAGAGGTCATAAATGAATGAAGGTATTATTGAGTGTTAGTCTTTCCATTATAAATAAACAAAATTAGTGGATTAAATATAAGACATAATGAATAGTTATTAAATTCAATTGATAATGGGTAATTAAGTAATATGGTATACCTTGTGGTGATTTATGATCAGTGTTACAATAAGTGATCTAATTGTGTTCATATGGTTTGTAGTTCGAGATAAATAGGAGAAAAAATAGTCACACATGACGAGGTAGGTCCATACATGAAATCTGTATAATGATATTCTCTATTAGATTGAATAACCATATTTGATGCTCTATAACTTTGGCATATTAGGTGTAGGTGAAGGTGAATTAAATGTTTGAGGTATAACATGTAAAGGGGAAAGAGATCACATAATTCATAAATTTGTATCACTTTAGGGTTCACCTTGGTTTTTTCTATCTTATTATTTTCAAGATGGCATTTTGAGTCTTTGCAATGTGTATTGAATGTGGTTCTTGATTTGAATTATCCGTTATATATATTATTGTAATTCCTTCATCATGGTATAATCATTAGATTTTTTGTTGAAAAAGTCAAGGGAGAAGAATAAATTAAGATTGATCATTGTTATAGTGTCTAGGATCCAAAGGTAAATACAGGATTTACCAAGCAATAAAATAAGTATGAAACCTATTAAATCTAAAACCCATATGGGTAAGATACAAATCCCTAAATTTCATTTAATTAATATCAATGAGATCACATAAATGAATTGTAAAAAAAAATTCCTTCCTAATTTAGGTCAATTAATTTATGTGAAGATGAAGTAAGATCATAATACAATAAATTACAAAAGAATATCGATCCGAAATTATGTCCACATAATAAAAAATAAATACACATATTATAGGTGAGATAGATAAGGAATGTACAAGTTGAGATAAGAGAGTATTGCACCAAATTTATACTAAGATAGAGTGACAAGAATATGTGAGTGTTTATTAAGGATATACATAATGTTTTCAAGTTATCAGAAAAATATGTAAGTGTTAATACAAGTGTAGGATGAAGTTTAATTTTTAGAAAAATTTACTTAGACGATTTTATCAAAGATGGACAATTGTTTCCTTTATATGGTCTAACTAGATATTTCATCTAACAATATATTTGTTTTTGTATAGAGATCCACATTTTATTATTGATATTTAATTATCACAATTGTGTAGATAATTAGAGGTATTTATTATTTTAATTTACATAGTGACCTAGAAAGGGGTTAGTCTAAGTGGGATAAATTTTCCCTACCTTTCCTACTAAGAAATAATATGAAGATGAATTAAAGCCTCATATTTCCCCACCCAATGTATGTAAGAAAGATGTATTTCAAGGTGTGATTGAAAATGAAGAGCCTAATATGACCTCTGAAATATAGACTTGATAATTGGTGTGCATGATATAGCTCTTTGAAGCAACCTAAGAAGCCCTATAGGATTTATGCAAACTTAGTGCTATTGGAAGCTATTGAGAGAATGACGTAGAAACACATAGGTTTTTTTATCTCATAGTAGCTCCAAATATGTGAAATATGATGAACTTAAAATGGTTATGTGAATGTGAATTTATATATTCCTATTCTACAAAGAATGATGCTATATCGAAACTATGATGATTCAAATAGCATTTTACGAATAAAAGCTAAGTACTTCATTCACCATGTAGATGAGTTAAATAAATAAATTCTACTTTTTAATTATTATTTTTAAAACTCTTAGTTTTCTAGGTGTTACTTTTCAACTCCTACTTTTTTGGGGGTTATTCTATCTTGGATTATTGTTCCCATATGTATTCTAATAAGAGCAATTCGGAGCAGTTAGGGACAATATGTTATTTCTATATGTTTTCCAAGATTAGTCAAGATATGACCCACCTTATGTGGTGTAAATAAAAAATTTCAAATGCCTATAAACATTTTATCTCTTTCCCTTGATTTCAATGATTGATTTTGAGATTAATAAAACTCATTACGCTCTGCCCAATTTCATAGATCACAATTGGTATCACATTAGGAATTTTCTACTGCTATGAGTGAGAGGTAGTCGATGTTTACAAAATCATTGGTGAGTTAGTGATGGTTTGAGAATTTGAGTGATCCATAGGAGCCACATGCCTTCCAACAGCCCAAATATCTCATTTCACATCTCCTGGATCAGTAGTAGAAGCAATTACAAATATGTAGAAGTTACAAAAGTAGATCAAAGAAGAATGTTTTCAATTTCTAGAATATAATCACATGCCAAAACTCGGATGCAACTCATTTGTAGGAGATTGATGTAATTCTGTATCATTTTTTTTATTTGAAAGATATGTGTTTAACAATAGGTGTTACAACTATAAATTTAGAGTCTTCTTTAATCATTATTATAGTTAGAAACACCACTAAATTTAGCTGATCTATCTTTGTTCTTGGTTTAAGAAATTAACAAAAAAATGGGGTTTTATGTGGGGTCCCCAATCTTTCCAAGTTCACTGTACATCTAATTCGGATTTTCTTTGAAAGAATCTAGTAAAATATTAGTAGAAAAGAATTTCTTTTTACAAGGTATTCTAGATATCTATATATACATCGAGTGTTGCATTAGGTGAGAGATGTCACGATCTCTTTAATGTGAAACTCAAGTTCCCATGCTACTCATCATGCTTCTTGAACTCAACAAGTTGAACTAGATTGGTGTGTTGTACTGATAAATCTATTCCTTCGTGAGTTTCCCTCGCTTCATGTTTAAATATTGACTCTCAATTTGATCTTGACTAAGATGACTTGGCAAACATTCAACTTCCCTACACTCAGTGTCCAAATATAGCCTCAGCATTTCCTGCATCCCCCAACTTGGCCAAGGACCTCCAACTTTCAAAATAAATCTATATATGGTGAGTTCTATATTTTATGTCATATCTTGGCATCCACAACATGCATGGTAGTATTGACCACTTGGTGTATTAGTAGCGACAGGATCTCTGTCAACTAAACAATGAGAAAAGGAGGCGTTTATTTTTTCCTTGAGTAGTTCCATTCCAAATAGACAGTAGAATCTACAAAATACATGCAAAGTGGGTATGCCTAAGGGGATAAGGTAACCCTAAAATAAGTTGTGATTTAATGTTTTAAAGCTTGTTTTCGTTAAATTAATCTTAAATAAACATTTGCACATATCTATTTTCAAGTAGATTGGTAGCTGATTTGGCTACTAATAATTTTTCTAAAACTTTCACTTGAGGAGGTCAAGGGGTTGACCCTACCTATGTCCTCTACATATTTACACAAAGTTTTAGCAGAACCCCCACATTTATTAAATATTCCACAGTTAGCCATAACTTACTATATTTAGATAAGAAATACCTTAACGATGTCAAACGTTTTTTAAAATGTTGCAAAATTTATGAAAAGAAAAAAATCGTAAAGGAAGAAAAGGCCATTAAGCCAAAAAATATTTTTTAATAAAAATTATAATTTTTTTAGATAGGGTAAAAAAAATTATTTTTAGGGGACTGAAAAACCCCTAGTACAAAAGGAGAGAGGATAAATTTTTGATGCACAAATGGAGAGGCCTCTACCAACGGCCAATCATAACGAGAAACCAATACATTATGACCCACACTGGGAATCAATACAAGATTGAATCTGTAAGGCACGATCAAACTAGGCAATACTAACTTTTTTAGGTAGGACATTAGTCCATCCCACCTCGACATGCAAAGGAATGGATGGGGCAACCAGAATTTCATTATGGGGCCCTCCCACATCTATGCCAAGATATACTTCCAAATTACCGTTAGAAGAGAAATTGTTGTCAGCCAAAGGTTTGCATCCCTTGTCGTCCACGTGGTGCTCAACAGTTACAAAGAAGGAAATAATTAGAAAAGATGGCGGAGCAGAGTAAAAGAAAGGTTTGAATTTGGAAATTTGAATCTACTCATTGGCTCCCACCCATTCCCCCAACCGGTCTAAATGGTCAACAATAGACCATTCACCAGAAGAATCCTGCACTAGTTTCATAGAAACATTCATAGTTGACGTTGTAGGCACTAAACCATCAAAATCCAAAGTTGTTTTGATCTCAACAGATTAAGACACATCATCATGAGAGTCACTTCCCTCTGGCCTACACGTAATTTTTCTCTCCAACCAAAAAATCACACTCAGAGGACCAAGATTCAAACAAGAAACCTTCCTACCATAAGGGGAATTGGCATCAAGACATGAAGATAGCGATCCATCTCCCACGCAACTAGAAAAAGAAACAACATCTTCCTTGTTATCCTCGTCCACAAATAAATATTTGAGATCCAAATCCGTCTGAGGGATCAGAACCTGAACAATCTCCTGGCCTGGTAAGTGCTCGTAGCAATAGGACACAACAAAAAAATCCACTTTCCTGCATTTCTCATATATGATCCTGGATATTTTAACTTCGATGTCTTGTTCATGGTTTCCGTCTGTCATATCTAGAAATATACTCTTGGAAACTTTGTATCCCACTAGAATGTTAATGCACATTCTAACAAAAACTAATCTTGATCGAGCCTTTGTACACTGATCCACAGTAAGGAACACCCCCAAAGCTCTTGTTATTCTGAAAAAAACCTCTGGCTCACATAACTCCAAAGGCAAAGCATGGAGTTGAATCTAGATTGGAATTTCAGGTAAATAGCCAGATAACCCAGGTTACAATTGCATAATACTGAGATTCATTTTCCCAAAGAACGATGGGGCTCCTAGAAGCACACGTCACAGATCCGATTCTTTCTATAGACTAACATTCACCGATACCTCGGAGGAGGGTTTTAGACTATTTTTGTAGACTAGGGAACCTAGATCTTAGACCAGGGTTCTCACAGGTACCCCTATCCCTCTCCAGGAACCCCAGTTTAATCAGAGAGCTTGGATCTATGCTTTTATGAGGCTTCTATGTGGTCCTTCCCTCCTGTTTTCTCAATTCACGTTGCGACGCAATCCCACATATTCACCAAATCAACCAAGGATTTATTTACCCCTCTTACAGATTACGGTTTTACATTTCTATTTACTTAGTTGTTTAGGCCATTTCCTTTATTTATTTAGTTGTTATTTACTGCTTTGCATAACATCATATTAGACTACTATATTCCATTTTAGTTTAATCATTTTGGTGAACCTGTACTCGCTCTTAACACTCTTAGGGTCCTCATTATTTGTGTGTCATTATAAAGTATATTCATCATGAGTATCTCAATCAATGATTATTTGCTTGCACATCCTGATGTAAGGCATATAATCCAACATCTTCTTGATACTACACGCATTTGTGCTAATATGCATCCTGAGTCAATCTATCAAACTTTTATAGATGCATTCTCTCAACACATAGCATTTAAATCTAATCTTCCTACTAATCTTAATACTTTTGACAATGATCCACCCTTGCATATCATGATTCACATCTATAATATGGGTTTCAAGTGTACTCTAAACTTAGGGTTGAAAATAAACTTAGGGCCAGTTGGAAGTGATTTGGGTGGGTTATTTGGGTGTATTTTTAATTTTTTAGCAATTGAGGGGCTTGGGGGTTCGGCCTTGGGGCCGAAACAGTAACCGAAGTTGGTCAATTATTGTCTTGTCTCGATTAACTAATTAGCTTTGGTCATTTTGAATGGGACTGACATTGGTAGGGGAACCGATGCCAGTTGCTCAGTTAAATAACAAAGTGTAAGAAAATGTTGATTTTAGGCCATCTAAGGGAGTGTGAGATTAGGTAAGATGGCAAAAAGAGGAGTCTTAGGGAAGGGTTTGGGTAAAAGATGATGTTATAGGATGATTTTGGGAGGAATGGGGTTGGGTAGGTCAATAAGTGAACTAGTGGGAGGGCAAATAGGTAAGATCATAAAATGGGAGAAATAATGGAATGGAGTGGGTCGAGCTAACCTCAGAAGACCCCATGTCTTTTGAGTGCTGCCTACATAGCCCTTGCAAAAGGGGCCTTAGTCTGATGTATTTTTCCCATAAGACAGGAAAGAATATGATTTTGGTAAGTAGGTTGGGTGAAGGTGAATGGTCTAGGTAATGCATAGTAAATATTAAGCAAGGTTGAGTTTTGAATAGGAAGTCGAAAGGGTAAATGATGAACTTGTGTGGGTGTTGATGATACAGGCTAGATAGCCAATGATTATAAGGGACCAACTTCTACCCCTTCTAGTACATATGAGACCCACCATTTTGGATGAGGAGTGGTAACACATGTGGGCAGTTGTGCTAGGTGCGGTGAGGAGGTATACAAGGATTGCATAAGACCATAGTATGATGGTATCCCTCATCAATAGATGGGACTTGACTACCAACAACTTCCATCTACCAATGGGAGAGATGATTGTCACATTAGAGGATGTATACAACCTTACCAGATTCTAAAGATTCCAATCATTAGGGAGCCACTTTATCAGGTGTCATTTAAAGATGCGGTAGATCATATGATTATGGTGTTTGGACCGGCCATGGAAAAAATGACATACCATAGTGTGAGTATCAATTATGGTGCGATGTGTGTGGCACATCCTCAGGAGACTCGTATTTCAGTGTTTATGATGGTTGGCATCAGTTTTTTTCCCTTCCAAACTCAATGGTGGGAGGTTTCCACAAGCCTTGATGGGAGTTCTAGAGGACATGGTTTTTGACATGGTTTGTTTTGCATGGGCACCAACTTACTTGGTTCAGCTGTACAGGGAGCTTTGGGCTTACAAGAGGATACGACGATTCGGTCTTTGTTGCACTTATATGTTACATTGTTGGTTGTATGAGCACATTATTTTCCTTCATCTAATAGGTCAACCACGACATGGGTGACATGTGGGTGTATAAAGGGTAAGATACAAGTGGTGACTGCTAATAGAATAAGAGGTGAGGGTGGATGGGGTGAATCAAGATATTGCATACTATCAGTTGGTACTGGATAACATGTCACCTGTAGATATTCTATGGAGGTCATACCTCACTTACCTAGAGTTCACAGGCGTGTAGGAGGAGATAGAGAGTCTACATCTTTTGAGATGGATCCAGGGGTGTAGGGCCAAGTAGCACGAGCTCATACACATAGATCAGGTTAGATGACAGTTTGTCTTATAGAAAGATGTGCCCCAACCATTCCCACAGTACCATCAAGATGATGTGGAGAGGCCATTACCTCTTCCACATCCGACACCACCAGCAGGAGTGGAGGAGTAGGTAGTTGATGAGATGATAGACAACGTTGGGTACACAGATGTGTATAGGTAGCGGTGGAAAACACAATTACAGGTAGCACTAGACATGCCAGGACAACCTGATTTGGCCACTGTTATCATTAAGAGAGAGAGGCTACAGGGGAAGGTTACTGGACTATAAGCCTAGGTTACTGCTTTACAAGCACAGGTTGCCACATTATAGGCACGGTTAGTGGTAGCACAAACATAGGACAGTGAAGGGGAACACGTACCTTCCCCTCATTTACCTATGAGGGTACATGATGGGATATAGATACAGGGACAAGGTCCATCATCAAAAGTATAAGTACCAGGATAGGGTCCACAACCACAGGGATAGAAATAGAAAGGTAGTAGAGCGATGACACCACCACAGGTGGTATCAATCAACTGATACAGAGAGGTTATGGTTGAGGCCAGATATTATGAGGATCATATTACAAATCTTGATCTCCCTATCGTCATATATGCTACCTACATAGCACAACAGGCAACTGCAAGCTTGCATTCATGCAGTCAGAGGTCAGGGAGCCACCATACTCATGGGCAAGACCAATAAGAGGTGACCAGTGCATAGAGATAGAAGCCAGGTGAGGGGACAAGAGCAAGTGGTAGAGGCGCCAAGCCCTTCCAGGGATGATGAGATGATGGAGATTGTTTTTTATTTATTTATGACTTGATATACCAGCCTGCGTGCTGAAGAGGTGAGTTGTATATGAGTGTTTTTGAGAGACTTATTTATATTTGTGTATATAATGTATTGACACATGGACTTTCCAGTATATAGATGGTGGTATTTATATATGTTGTATTTAGTTTCATTTCCATTGTATTGATATCATGGAAATTAGATGTAGGTATGATTGATAATGTTGTGTTTCGGTTTAATTTCCAATTTATTAATATTATGGAAATTAGATGTGTAGACATGGTGATGATGTATGGTTTGGTTTGGGTTTAATTTCCAAAGTATTGCTATTATGGAAACTATATGTAGTCATGGTTGTTGTTTGGTTTGGGTCTAATTTTTAATGTATTGATATTACGGAAATTTTATGTAGGCATGGTTGATGATGTTTTGGTTTGGTTTAATTTCCAATGTATTGATATAATGGAAATTAGATGTAGGCATGGTTGATTATGTTTTGGTTTGGTTTAATTTCCAATGTATGGTGGTATTATGGGAACTAGATGATGGGTATAGGTATATGTGAGACAAGAATAGAACCAAGATATCCGATGTCAATGGTCTCGTCCTATTGAAGAAGCAACAAATAGATAGGGAGGAACTGAAAAGAAGAAAAATGCTTCATAGTTGGCAAGGACCATGATGATCATACCCGATAGGCTTATGAACATAAACCCCTTGAGACATTGCATGATTGATAGGTCTATGGTTGAAATAATTTTCATGATCGAAAAGTGTCGCATGAGCGCCATGTATCTTGAATAGATAGGAGAAAATAAAAGAGGGTAGGGTGGAGTGGTTTGTTTAGCGTAACCTTGTTGTGGGACAACATGCCCCTTCTGCAAGATACCCAAAACTAGCATAGGCAATTCCATGATCAAAATTTTATATTTTTCTTGATTTTTTTCTTTTGTGTTTTACTTTTTGCGTTCATAGATTGATTGATGTAGGAAGTCTATAATGGGATGAATAGTATTTTCTCCTTTAGGTCTTCGTGAAGATGATCGATGCAGGAAGTTCCTAGATAAATTTTTGTTTTAACAAATACAGATCAGTCTTTTTTTTATAGACTAAGTACAACATGTGGCTATCTTTTTATAACTTTCCTTCGAGGGAGAAGTCTACTTATAGCAGAAATAGAGAGACATAGATGTTCATTTGATGGAATCATCTATGTGCGAGAATTTTTACTCAAGGAGTAGAATTTTTGTTATCCCAAAATTTTTGCATTATTTTGGACTTGTAGTCATGGACAAGACTATAAAGGAGTATAAGCCTCTTTTATGAAGGAAAAACCAATAGCACGAAAAAGGTTAGCTATGAAAGAGGGGTTTCAAGTGACGAATGACCATGGGATTCCATCCTGAAAAGGATGAAAAGTATCCATGAGAATCATGCCATGAGTAGAGTCGTGGTACTCATATTCAAGATAAGGTTTAATGGTGACAGATAATCACATAATTATGTTTAAGTCGTTGGTCCTTAAAAGAGGTAGGTAGAAAGAGAGTTTCGCTCAAGGGACGAGCATATATGAGACATAAAGTGATGTAGTAATTTATTCAACAATAGAATGATCAAAGATGAATTTTGTAAAGGGGATGGGTGACAATATAAGGTGCAACCCAATTAGGAACAAACATGTCTCATTTACTTTTCTCCATTTTGGTTACATGTTGATTTTCCTTTAGGACACGATCGTAGATCTTGAATGTTTATTCTTAAATGCAATTTTCATATGCATGCTTAATTCACTTTTGGTATATTTGGAGGTGGTCTAGAGTGTTTACATGCCGTTCTTCTAGTAGCTCAAGTTGTGTCAAAAATTATTGGAAAAAGCATCATCAGAGAGGATATCTTTAAGATATATACTAAGAGATGGAATTTGGAATTTGAGAGGTAGGACAACCTCTATACCATAGACCAAAGAGAAAGGTTTGGTAGCGGTACAGGTGTGAATACTGGTACAATAATCCCATAAGGTGAAAGCAATGTGCATGTGCCAATCCTTACCAGATTCGTCAACCACTTTCATATGAATTTTGGTGAGAGTCTTTTCAGAAGATTCAGCTTGACCATTTTCTTGTGGGTAATATGGTGAAGAGAAACTGATTTAAATACCAAATTTGTCACATAGTTTGCATAGGGTTTTGTTTTGAATTTTTTTTCATTGTTAGCGATGAGGCGATGAGGAACACTAAAGTGAAAAATGATACGGTGGTTGATAAATTCGACTATTTTCTCAGCTTTGGTAGAAATGAGAGGGATGGCTTCCACTCATTTAGTGTAATATTCAGTCATCGTGATGATCCAGTGATGACGTTGTGAGGAATTAAGGTTAATCTCCTCAATGAGATCCAAACCCCACTAAGAAAAGGTCCAAAATTCTCTGGCGACTTGTAAGGCGTGACTACGAGTATGATGAAGGTTAGCATGTTGTTAACACTTCACACAATGTTTAACATAGTCACAATAGTATCAGTTAAGGTTTGGCCAATAGTAGATGAATTGAAGGATACACTTAGCAACAATGATACCACTAAAATTTCCCCTACAAATCCCATCACAAATTCATTTGATGGTGTACGGTATTTCAAAACTAGTGAGGCATCGCATGAGAATACCGTCAAAGCTACATTTATAGAGAAGAACTCCCATGATGGTGTAATAAGAGACACCTTTTAGGAAGGATTTTCATCCATTACGAGTGAGATCCAGAGGTAGAATTTAAAGCGAGAGGTAGTTAGTGAACTATTTATACCAAATGTCGTGTGGGTCAGTATCGATGCTACCCAAAACATTAAGGTCAAGGATAATATAAGAAGGTAAATGCAACCAATGTATTATGATAAATATTTTTGAGTCTGAAGGTGAGGTAGGTATTTGAGAAGAAATAAAAGCCATGGTATCTATGAATTTCTTAGTGGATCACGGAGTGGCTTGAATGAGGTAGTGATCAAACGTGGTCAAAATTAGGTCAGCGTGATGTTTATATTTTTGAAACTCATCATTACAACACGGGTACAAACCATTGATTTGGTTCACAACCAGTTAAGAGTCACCAAATATATTAATGGATTTAACACCTAGGGAAATGGCAGTTTGAATACCTAACACAAGAGCTTCAAACTCAGTTATGTTATTTTTACAGTCAAAGACTAGTTTAAAGGACAGTGGCATAGGCTCACCATCAAGAGGAATGAGGATGACCCCCGAACCTCCCCCATGGTAACATTTGGATCCATCAAAGAATAATTTCATTTGATAAATAATATCATCAATGGAGAGGGCGACGATAGATTCATCAAGAAAATCAAAGTTTGAGGATTGATTCCCAAGGAGAAGAGCATCTGCAAGTTGATTTGCGGTGATTTTATCTTTTACAGACTTTTTTATGAATGAACTCCAACTCAAATTCTACAAGAAGCATGAGCCAATGAGCGGTGTGTTGGTGTTGGTAAGGTTTGATGTACATGTAATGAAGAGGGTCATTGTTGGTAACAACAAACGTTTTGTGATTAATAAAGTAGTGGCGAAGTTTGGTGGCCACGAAGACTAGGGCTAAGCAAATATTTTTAGCATGAGTATATCGAATTTCGTAGTCTAGAAGAGTATGGCTTATGTAATAAACTACTTGTTCCCTATGCTTTTCATCACAATGAGCAAGCATGGCACCCAAGGAATGGTCAATAATAGAAATGTAAAGGTAAAAAGTTTGTTCGTGTTTAGGTGGAATGAGCACAGAAGGCTGAAGAAGGTAGTTTTTCAATGCTTCAAAGGCTTTATGACACTAATCATTCTAAGAGAAAGAAATGAATTTTTTAAGGAGGTGGTCAAATGGTTGTCATCATTTTCAAAGTTGAGAGATGAAGCCTCAGATAGATTGTAATTTTCCTTGTAAGCTATGAAGCTGCCAAAGGTTAGTAGGTGGAGGCATGTCAAGAATTTCCCTTATCTTAGCGGTAGAAGTGGTAGATGTGGTAGATTCCTTAATTGGGATTAGGACATCATTTGGATGGTAATTCATATTACAAGTTTTGAAGGGGGAGGGATGTTCCTAAATAATGTAAGGTTTCCCTTCATATTCAAATTTGAGGCAACAGTGAAGGCTGGAAGGTACACAAGCCATGAGATGAATCAAGGGATGACTTAGCAACATGTTATACTAGAACTCTCCTTTGAGAATGTAGAAGAATTCAGGAATAGTTCAAGGACCCACATGGATTTTGTGGACAATGGTGTCAAGGATAGTGATCATGGTATCTTTCAAAGATCAAATCATGATGGGGTTTATAGACATATAATTATTTGGTATGCCTATTTTTTCATAGGCATGAGAAGATATGATGTTGATGCTAGCACCACCATCAATCATAACGCATTTAATGTGAATATCATTAATGTAAGTAGAGATGAAAAGAGTGGGATGAGGATCATCAGGTTGTAAAGGGGAAATCTCTTATTTGGAGAAATTAATGGAAGTAACCTGATGAGGGGTAATGAGGGCGGTGATAAGTGAAGTGTCATTGGGTGTAACCTCGATGGATTACAGGACCTCTATCAGGGCTCAGAGATGAGAATCAGAAGTTTGAATCAAGTCATATAAAGACATATCCAATAGGGACTGGTGAAGTTGTTTGATCATTGAACGATGTGTAACCCCGAAAGAAGTAGGTGATGCTCGTCCAAGGATGGTTATCATAGGGGGAGGTGTAAGTGTAATGGTAGGTAAAGGAGAACTAGAAGGGTTACCAACTTTTTCCTTTCCTTTGTCTTTTACATGTTGTGACCGAGTGGCTACACGCACCATGTTAATTTTGAAGATAGGAGGAGGAAAAGAGGTTTTTTTAGCCTTACCTTTATCCCTATTTGCATGTGAAGGTAAAGGTTGTAGAATGGGTTTCAAGTTAGGTTGTGTGGTGAAGGGTGAAGAAAGAATGGAATCCTCCTGCAACAAATCATCTTCTTCGAAGAGACCATCAGAATCACAAAGCTGAAGGAGAATTTTTTTAAGAGCCTTACAACTCTCGACATCATGCCCTAGTGAGAAATGATAAGCCTAAATTTTTGTGTCGTCAAACCCTAGTAGTTTAGGTTTGAGAGGATCATAAGGCTTGATAGGTGGAAGTAATATAAAAAATGTCTCTAACAACCGAGTGAGGATGTTAGACTAGGATCCTACTAAAGGATCACAATGAGAGGTAAAGGTTGTCTTGGTCAAAGGGGTAGGCGACCTTCATGAGGGAGGCAAGGTGAGAGATCATGTTGGTGTAACTAATTTTTTATAGGTAGTGAAGGTTAGGGTTTAGGTTATGCATTTTTGGGTAAAGGAAGAGGAATAGCACATGAGCGAAGGATACTAAGAAGGTGTAAGTATTTGAATAAGCCAAGGCGAAAGTGTGGGTGTTGGCAAGAGTAAGGGTAAAGGTAGTGAAGAAGGTGTGGGTAGCACGAGAGGTAAAGATTAGGGTATAGGTTGTCACACTTTGGGTTTGCCTTGGTAAAGGGGTAGGTTAACCAAGGTTGAAGGATGTGGGCCCAATATCGATGGCAGAAGTGAAGGTGAGTGAGAAGGTGTGGGGGATACTGGGGTGTGAGCCCTAAGAGGTTGGGTCTTCCTTTTAGGTGCCAGAGTAGATTTTGTTATTGGTGGTGAAGAAGTTGACAAATCTAGCTTCACAGGGGGTATAACAGACTTGGTACCGGTAAAACCCCTAAGGTGGTAGTAGGTTTTTGAGAAAATGGAGGCCTGAGTGGAGAGGGTGCTAATGAAGAAGGGGCTAATACCACCAGTTTAGGTGTAATAGCATTAGTCGCTTTGAAGATATTTGGATATATGGTCGAGGTATCAAGGGAGGACATCTACATTTGTGTGGAAACGGGGATTCTAAGGCATCCCTAGAGGGTAGTGTAATTGACATACTCCAAGTGGTCAACCAAACGAGAGAATGGTTTTGGAGTAGATGAAGAGGACAATGACTTGGTGTTAAATCCTGTGAAGAGCTATGATGCCCACAAGACATGGAAGGTCTTAGCCTTTGACTCGGTGGGTAAGATTGATGTAAGAAGAGCGATGGAATATTTAAAGACTTTCAAATAGATATCACCAATAGGAAAAGTAGATAAAATTGGCTCCTTTACGAGTTGAGGAGAAGGTAAAGTGGGTATTGTAAACTCCTCTATAGGTAGAAAGGAAGATAAGGTGGGTTCCTCCATGGGTAGAAGAACATGTAAGGTGGGTTTCTCTATGGGTAAAGGAATAGGTAAGGTGGGTTCCTCTATGGGTAAAGGAACAAATGAGGCATATCCTCTAGAGGTAAAGGAACATGTAAGGTGGATTCCTCTATGAGTAAAGGAACAGGTGAGGTGGATTCCTCTATGGGTACATGAACAGGTGAGGTGGATTCATCTATGGGTACAGGAACATGTAACGTGGAATCCTCTGTAGGTAAAGGAGCAGGTAAGGTGGGTTCCTCTATGGGTGAAGGAACATGTGAGGTGGGATCCTCTATGCATAGAGGATTTCATGTGAATATTTCCTCAATAGATGTTATAGGAGGATACTGGATAGAAGGATCAGACATTGTATTGAAGACTATCTGAACCATATGTACACTGGTTTCTTTTTTAGACATCTCACTAGCATGAGTTGATGAAGGAGCATGGTTAGGAAAAGGTTTTCTGAAAACATCCAAGTTTTCATTAGTAGGTGTGTTAGGTTTGTCAAGGATGAGATCACCATTGTCTAACATTCCTTACACAATGTTTTTAAAGGTTTTGTAATTTGCATCACTATGTCCTTTTATGTGGTGGTAATTACAGAATTTATTTTCCTTATACCAAGCCAATGTGGGGTGAGAAGGATCAAAACCATTATGTGGTTTAATAGGAGGAAGAGTGATGGCTCTAGCCTTCAACAACTTTTCCAATACAGAAGAATAAGGCTCCTCAATGGGAGTGTAAATCTTTTGTTCATACCGATATTGAAAATTTTTCACTAATGAGAGATTTGAAGGAGGTTTAGGTTGATTGGATGGATGAGAAGGGCCGAATTTTAGAACTACCATGTTAGCAGATATTTTTATCTTGGGATGGTTTTTGGGTGGTTTGGAAGAAGACTTGTTTGATTTGAACAAAACATTTTTCTTATGCGGTTTTAGTTTTTCTTCTTCGAGGGCATGGATCTCAAGCTTCCTAGCCATGGTAAAATCCTTGTCAAATGTACGAAACATTTGAACCTAAATATTTGTAGAAATGTGTCTAGTACATTCCCTCTTAAAAAATTCTATGAGCTTAGGCTGTAGGAGAGAGAAGGAAAGCTGATTGATTAGGCTTCACCAACATGCAACGAAATCAGCAATAGACTTGTCATCATATTGATGAATAGAATATAAATATGTGATAGAGACCTTTTTACAAATGTTTATCGAAAAGTGGTTGAGAAATATTTGCACTAATTGTTTAAAGGAAAATATTGAGTGCTTGGGGAAATCACTGTACCAGTCTAAGGCAGGTCCCAACAAGGACATGGGAAAGGTACAAAGGAGTAAGATATCATCATGTCCTATTAGGTAACAAGTGTGTCTAAATGAACACAAGTGTTGTTGTGGTTCCTCCTTATTTTTAAAGCAGTTGAATTTAGGTAGCTACCATTGCGCGGGATATAGATGAATAGGTATAGAGGGATGGATGGGTTCGTTACAAATATCATCATATGTTAATATGTTACGTGACCCAAAAACTGAGGCCTCAATATGAATTATATCTATCATTATTTTAATGAGATCTGTTGTGGGGTTTGATTGAGGGATGCCCCCTGAGGTATAAGGGGCTTGAAAATATGAATGGGTTGTAAAAGTCACACCAATATGTGGTGGTGCCGAGTACATGAATTGAGACATAGGTATGTAGGAAGTAGTGGACGAGGAGGGAAGATACCCCGAATACACAATTAAGGCGATGGGTTACATTTGAGGTAAGGTGGAAGTGGCAGGGGCTTGTGGAAATATCCTCATGGCGACATGTGGAAGAGTTTGGGGAATAGAGACCACCAAATTATGAAATGGAATGGAAGAGGGTAATGCAACCAAAGGTTATGTAGGAATAGGTATATAAGATATTGATGATGATATAATATAGGGAGTGGATATGGATATTGTAGATGACATTGGGATAGAAGATGTCAAGGATGCAGAGTTTACGTGAGAAGTAGGCGGTTGCAAAATAGGATTAAGAAACTCTAGAGTAGTTTGGGTGGCCACATTAGGATTCCCTGATATGGCAGAGATGGTAGAAATGGTGGGCATGGAAGTGGGAATTCCATAAAGGGGATAAACTTATGATTCATGGGTGGAAGAAGTGGCAAGGTAATGTTACAAGGGCCTTGGTGTTATGATCAAGGAATATAGTGAATTTGTCATCACCTACGGGTACATTCGCAAAATAATTAGGATCCATTAGAGATGAAATGGAAGGTGGTGAAGGGCTAGAGGGCAAGGGTATACAACTTGCATGGAAAGTAAGAGATTTTGCCTATTGACGAGTCCAAACCATACGTAAGGATGGAAAAAAGTACTTTGGGCTATGTAAAAATGAAAGAAACTCATAAACAAACTTTTGGAAAATGTATGGAAGGTGAAATTAGCTCGTTGTTTTTGACATAAAATAAGAAACAGAGAGACTGATACCAGTCAGTGAATCAGTGCTTGTAAGAGGAAATGATCAATGTCAGTTGTGGAATTGATACCGGTAGGGAAGATTAAATCTAAACTTAAGAAAATTGAAATTTCTAAGCAAGATTTTGGTCAAAAGAAGTTGAGAACTGGGTTGTGTACATCAATTCCAATCTAACACAATCAGAGAACTAGAATTAACTGATTTTGATGGCCGAGTGTAAAAAAAAGAAAGAAACTGATGAAATACGATCTCACACCTCAAATAGTAGAAGACAAGAAAGAAATTCAAAAATCCAACAAGCAAAATCTAACAAACACGTTATCCTAGAAATAAGATTTTAGTGTTTTGATGGCTTAAGCCTTAGGATTGGCCGTTAATATATAGAAAGGAGTGCATATAAGGTACCTAGAAGCCAATTATGGATGGTTTCAGGGATTTTTCGTGAGGGGCATCCTGGATATACCTTTCGGTACATGAGGTCCAAGCTTTGATATGAAAATCCAGGCAGAACACCGGTCAGGGCCCACTATCAACGGGTATTGAAATCCTTGATAACTTCATCTTGGGATTTGGGGAATGCTTTTGAAATGTGTTGTTTTTTTGAGTGATTTGGAAAAGTGTGTGCAAAATTGGACTACACTTAATTACCCAATCATCAATCGGTCATGACCTCCATTATATTTGATTGCTAATTAGACTATGTGAGCTAAATGCAAGAATACACATGATACAATGCAACAATTTTAAACCCAAATCAAAATATTGAGATTGGATGAAAGCGATAGTGAATAGGAATATAATATGAATTTCACTAATGCAAGCAAGAAAGAAAAAAGAATGATTCATTTTAATTTGCACAAAATGAAATGTGACTTTTAGAGAAAATAGAATAAAGAATGTTACCAAGGAGAGATTTAGTGAACATTTTGGAAAGGAAACAATGAGAAATGCAATCCTAAATTAATATAAGGAACCCAAAAATGATGAGGGTCCCATCGGGAGTGCCAAAATGTTTCACCACATAGGAGTACCATATGAAAAAATGATTTAAAAGGTAAAGGTAAGGTACATGAGGAATACCTAGAGGTCATGAAGAGGTTGTGCACCATTGTTGAAGACCAAGCCGGTTGTAGAGCACTCATTTTTGTCTTGGAAGGACTACCTGAGAAGAAAACCAAGACCACAAAATAGAATTAATAACATAGGTCAGTGGATTTCCAAGCATGAGCTAGATCTAGAAAGTGGGGTGCTTCCTTGAAGGCTTTCAATCCATGCCTTAATACAAATTAATGTTGATAAATATCATGAAATGGAAAGTCTTACTATAGTTATATGATTTGGGTATCTCACACAACACAATAGTCTAAATCTAATCTAAATGATGAATATAAAATTAAATCTAGGACAATGGTCGGTTGTTAGGGTCTATAGGTATGACAGAGGGTAGAAAGAAGGTTTGAATGAATTCTTGGGAGGTTTTGGATATTTCTAGGTGGAGGAATGAGATCGATGATCTAAGGGAAAATTATAGACACAGAGACCGATGTCAGTTGTGGAATCAATGTCGCTCACTGGTTATAGCCGGGATCAGTTGGGTAACCAATCACGGTAGGGGAAATTGAGTTTCAAAGGTAGAAAGGAGGTTGATTTGGGCTCTCTTTGATTACACAGAGTATTGGGAGGTCTTAGGTAGGGTGTAGGAATTTAGGTGAAAGCTCAGTAGGGGTAGAAAGGGTGGTAGAAATGGCAGAGTGGTTCCAGTTGGTAGGGTGTCAGGTGAATGGGCTACATAAGGTATCTAAGAGAGGAAGGAGGTGATTATAAAAAGAGAAAGGATCTAAAACCAAAGCTAATGAAATCAATAACCTAGTGAAGAATACTTATCAGAGATTTAGAGATTGGTAGAAGGTGGTGGTTGGTGGGTGTACATAGGAGAGACGAGTCAAGATCCAGTTACATGGTAGCGAAGGTTGAGTGCTTCTTCATGAAAATGGTTCAAGCCTATGAAGCCATAAATTTATTTTGTTGTGGAGATTTTGATGCTATGGTGCTTAGTTTATCGTCAAGGTGTCGATTGAATGCCAAAGATGAAAGATCAAAGAAATGCCAAACAAAAGAAGAACCCAAGAAAAGAGTTAAAAATGCTTATTTAAAGGAACTGATGGCTCCACCTCCTCACATGTCATCTTCATCACTATGACCTCCCTTCACATGCACACTTTTCATGAATAATCCATATTGGGAACATATTCCATTTGATCCTACTTGCGACAACTCTATATGTTCACATGATGGCTTGGATAGAACTAGATTCACTTTTAAAGATCTTTATCCTCCGACACATAACCCTCATCTATATTATGAATTCATCACTATTACTGCAACATATGGTCTATGTGTATTCCATCTCACATTTTACCTCCAACATATACCTCCTCCAACTCTTCTCATATTGGGATGGTATGGCTTAAATATATAGGAGGCACATTAAACCTTGATCATACAGATATATCATTTCCCATGCCCTTTTAACATATATTCATTTTTAACAGTTATTTTATTTGGCTATACATAGAATCTCACTCACTATTATGCACACGGGTGTCCATTACCACCCTTCACTTACAAAGAGTATGTTATTGGTATGTATAACTTGCATCTTAGTGGTTCATTATGTGATCAACCTGAAACCTTTGCTTATCAGGTCTCTAACTCTTATCTGTATGACTTTGACCCTGAAACTGATGATCTCTTAGATGACATTACATGATCAATTCTTCATCTTCGACACTTGGTTGGCATAACATTCACACAACCCCCTCACCATCCTATAATTAACACATGTGTTATACTCACATTTACATATATCCACATTCTAGCATCCACATAGTCACTTACATCACATGCATCATCATTACCCTATGACACACTCTTGTGCTTTGGTTCACACATGATTGTTGAGGGAATTATTTACACATGGACCCCACACACTGCACAATATTTACTACAAATTAAGCATGACATATCATCACACAATCCTACATGATCTACATATCACGCACTACATCATATGTTATAGGCATTGTGAGTATTCATACATCTTACACTTTACATCCTACATATTTTCTTATCTACATACTACACATGACTCACACACTACACCATATCTATCACATGTTGTGCATTTGTCTCAAATCATACACGTCATCTTACATTTCATTTTACATCTATTTTTCTATAGATATTAGGGCATGGAAACTTCATACATTACATTTTATTCTATAACGTACATTACACATTTTGCATATTCACCTCTATGTTCTGCACTCACTACTTGATGATGCACTCTAGTCTCACAGTCCATACTAGACTGTTAAGGGTATACATCACACTCAAATGTTCATCATTTCATCTTCTCATGCGACATTCCTAGGATTAGTGATATACACCTTAGGCTATAGGGTCACTTCTTCTAGAACCATCTCGTGATAGGGTACCTCATCACCTTCAATTACATTATTTAGTGGTATACGCTTTAGGTTACATCACCACCTCCTTTCTATTCATTTAGTCATGATATATGCTTAGAATATAGAGTCATGTACATGTCATTGCTATGTCACATATCATCACCACACACTCATCACAATGCGCTACATACATCACATAGTTTGACTGTTTCCCGATGACGCACTCTTTTTTTTTGGTTCATTATTGACCGTTGATGGGGCATACTAAATTAATTTCACTGCATACAACTCCATTCACTCAGGGATCATGTGACTCCTATCATCCATTTTTCATTCCACTCCATCCATCCACAACATATTGCATTTACTCTTACTTGCACTTGTCTTTACATGTTAACTTTACTACGCATGTTAGATAGATCTCTTGTATGTCATTATCTTTACCATACACACATGCACATTCACATCCTTCTCTAGTTGTGATCATAGATACAAGCTTATGCATGCATCATCAATGATTTACACACTACCTATTAGGGGCATCCACATTCGTACACTACATGTGTTATTGTTTCATTTTATAATTAGCACTTTCTGTTATCAGGTTATACATGCTTTGACATACATGTTATTTTCTAACATGTTAACGGGTGCTTCATGTGCAATAATTGTTATACAGGGATATTTGCTTCCATACTTGTTTGTTTGGTTGTTATTTTCTATCTTCTTTGTGGGATTTTCCCTTTGTTGCATATAAAAAATTTCTTGTTCACGGCCATGATAGCCTTGAGTGTCTTACGACACTCTGAGTGGTGTCCCATGTTTGCAACCCTCTTTGTGCGGTCTATGATTGTCTCTTTGAGTGTATACATTATCTACTTATTTTTTAGCCTACACAGTGTTTGCTTCTACATGCATGCTTGTTCATAATAACACTTGTTTCTCTCCACTTTTTTGTGTGTGCCTTGGTCTTTATCAAGAACATTCCCTTCCCTCTGCAGGGCTCAGTTTTAGTTACGTGGTCGGTCCTCTTTTGGGGCCGCATTCTCCTATTTGCGATGTTGTATGCGCCTGCAAAGAGGATGGCATCATTTAGGGCTTACACATGGTACCAATATAGTTCAATGTATAGTTTAGTCTAAAGTCTACATTCAGTCTACAATTTGCGAGTTCATTCAGACTAGTCTACGAACCCCATACACATCGAATTTAGCAAGGTAGATTGTCCCCAGCATTCTTGGGAGTAGTTACAGGTTGGAGGATACAACAGACTTTCTTCCTGACACTACTTTGGAAAACGACATCATATCTCCCAAAAAACTAGACAATATAGAGATCTCTTCACCAATCTCAGGGAAGAAGTTACAGGTTGGAGAATAACACAAATTTCTCCCTGCACTAGTTCGGCCATAATGGCATGAGATCACCAAAAAAACTCGCACTTCACTGAAATTTACAGGATATCCTCCCTACACCTTTTTTCTCATCTCAGATTAGGTGCAAATATTCCTTTTTTATTGTTATTTTCACATGTTTCTTTACATACATACATGCATTTTACACATATACATGTGTATTAGACTATTTGATCATCTTCTCTTTTGTAGGCCCATCTATATGGGAAGCAAGTAGTAAACAAAAACACACACATGAAGAGTACATACACAATACTAACCATGCAAGTACACTACACACATTGTCATATACACGCGTGCTTCTACCCTAGGTTCACTTTCATCACTTTTTACACTTTTGCATCTTTAGTCTCCATGCTTCATCTTTTTGTCACTCCACACTTTGTCTAGTTCTTTAGCACGTTTCTACATCAGTCTACATGGAATATCAGGTACACATCTATATCTACTTTATGTTACCGAGCTTTCCACTGACCAACATAAAGTGAGGGCAAATGTAGTCACTAAATCACACACTTTGAGTCAATATTTAGTCCCAGTCTCATACTATGATTCATATGGTTTTTGAGTGAAGAAATTACTAATTAACCCATGTCCTTTTGCCTTTTTATTTCACTTTATATCATCACTGCTGACCTCTGCATGTACTTGTTTAGTTTGTTTTGTCATTCTGTATTATTCATATTCCTGACTGGGGTGCCTCAGGCACCCTAGTCCTCTTTGTTCTTTGCTTCCATATTTTGGGAACTTTCTAGCCATTTGAGCTTTCCATATTTTTATTGGTCAGCCTTTTCGGGGTTAATTACAAAATTAGAACAATAGAAAAATATAAATATAAAGTTATGAGACCATAATGAGTGACCAAGCACTAAGCATATACTATCACCATCTAGAGTTGCATCCATCAAAGGCACCTAAATCTACAATTACATCCATTTACCTCCATCACAAGGCACACAAGGTTGGTTCATCTGCATCACACTTCATAGGAGGGGAGTCAATTATTTCCATGCACACATTTATTACATTCTACATCTAGTTATTACTCGTTACTTCACAAAGTGCAACTGGCACAAGAGAAACTTAGGGCACGATTTACACTCACACATAGAACTATATCGGGTCTGAGACGTAGTGCAGTGCTTAGTTATTAAGTCCATTTTCGCCATTGAGGACAGTCTGACCCCTTCATTTGCATATTTATTTTTTAGTGGTTTGATGCTTGTCTTGGGATTTTCTAGGTCTCTCCGTCATCTCTGGTTTGCAGCGACATCCAACGCAGTTCAGAGAAGTTAGTGCAATAGGAAACAACTACAAGTGAACATCTAATGACACCTTAGAGGAGGGTTTTAGACTATTTCCGTAGACTAGAGCACCCAAATATCATACCATGGTGCCCACAAGTGCCCCTGTCCCTCTCCATGTGCCCCAGTCTAATCAGGGAGCTCGAATCTATGCTTTCTGAGGCTTTTGTGTGGTTGTTTCCTCCTCCTATTTTTGTGGTTCACACTACGACACAGTCTCACATATTTGTAGAATCAGCTAAGGATTTATGTACCCCTCTCGCACATTAGGGTTTTATATTTCTATTTACTTAGTTGCTTGGGCCATTTCCTTTATTTATTTAGTTTTTATTTACTGCTTTGCATAACATTAGATTAGAATATTATATTCCATTTTAGTTTAATCATTTTGTTGAACTCATACTCACTCTTCACACTCTTAGGGTCCTCATTCTTTGTGTATCATTCTAAAGTATAGTCATCATGAGTATCTCAATCAATGATTATTTTCTTGCACATCCTAAGGTAAGGCATAGAATCCAACATATTCTTGCTACTACTTGCATTCGTGATGATATGCATCCTGACTCAATCAATCAAACTTTTGTATACGCATTATCTCAGCACATAGCATTCAAATATAATATTCTCACTGATCTTAACACTTTTGACAATGATCCACTCTTGTATATCATGATTCACATATATAATGTGGGTGTCAAGCATACTCTAATTGATAACGTATATGAACTTAATTTGTGTCCTATGGTATTCCTTAAAAACCTAGGTCTTTCTGTTCGTGATGTTAGTCCATCATCTCTACCCCTTCATGTATATGATGGTTCCTTTCACCCTTGCGTAGGTCACATTGTTCTTCATATCACTGTAGGGCCAAAAAACATTAACATATTATTCTTTGTCATTGACTTTCTAGTCTCATATAATTGTTTTCTTGGTAGGCCACAACTTCATGTCATGCAATCTGTTGCCTCTACAGTACACCATTTTGTCAAATTTATACATGAAAGTGTTGAATATACCATTATTCGTGACCGTGATGCTTACAAATATTGTGATCGAGATCTTAATACTAATCTTCCTATTCCACGCACTAATACTATAAATGACCCTCAACCAATGGATGAACTACCTCATTTTCCACCACTCGAGGGTGTTATTTGTGTCATTGATGTAGTTCCTTCCACTCCACCGCCTCCCCCTACCACTACTATTACTATGGTTTTTTATCAGGGGTCTCTTTCTACATCAAATGTTGTTTTAGCTCCTCCACCTTCTCACATGCCATCTTCATCACTATGACCTCCCTTCACATGCAAACTTTCATGAATGATCCATATTGGGAACATATTCCATTTGATACTTATGACGACACTATATGTTCACATGATGGCTTGGCTAGACTTAGATTCAATTTTGAAGATCTTTATCCTTCAACGCATAACCCTCATATATATCATGGATTCATCACTATTACTGCATCCTATGGTCTAAATTTGTATTCCATCTCACAGTTTACCTCCCGCATATACCTCCTTCTACTCCATTCATATTGGGACAATCTTGGCTTATATATATAGGAGGCACATTAGACCTCGATCATATGGATATATCATTTCCCATTCCCTTTGGACGTATATTCATTTGCAATAGTTATTTTCTTGGCTATACATAGAATCTCACTCATTGGTATGTGAATGGGTGTCCCTTACCACCCTTCATTGGTGAAGAGTATGCTATGGGTATGTACAACTTGTGTCTTAATGGCTCATTATGTGATCAACCTGACACCGTTGCTTATCAAGTCTCTAATGCTTATCCGTATGACTTTGAATCTAAAAATGATGATCTCTTACATGACATTACATGATCGATTCTTCATCTTCCACACTTTGGGGGCATAACATTCACACAACCTCCTCACCATCATAGAATCAACACATGTGTTATACTCACATTTACATATATCCACATTCTAGC
The DNA here is from genome assembly GCA_019776745.2 of Taxus chinensis. Taxonomy (NCBI): domain Eukaryota; kingdom Viridiplantae; phylum Streptophyta; class Pinopsida; order Cupressales; family Taxaceae; genus Taxus; species Taxus chinensis. Next base: position 149,444,116 of record CM034148.1, read on the forward strand.
ATTCACATAGTCACTTACATCACATGCATCGTCATTACCATATGATGCACTCTTGTGCTTTGGTTCACACTTGATTGTTGAGGGCATTATCTACACATGGAACCCACACATTGCACAATAATCACTACACATTAGGCACCACATGTCATCACACAATCCTACATGATCTACATATCACTCACTACATCATAGGTTATAGGAATTGTGAGTCTTCATACATCCTACATCTTGTCTTACATGCATCATACACATACTACACATGACTCACACACTACACCATAACTATCACATGTTGCGTGTTTGTCAGATATCATACACGTCATCTTATATTCCATTTTACATTTTCTATGTAATACATCTTAGGGAATGGACACTTCATACATTACATCCTATTCTATAACGTACATTACACATTTTGCATATTCACCTCTACATGTTGTACTTACTACTCGATGACACACTCTAGTATCATAGTCCATACTAGACTGTTGAGGGTATACATCAAAAATGGATCACATCACACTCAAATGCTCATCATTTCATTTTCTCATGTGAAATTCCTAGGATTAGTGATATACGCCATAAGCTATAGGGTCAATTCTTCTAGCACCATCTCATGATAGGATACCTCATCACCTTCACTTACATTATTTAGTGGTATTCACTTTAGGCTACATCACCACCTCATTTCTATTCATTTAGTCATGATATACGCTTAGGTTATAGATTCATGCACATGTCATTACTTTGACACATCTCATCGCCACACACTCATCATAACGTGCTACATACATCACATAGTTCGACCATTTACCGATGATGTGCTATCGATTTTGGTTCATTCTTGACTAATAATGGGGCATACTAAATGAACCTCACAGCATACAACTCCATTCACTCAGGGGGGCACGTGCCTCTCCTCATCCATTTTTCATTCCATTCCATCCATCCACAACATACTACATTTTATTGTTGCATTTACTCTTGCTTGCACTTGTCTTTACATGTTCACTTTACTACACATGTTAGATAGATCTCTTGTATGTCATTATATTTACCATACACAAATGCACATTCATGTCCTTCTCTAGTTTTGATTGCAGATACATGGCTTATACATCCAGCACTGATTCTTGACACACTACCTATTGGGCGCATCCACATTCTTACACTATAGGTGTTATTATTTCATTTAAACTTAACACTTTCTATTATTAGGTTATACATGCTTTGACATACATGTTATTTCTCTAACATGCTAATGGGTGCTTCATGTGCAAAATTTTTTATGTAGGGATATTTTCTTCCATACTTGTTTTTTTGGTTGCTATTGTCTGTCTTTTTTGTGGGATTTTCCCTTTGTTGTGTACACTCACTTTCTTGTTTGCAGCCATGACGACCTTGAGTGTATTAGGACACCATGAGTGGTGTCCCATGTTTGCAGCCTACTTTGCACGGTCTATGATTGTCTCTTTGAGTGTTTACATTATCTGCTTATGTTCTATCCTACACAGTGTTTAATTTTACATACATGCTTATTTGTACTAACACTTGTTTCTAGCCATTTGTTTGTGTGTGCCTTGGTCTTTACCAAGAACATTCCCTTCCCCATGCAGGGATCAATTTTAGTTACGTGGTTGGTCCTTATTTGGGGCCACATTCTCCTATCTGTGACATCGCATGTGCCCCTAAAGAGGGGGGGTTTCATTTGGGGTTTACACACGGTAACGATACAATTTAGTCTATAGTCTACAATATAGTTTATAGTTTGTGAGTGGGTTCAAATTAGTCTGCAAACCCTATAGAAATGGATTTTACAGGGAAGATTTTCCTTAGCATTATGGGGAGCAGTTACAGGTTGGAGGATACAATAGACGTTCCTCCCTACACTACTTCAGCCAGTGGCGTCAGATCACCCAAAAAACTAGACAATACAAAGATCTCTTCAACAATCTCAGGGAAGTGGTTTTAGGTTGGAGAATAACACAACTTTATCCCTACACTACTTCAGCCAAAGTGGTGTGAGATCGCCCAAAAAACTCACACTTAACTGACAGTTACTTGATATCCTCTCTACACCCTTTATTTCATCTTGGATCAGGTGCACATTTTCCTTTCTCATTTTCATTTTTGTACTATTTTTAGATGTTTCTTTCCATACATACATGTAAACCCAAGGCCTTTTATAAAATAAAAAGAGAGAGCCTTTTACAAAGGCCCCTATCCTTTGTGGGAAACCCAAACTCTAGTGTTAGATGGGGTATTTTGTTATCAGGTGATTTGTTCGATATGATAATATTGGTTGTATGAGGGTGGTGCCCCTTCTAACATCCCACTTCTTTATTGTGTTTCTTATTTCAGTTTTGGGTGATGGCCTTGTTGTCACAGATGAATACACCCTTTGGAGAGTGGTGTGATAAATCCCCCTCTAACTGACAAAATGGAAGCACTCCTAGCTAAGGGTGACCTGTATGTTAAAGTGAGTCTCCAGAGAGGATGGTTCCGCTACTATAACACCTAAGACTAGTTATACTTCTAAGGTTACTCTACTGTACTATATGAATTGGGAAAAAGGAGAGGTAATTAAGGGAAAAACAGAAAGGATGGTGATACACTAGAAATTTTGAGGATATTAAAACTTGTGTGAGCCACACAGATGGACCATGGGAACCACACACACCATACACAACCTATGATAGATATGTCAATGCAAAAGTGCTTTAGAGAAGGATTTGAAGCCGTGACAAAATAAAGAAGGGGCAGAAAATAGCTTTGAAAGGACAATTTGGTAGAGCTCCACAACAGAAATCCCAAACAAAACTTGGTTAAACACAATCAACAACTTGTAAATCACATATAATTACATAAAGGCATGGAAAATAAATTGTAAAGCAAGGATAGAACAATATAATGGGATAAAAAGCAGTTTTAAGACATTATATTGCACAATACATAAGCTGTAGGAAGGTAAAAATAAATCCTTTATTGATCCAAGAGGTGAAACAATTATAATAAATCACTTCGAACCCCTGCTCTTCCACTTAGAACTCTAAATTGCTCCAAAATGATGAATATAAGTTGCCAAGATCTTGTTGACAATGAAATCCATGGATTTATATAGAGAATGAGGGAAAAAAGGGGAAAATAGAAGAGACATGCAAATGTGAAGATTATGATAGAAAAACATGTGATGTTGCATTTAGATCCTACAACTTTGCTCCAAAATAGCACTTCCCACACTCAAAATGTGATGGCGTATACTCAGAATAGAAGTTTGTTGCCCTTCACATGTTTCTGTTGATTTTAGACTCATGTGCATGGTCTAAAAGGTTTTATTGCATTAAACCCTAGTAATCTTAGCCCCCAAGTGATAAAAATGGAGTCTTGTTGCATGATCTTACCCATTTTAGCTTCTACATGAGCCAAATTTTGATTTTGGGCAAATAAATAAGCTAAAATATCATTTTTGGGCATTTTTTGGTCTTGTTTTTCCTATGTTGGGTCTTTCAGCTTTGCGGAAAACATGAGGAATTGTGGAACATTCCCCATATTCCTCCATCGGCCAATTTGACCTATTAATTGCATAGATGCGGAGTTGGTGGGGTTTCGGGGTACTAAGGGAATTATTGAATTGTTCCCCTCATTCCTATTTAGCCTAAATTAACCAATTGCTTGTCCATTTGTTCACTTTGCCCTTAAGTTAGATGACTGGGAAAGTAATTATGTTTGTTCCTCTCATGCCCACCTTATCCACCCTGGTTTTCACTATACCTTCTTTATGGCTTTCTTGGTTGATCGAGGCACTTTAGGAACAATTGAACTGTTCCAACTATGTCACTCATACCCACTTTATTTGACTTAATGCTTACCCTACCTTATCTGCGGCTTCCTCGGCCAATCGGGGAACTCTAAGAACAATTGAAATATTATGTTGGTTCCAATAAACACTGAATTATCTAACTACTTTCCCCTCTTCTCTGTAGATTTGCGGGTATGCAGGGTACTAAGGGAACATATGAACATTTCCTAAAAGGTTCAATTTCATCAACTCCTTATCCTTTTGCAGACCACATGGTAGAATGGGGAATAGGAGGAACAAAGGAACACTTCCTCACATTCCTCCAAAGGTTGATCTTGCCAATTTTGCCCCAATTTTGCCTCCTTTTTTCCCAGTCTTGACCAATTTTTGCTAGTAAAACTTAGTAAGAGGAAAGGAAATGCCAATACACGAAGGTTTGTCCAAATTTTCTCAAATTTTCCCCAAAAATGTGCTAACTTCTTCGCAAGGATGGCTTGGAAAGAGAGAGAGGGATGACTAGGACACTCAAATTTTCCCAAAACCTACTAAAATTTTTAATTTTCCTTAATGACAGGACACTGAAAACTCATCGTCATGTCTTGTCAAAAAATCCAAAATGGCTTGGGGGCGGATTTTGGATAATAGGCCCCTATATATTTCCTTGAACCGCCTATACAAATAATAGGTAACTTTGTAACAACACTTCATAATTATTCAAAAATATTGATATTTTTGGTTGAGTGGCTGCTAAAATAAAAATATGATGATGCAACAATGGTATTGCAATTAGTAAAACTATCTCCCCTAGATTCGTTTGTGGGATCCATTTCAAATGCAATCCCAATGTGTGTGCCTTGAAGTACACCTATGATACTTCCTTAGAGATATGATCAAAGGAGAAAATTCTCAAGCCTTACCTAGACAAATTTTTCACCACCCAATGTCAAATTTCTTGAAAATTTGCCACATGTTTCTTTGTCACATTTAACAAAATTGTGTGAAATTGAACACGAGTCTTAGACCCTAATATGTTCTTGCATATCCAAAGAAGTTGAACAAACATTCCTCTTATCCAAATTCTAGGATGAAAAATTTAGATGATTTTGTTTCAGAACGGCTTACGCCAATTTTTTGTCTTTTGTATGATTTGATTGATTTTTTACAATTGGTTTGTTGACACATTCATTAATTTATTATCGCTATACTTATTTTGATTTGATATGATTATGAATTTATCTATTATTAATATGTTTACATGTTAATGTATTCTTTTGAGGGTTATGTGTGTCTAGTCTTCGATAAATGGTGTAGAGATTTGAGCTATTTGGGCTTTCAGTTAGGCTGACCATCTTCCCTAACATAGTCTATTGAATCCCTCATGGAAAATGCATATAGTTCATAATATTAGAACAATCATGTTTATATTGGTTTCTTCATGAGACCTATCATAAAACATTCTTAGACTTTAACGATGATATCTGTTGACTATAATATTCGTGTTGCTAAAATTAACTATCCTTCCTATCATTAAATATATATACTATTAGAAAATAACATTCAATGAATCAATGGTTTGTGAATTTAATTTTGATAAATATGGAAGATGGAAACCCTAACTATAGTGGTGAAATTCGTGTATTTGAGTTAAAAACAAGAAATCAATAATAACGTTTCTAGGTCACATGTTCAAATCTTGACAATAATATTCCTAGCAACATCGAAGTCAATGAAAGCATGGCGATTATGAAAACCTTGCAAGATATAGAGAATATTTATATAATATTAGAAATCACCATTTAATGAATGAAGAGTTAGTGCATTTAATGTCCACAATATTAATAATAATTCCCTACACTTGGTCGACTCTCATCTTCTTTCACCACTCCCTCATATTGCAAATCCCCATTACGCCAAAAATTCAATATAACATATTTAAGATTATACGCATGAAAACACTTCTAATTTACTGAATGTTAAGAACCTCAAATGTTGAGGAGGCAATGCTAAATAAATATCCACAAGGAAAATTCTTATGGCTGATATATGTTATTGTATTGACAAGTGTGGAAAATGGCCTTAGATACTAGTCTATAAAGATTATGCAAAACCACCTAGTCTGCCATGTTTTGTGGTTATAAAATTGAACTGCTACATCAACTTGACATGGGATTCGAGTCCCCTCAAAATGTCCCTATTTCTAAAGTGTCTTGTAACATGTGCAGGGGATTTCCCCTTAAATTTCGTGTATGCCCTAACTATCCACAAAACACAAACGCTAAAATTGCAAACAACTACTATTGACATTTTGGGTATTGATCAATAGGGGATTGCTTCATGAGATATCTCCACAGTATGTTGCCTCGAGATAATCTATGCACCACACCCACTTTCTCCTTCAAATGATTGATAAAAAATAACACGTGGTTCATATGTGTATTCTTGGAAGAAAGCAGAGTTTCACATATGTTTCGCCAACATTTTTCCCATTGAATTCTACTCCATCAAACCCTTTCTCCATTTCCCCTTTTCTTCCCGTAATGTTTCACTCCAATTTTAAGTTCTTGAATGCATCCCTATTAGGTGTGTCTCAGTTGCACCGCTTGCGTGTGATTGCTAATAATACAACCTATATCACATGGTTCGCCGAATTTCTTTCTTGAAATTTGAAATTCAACGAATTTAATAAAAACCTTAGAAAATCATCAAAATTTGTCATAAAATTCATATAGTACGAGGTAGCTTAAATGCAAAACTTAAAATCATAAGAATAGGGAGATAAAATATGTTTTAGAGCTTTAGTAACTTTCATGTTTGTTGTGCTAAGCGCGAGTTGCTGTGAGTGACGAGTGAACGCAAGTTGTTGTGGCTTGTGAGTGACGAGTGTTGCCACACCTGACTGAGCATACTGCAGCTCGATTCCACTGTTGGAGGTTTGCAACTCTTGCCACCATTCAATACTCGTCATTCACGATAGGGCCAAAAGAAAATTAGGTTAAATCTTTCACGATTCTAGCTTTGTTGAATCACTTATTTGTTATATTATATTAGTTTTTATGATTAGGCATTAGGTTTCACCTTTTCAAATTAGTTTTTGGCTTTTTCTTTTCAATTCTAATTTAAAAAACATGAACTTTAGACATTAGATTTTTCAATACTTATAATTTTAGTTTTACGAACATTAATATTTGATTAATAATTTATTAAGATATTTACATGCAAATATAAATATCTATATATTAATATTAATAAATAATAACTTTGAAAAGTATAAAGTTATGTCATTCAAAGTATTAATATTAATGTCTTTAAATATTAGACATTATACATCAATTTCACTATATACATTTAGATATGAATTATTAATTTTTATTAATATTTCATTTAGTATTAAATTTTAGTTCCATATTTATGATAGTAATATAAATTAACTTTAAGATATTAACATAAATTATCTTTAAGATTAGGTATTTTAATAAGATTTAATCTTAATTTTTTTTTAAAAAAAAAAATTAGTTTTTAATTAAATTATATACTTCAAACTTATTGACAGATTTTTTTCCCGAATTTTATCCACTAACAAATTTCTTTGGAGTTTTATCCTCCCCGAACATGAACACGAACACGAACCTTGTGACTTAGAATACAACCACTATGACAGAAGTGTGTATAAAATGTTGGGGGACAAGGAAAGAACAAAGAAATATATGATGCAGCAAATTATAGTCCATAACAACATCCTTTATTATGTAGGCTATGACCTCCGCTTCAAATGCGCCATTTGACGTTACTTTGAAGAACAGAAAATATGAAAGAAATTGGTAGTGAAAAGGTTATGAGGGCATAGAATGAGAAAATTGGTTGACATGCTTCCACGGCCATTCTTAAACTAAAATGGAAAATAGCTTGGTAAAATAACATTCTATTCTATAACTTCTGTTTCTTTCTGTTTGAAAATGTGGTAAAAAAGAATTATAAACCAATATCAGAGCAAGGTTTCGATCCTCGAAACTGTGGGTTATGGGCCCACCACGCTTCCGCTGCGCCACTCTGATTTACCTATAATCAAAACTACATTTATACTTATTTGTTAAAAGAAAAGAAAAACATACAATTGTGTTTGAGCCGAGGTTCAAAGTGGGGACTAACGTGATAACCAGCGATGTTAACAATTGAAATGAACGACTCCTCGGTTGGTTCCGATAAGGAGAAAGAGAGTGATTATAATTCCTGTGCCTCATTTATTATGTATAGGCAACAGTGAAACGTAGTTGGTGTATTAATCAAAAAAGCTGTCAGCTTATATTGTACAGGCGCGTTTGTAGTCCAACGGTTAGGATAATTGCCTTCCAAGCAATAGACCCGGGTTCGACTCCCGGCAGACGCAGTGGCTAATCTAGGTTCATGTATTTATTGAAATGTCGTCTTATACGAAAACATTTTAGTCCGGATAGATTTATGGGTATAAGTTTCATGGTGCCTGCTCTTTGTTGGATGTTTTCCTATGTTGTAGACTTGTGTAACAAGTAAGAATGATATCATTTAAATTGAAAATTTTAAGAAACTCCTAAACTGATTTTTAATTGGTTGGAAACTTTCCTCATAGTCAAGATCCCAAATCTAACATGGCCAACCCACAACCCATTGCATGTGAAGACAATTTCTAATGGCCTCACAAAACTATTCCCACATATTTAGTCTCAATGGACCCACAAGATAAACTTCCCAAAAAAACAAACCTAATGGGCCCACCAATTAAAGTCTACAATTTTAATTTTTTTAACAATTATAATAAAGGTTCAAATCCATGTTCTTGATGTCTAACATTCTCTAGCCATCAAAAAGTTATGATGTCTTCTAAAGAGTAATTTAGCAGGTATACCCCCTCAACTAATTATATTCCGCAAGTATGCAATAATATGTAGTAGGTTCCTAGTATTGTTCAAGTCTTCTACAATTAAGGCTTTATGATATTAATTTTTTTATCTGATATAAATTGTCTTCAACTCAATCACATTGTAATGTTGTTCTACCCTACGATCCACTGTTAAACATCTTTGGTATATTTATAAACATAAGAGCATCATTCACATTGATCTTCTAAAGGCATGTTTTTTTTACCTAAGGAAAGCTTGATCACTTTAGCAAGCTCAAGTACCCTTCAACACACTTATTATACTTACCAAATATTTTTAAAGTGGCTGAGCACAATCAAAATCCACGCCTAAATCCAACATACAAGAGATACAACTGAAAGTTACTACCATATTGATATTATCGTTGCATCAAGGCCCATCACCATAAATGACCATAGCTCCAACGTATTTGCTAGTTATAAGGGTTTTTTACTGCACAACAAGACAATTTACCAAACAAACATTGAAAACCCTTCACAAAAAACCACCCTTAAATTGAAGTGTTTGATAACCTATAGCATACCTCGTTTATAGACATTTGTTTACACTTCACAAATGTGTTAGATTTTCCTATAAGGTTATCTCCAAAACACACTCAGAGTAATAATACCCTCCAAACATGCCTAATCAAATTTTATTTCTTGTAAGATTAATCCATTCAATCCTTATGGCATCCTACTTGCTCCACAAACAAAAGGGGAAGGACATGGAATGCATAAGCGTCAAGATCTATGGAGGATTGTTTGAAAAACCAAAGTTGAAAAGGGTGTGTTAATGGTCATAACACTTGTTATCCTCCACATTATTTGTAATGATTTTCCATAATAACTTCAACAAAGGCTCACCCCTTCTACTAGTCTTATAACTACCTACCTCTCTATCTCTAGGCTAATGTTTATATGCATACCCCTATTTTTGTAATTGATGATGGATGTTGATTAATTTTCTGTCAAATTTTCCTTTGGATGAGAACCCTGCTACTTTGCTCTCTAAGTGCTTTAACATGAATTTCTTCCTTCCTAAAGGCATTCTTGTCAAAATATATCTTGCCCCAATCACATATCTTATTTTGATTTAATAACTTAAGAAACATAAGTAAATATCTTTATTATTTCCATGCAACCTATTTCCCAATAACACCATTTTAATAGTAGTTCGCAAAATGCTGATGAAGGTTGTGAAGTCTTTCTTTACACTTGCCAATTGCATTTGCTCGAAAGTTTCCAAGGCCTTTTCAACAAACCCACTTTATGTATATCTTACAACCATTGCAGTACATAATACCACATTTATTCTAGTCATTTTTTCAAATAGTTCATGTTCTTTGCACATGCTTCCATACATTGCATATATATCTACAAGGGAACTTGCAAATAAAAATATTAAAATTGTGTTTTCTCCGTAATGCTTTGGTGGATTTCCATATTTTCAAAACACCTATTTTGAAATACGATGGGAGTAAGCTAGAAAAGGTGAAGTGATCCGACTTGACACATGTTGGTTGCATTTGGTGAAATGAATGCCTCGTGATGATGCCCATTTCTTATGTTAATTGTAATTATGATATTTCATCAAAAGAGGTTATAGATTACAAACCCCAAAAAATATTTTTGACATCAAACTATCGTTACCCAAACATACAAAAAACCAGTTGTTGGGAAATGAAGTAATTTAGGACATGATTGTAGTCTCGAAAAATGCAGTATGCCATTGAAAATGGAAAAGGAATGTACTTTATAAGGGGTATAATGCCATCTTCCATGCCTATTTAGTTTTCAATTTCATAACAATAACCTTGTAAAGATGCAGAGTGCAAAACATGGCCATAATTTCCAACCTATTTTTAGGCCATGAAATTGTGTATGTACTTATGTCTAAAGTCTTTTTTCTGTAGCAAGGACAAATTGTAGTTAGACACTGTAAACATATACATAACCGAAATAGAAAGCAACCCCTCGAGGTCAGATTTAAAAAGCTATTAATTTATGAAATGAGATTGAAGAAATATAATGGGTGCAGGATTTCAATAAGCCTACAAAGAGGTAGAGTGCCAAATAGGGCCATAATTTCCAACATGTTTTTAGGCCATGAAAATGTGCATGTACTTATGTCTACAATATCCCCTCTTTAGGAAGGAGCACCTATAGTTAGACCCTACAAACAAAGACATAATTGAAATAGAAAACAATACATTCAAGACAAAGTTAAAAGTTTAATAATATATGAAACATGATTGAAGAAATGTAGTGGGCTCCTGATGTGAGTTCTTAAATCAGTCATGGAGAGTAAAAGAGGCAACATAAAATATTCAATGAGATGGATCAAATATTTTGTTTAGATGTCGGAAAGAGTCGTGAGATATTATTTATATATGCCGTAAAGAATATTTCTAGAAAGGCTAGACACTTTTTGGCACAATTTCCCACCATAAGAGATTCCTTTGACATAATTATATGGTAGGAGAAACTAATAAGTTTTATATACGCCCTTACATTAACTTAACAACATATGTAATTTATATGTTTTAGAGTGATACATCCTTGAAAACTTTCATAATTAAACTTTTTGGGAGATCAAAATATTTTTGATAACCCCATTAACATGATCAATTACATCATGATACATCATATATTAAAACAATTATGTCGTTTGGTAGGAAAAATTAACGGGTTTTATATATGCCCTTTCCTAAACTCAACGACCCATGTACTTTATATGGTTTAGAGTGATGCATCCTTGAAAAAATTAGTTTCTAAACTTCCTTGGAGATTGAAAAATATTTTATATAACTCCATTTATCATGATCAATTCCAAATGTTGACCCCACACTTATATTGTGATTTGAAACACGAGCACAAGATGTTCTTCATGTTGATACACAAACGATGAATATTTGGAAACCCACTAATTTTTATTTTATTACTTAGTTTCTAATCCATTCAAACTAATTTCACTAATGAATTTAAGAACTTAAACTAATTAATTACAATTACTAACTTTGTTTTATAATGAGAATTTAAATCTTGATTGATAGCCAAGTTCTTCCTTGACCAATCTTGATTCAATATTTAAGATAAATATGTTTTTAATTTCCCTCCCCAGGTACATACTTCTTTCCTTGATGAAAATTTCAATAGTGGATTTCAAATGTTAGCAATAAAAAATAATTACATAATAGATTCTAAAGACCTCTACCACGCACACGATACCACAACCAAAAACCATATATGTCTCACTTGGTTCTTGGGAAACTTAAATGTATTGTTAACTTTCTTAAGATAGCAATATAACTTGATGTTTCGTACCTATCATCTTTTTTTGAGTGACCAAATGTTTTTGGACATGACTTCAAAATATTATAATTAGAAACTCTACAGAAAAACCCTAGACAAAATCATAAAAGAAACCTCAGGGAAAAAAACTAGTTATAAATAAGCCTTCAAGGCACATACTGATTCTATAGTGATAACCACATTTCTTTAATTTTGTATGATCAATTTTTGTGTGATGCATTTTGTGATTGATGAAAACAATTATTGTTTAAATAATTTCTTGTGTAGGTTGCATAAAAAACTATCTATATAAAAATGACCCATGTCATGTTTTTTTACCATGTTTCATATTCCTATATTTTTTCCAAGTTACTTTTACCTCATCTTCTCTTTTGGAACTACATATTATAGAGTTTTGGTATTTTCATAAAACTGAGCACATACCTCATCTTCTAAAAGTCATGCAATCTAAAACCTAAGTAGGGACCTCTATGAATCAATACCATGTGATTTTTGAAACATGAGAAACTAATATCATTGCAAGAGAGACTAGATATTTGTTACTTTGTTGGGACTTGAGATTTAGAGTTATCTCAGGTGACATGTTTTGGAACTAATTTATATGAGAACATTACAAAATTACACAAATCTAAATATACTAATGCATACTTAAACATATGAGCACATCACAAGGGTTCTATTTCAAAAACATTTAACTATGTCAATATAAAGGACAAAAACAAGTTTTTGATATACCTCCTCATGCACAAGCTTGTGTTCTTATATAACCCTAGGCATACAAAGATTATAAATAATCTAACAATTGACATAGAGGATGAAAGATTTAGGATTTCTATTCTAAAGAGATGAAGGGAGAGAATGGGAAGTTTTATATGTTTTGGAAAAAAATTTATAATATTTTTTTAATGATGATTGTATTAATAGGTGGGCCCTTTTGATTTACCTCTAAGATTAAAGGAACCACACTCTCCTCCCTCCTTCCTCTATTCCCAAGCTTGAATGAACTTCTACTTCAAGCTAGTTCTAAAATCTTATGAAGATTATATATTTTTTCTCATATTTCAATATTCACCTCTTTGGTATCTTGTTATGGTTTGAAGAAGGTAATTACCCTTGGTTAACCGAAAAGATCTTGAAAAAAGGAGAATTGTCAAAGAGAAAAAATAATTTATGTACTCTTTGGATTTCCCTTAGGTGTTTCCTTCTTATTTTTATTTATAAAGGATAAAGGTTTTTTTACTGGAGCCCTACCTAGGAGGAATAATCACATATATGTTAGATGTATATAGTTTCACATAGCTTCCTTCTGATTTTAGATTCTACCACGGTTTTGCAAGTCCTTTGGATCTCGGTTGATTCAATTATTGCATAGCTTTAATAAGCTACATATGAAAGCTATGTAGGGTAGAAATTTTTGAATAAAGAGAGAATATTTTGGGTTCTTTTGGGTTTTTTCTACATCTATTTATTAATTTTCTTTTGTGCAATGGTCTTTTATAGAATTCAAGCCATCAAGTCATTATTTTATTAATTTTATAGATGACTTTTGATGTTACAAGCATCCAAAAACAATTATGGAGGGAAAGTTTCCTTATAGCTACATATCTTCATTCATAATGGGTTTTTATATAAAATGAGACAAATTACCTCACTCGTGAAGCTGGTGGTTTTTGAAATATTTTGGAACTTAGGATTCCAGTGGATTATTTTGAAGTTTTTATTAGTTTGTAAATATTATACACATATATGTAGTGGTATTTTTCCATCTTCTAAAAAGATCTATCTATATCTTATGTTTTGGTTTTTTCATTGTATTTTTTTATGTATATTATCCAAGGCTAAATAAAATACTAAGTTTGAATATGGTAAAATTTCAAGCTTTTCATGATGATGATATTGGATTTTTTTTTTGATGTAGCGCCTCCCCCTGATATACCTGGTCGGTGAGGATGTGGGCCCTTTTCGGCAATGACATGATTGTATTGAAGTCCAAACCTGATAGTGTGCTTCATTGTGAGATAAAAATTGTGAGTTTAATTGTTTTGAGACCCTTCCCTAGTCTTGGGTGCCTAATGTCTCGGCCGCGATTGCATTAAATTTATATTTTTACAATTTTTATATAAATAATAATAATAAATTGGGAGATTGCCCTCTCCAACAGTGATTCATTAGTGCAATCGGTAGATTTTATGTACTGGATTGAAAGGTAATTAAATAAATATTATATATTATATTATTATGATTTTGTATCCAACAATAAATAGATAGGTATCATGAGACAGTATATGGTAGTTTGTCCTCTATAGTTTCACATTACATTTTATTTTCTATAAGTAGCCTTGATTTTAATCAACTTCTTTTCTTATTTTGAAGCAAGTTTTTATTGGATGATTCTATGGGGCCTTTTTAAATAAGGAATGAATGCATATATTTACGTATTCTAGCTTATTTTTTAATAGAATGGCTGAGTGACCTGTCAATTCTCATTTTAGTGAACTAAACAAAGATAACATATAATGATTAGATTGTTAAATTGGAGTAGTTTAACTATGAGTCAATTGAGGATTATAAGAAGGTTCATTATACTTGTAAAATGCTGAAGAGGCATGCATATCTATGGTGGATCACATCCATAATGATAGAGAGAGAAAAGAAAAATAGAAAATTAAATCTCAGAAGAGATGGTTTCAAATCTTAAGGTAAATTTATTTCTTGTATATTATCAATTGAACTTGTTTAAGAAGTTACAGAACCTGAGACAAGGATATCTGTGTGTAAAGGATTACATAGAAGATTTATAAAACCTAATGACTTGTTTTTTTATGGTATGAGAAATTTGACAACACTAATCCTTCGTTGATAATTTAATCAAACTGGTTACACTAATATATATTTATTTTCCTATGACCACTCACTCGAATATAGGTGATTTTTTCTAACAACTAACATCCCTATAATCAATCCTCAATCTCCTAAGTAAGTTGTATTAAAAAATTACTTACAATATTAACTTAATATATTTTTCACACATTAAATAACTCACATAATAATAATTGAGCACTAACAAGGATATTTCTTAACATTCCCCCCTTAGTGCGAACATGGCAGAAAAACTTTCACATACTCATCTGCAGTATGATCACCCCTGTGAAGCATGTACGACTATGTGACTCATGATCTTGATCTAAAAGAAAAGCTCTCTCCTTGCATGGTTTTAAATAGGATTACTAAAAACCTTGATGTGAACATGTCCCATCAACTGTCCACCTCGTGTGGTTTTTTGGATCTCCCGCATACCTTTTCAAGATCCATGAACTATTTTACATTGATACTTTAGTTCTCTACAACATTTTTACATTAAGGGATAACATACCTGAATCACTGCTCACTTATTACCAATTTGAGCAAGAATAATTGCACTAGAAAATATTTACATTACATCCATAAGAACAAAACTTCTTAATTGTAGCCATTGTATTCAACCGCTACTACTCAATTTCGAGCAACATAGGAAACTACCACTGCCAATTGAAGTTTTCCTTGAATTTATCTGGTTTGGCATAAAATGGAAATGTAAGATTGATGTTATACTCCCCCCACAATGTGAAATTTACAATTATTCAAATAACCAAGAACACTGAAAAGAAAATCATACCATATTGCATACTATTTTCCAGATCTTGTTACACATGCTCGTCATTGCCAGTGAATCTATTCATTGACCGATCATCTTCTAATGAAGTACGACAGTCATAAGATCTCTACAGTCATCTTCTCTCCTATTTTTTTCTTTCCATCATCCAATACAAACAACTCAAAATAGAAAAATGAAATAAACTGCACAACTAGAACTCAAACACTCACACCAAAAAATTGCCACCATAATTGATAAGTGGCCACATCATTGGCGAATGACAAGAGGTTGTTGATTGAAATCCAACATCACATGCCTCTGTCCTCCAGTTGATGTTTTACTAACTTATTTGAATTTGATCATGAATCTCAATTGCAACTCAGTTGTCGGTTACCCACAAAAATGCATTAGTGAGGCAATTTTTTTCATTTTTACAACTTTTTATAATGAAACTTTTTTTTATAACTTTAAAATGACTAGACTACAATAAGACACAATGAAAATTAATATTTTGACTCCTGAAATAATGATAGTTAAATGGGAAAACTTGACGATAATAGAAATTAATGAATAAATAGTACAAACGTACTCTTGATGACCAACTTACAATTGACACTACAATTGAACCCTTTTTTACAACATAATAATAACTAACACAAATACAAATAAATTTTGATGATAACTCAAATTAATGACCTGATGCTAATGTGGTGACAACTTAAATGACTTTTCTCACATTAGATTTAAAAAATATACTTATAAAACTTAGACTTATACAAAACATGACAACTATTAGTAAAGACTTTAACTCAATTATGAGAGAAGCTATATAAGAATGATATTTAAAACCAAAACTATCGACCCTAATGCCAATTTATCACCAAAAAAATTTATGAAATGAATTTTACTTAAAACTAAAACCAACGAATGAGATTAACGATCCCGAGGTAGGAGGATCAATGTAGCGAGAACGTTATACTTGTTCACACCTCGTACTCATGGGAACTCTTTTCATAGGTTATTCTTTCTTTGAATGACTCTCCTAAATGCAAGTCGGTTAAGAAAATAACTTCAGATCTGAATATATGTTATACATGTTGTTGATTGGAGATCGGGTGCAATAGAACTTATAGTAAAATGATAGACATAGAGGGAAGAGCCTATCCATCACATGTGTTTGCATAGGTTGAATGGTCAACAACGAATGGCTTGTTTACCACTTTTTTGGGTGGATTTATCATTGGTTGGTTGACCAGTTAGTCTTGAAAACATATGTGAGGTTTAGGTTGAGTGTACATAAAGATATAGATAAACAATACCTTGATCAGTTGTTCCAGAAACATGTAGTCCTTGGTTGGTGTAGCAAGATAAAAAATCAAACATGTTCCTTTCTCCTAGAATCCATGCCTTAATGCATAGATCCGAGTCGAAATTTACATAGTGTAATCTATGAATAAGTGTTGAGATCCATAAAAATATGCTAATACAACCTACATTAAGCTCTTCATATATTATTCCTATCTCATTCTCACAGGAAAATCATAGTACACTAACCCCTCCATAATATCTCAAAAGACCATATTTGCTTTGATGTACTAAATTTCTAGTATGAGAAATTGCAAAACATTAATCCTTCGTTGATAATGTAATCAAACTAGTTCCAAATATATAGCTATTTTCCTATAACTACTCACCTGAATATAGGTGAGTTTTTCTAACAGCTAACATCCCTATAATCACTCCTAAATCTCCTATGTAAGTTGTATTAACAACTTACTTACAATATTAACTTAATATATTTTTCACACATTAACTAACTCACATAAAACACTAACAAGGATATTTCCTAATAGTGTTTGTCATACAAAATGTGGCATATAAAAGGTATTAAATTATGTTAATGGATTATGTATTTCCATCCAAGATGAGTTTGGCATGTTTAAACTATGGTGTGTAGTAGAATTATGTTAGTATGTGCTAAAGGAATATGCATAGTTTTCTCCTAGAGAAAAAAAACACTAAATGAAAAAAAGGAAAGTGTTCATGTAAAGTGGGAGTAGTGTGTGATGAAAATATAGATCACACACAAGAAGGTTAAGAAAGTACCTCACACAATCAAAGTCATGCAGAAAGAGGAGAAGGAAAATCTTATTTCATAAGAAGAGGTTGATAAAGATGTAAAGGATTCTTGGGTACATATTTTTAATACATATTTATAAAGGAATATTCTTCCTTGGGTAGGTACAAGTCACTTGTCATTGAAAATGGTGCTTCTATGATTATTACAAATGAGGGAGGATAATTAATATGAATTTGTTCCCTTTATTTTGAAAACTTGATGTTCCATTACTTTAGAATGTCCATGTCGAGATCGAAGAACTATCTCATATTCAGATGGGTACATTTAAAATATACAAGAATTTTATGTACCACCTTCTGAATAGAAATACCTATTTTAGTTGTTTTTAAAAACAAAACTAGAGCATTAAGCTATTTATGTACTTGGGCGAACCTATTTAATAAGTTAAAGGAAATAGTTGGAAATATACAGGAATGTGATATTTCCTTGGGTATTGCATGCCATTCTGTTTTTATTAAGATTATTTTTGACATTATTAAGGACATGATTTGTCACTTGGTCCTGGTATCCAAAACCATCCCCATGTCATTTTGATGTTTTTGATAGGGTCGTTATAGTATTTTATTTTACCAAACAACCCAAGGCACGTTGGCACATCACTCAACCAGAACTGAGCGCTCACCCAAAGCGTGCAAGGGCATCAGGTTCCTCTTTTATGGCAGATTTGTCAAGGGGTTGGCTTGATAAACACATATATAGATATATTCCAAATCCATAATAACAATACAAGGATAAACTATAAATAGATCTTGATCTTAACCATATGCAAAAATAACTTATACAAGAATCAAGATTAGGTTTACCATGCAAGAACCAGTCCCAAATATGTCAACAACCAATATCCAGCCACATGGATCCATTGTATTAATTATTGTAAAACAAAAAAGTTGAATACATACCAAACAATGTCACTATGAGTCATGTGCGCACATAGACCAGCAACATAACTCTACTACAAAATTGACTTAACCCCTCTAAACCATGTGAATAAATACATACATACATATATATATATATATATACATATATACATATATATATATATATATATGGGTGGGGACTTTCCCTTCACCACCTAAGCATCCTCAAAATAGGTTACATGCTAAGAATAGCCATGTGTCACTTAGCAAAAGATACAAGGGAGCATGCAATATCTTATACCAATAGTTCATCTATAGATAAATCTAGTTCAACCCCTATTTTTAGCCCAAAACATTTCATGCAGCTTTCCTTTCCATTTTTCCCAAAATAGACTTTGTGTAGCCTCCAAGTCTTCATACTCCAGTTTGAACTGCTAGTTTCCTACTCCAAAAATAGACACCTCCTGCATGGATTCTTCTCTTGCATGTTTCCTACGCCATCTCTATACTTAGCATCATGCCCCAAAATTGACTAAGTCCTCTTTCCTTCTAGAATCAACCCTTGAGCACCCTTTTTTGTTGTCCATGCATGAACATTGATAACCCTGCACACGTTCACCATTTTATCACCTGTGTGCATTTCTCCTGTTAGTCCTACGTGTGCACTCCAATACTTAGTCATTTTTCAAGGCCCAACATTACCCCACACTAGGTATGTTGTCCGTCCTTGGCAACACTCTGTTTTTCTTCCCAAATAATAAAGAATCCTCCAAGAATCAAAGAATAAAAGAATTTGTCCAGCTGGCACCAAAGAATGAAAGAATATAGGTACTACTATGCAAAAAGGAGGGGAAACTCCTTATTTACTAGGGCTTCTAAAATTTTCCACCCTTCTAGTTCCTTGCATGCTTGAGTAAAAGCTTCTCCTATCATGGCAGTGACCTCCTCCAAAGTTAGGTCCTCTCCCTTAGCCTTTAGCGTGTCCACCAAATTCTCAAATTTCTTTCCCATATCTGTAAGCACATCCATATTATGTGTGACCTCCAGGTAGAGTTCCTTCAATTTATTTTTAATCAAGGCTCTTAATGCATCAATTTCCTCGTGCCTTTGTTCAACTTCTACCAATATCTTTTCCCGTTCCACCCTATTCCCTTTATTCTTGGCCTAGAAATCCTTAAGATTAGTTTCATCTTTTGTAACCAGTAGGCCCACCACATGGTCTCTATCTTTGCAATTATCATACACAACCTCCACCATGTGCACAACTACCTTGAATGACCCCAAAAATTCATTGTATTCCGTTATGGTGGCCTGAATCTGATCTCTTTCTTGCTACTTCTAATGTGCCATAATTTCTTTTGTAGAATCAAGGGAAAGGGTAGCTGGTTGGGAAGTGATTATGCACATGATATCTTCAAGAAAATGAAATGCAGAATCATATGGTGTCTTGTCCGAGGGAACCAGGTCTGGGTGCGCAATCAAAATTACATCTGTTATGCACTTGACCTTCTTGTACAACGTGCATATCTCCCCCTTTTCATATATTAACTCCTTCTTTAGTTGTGAAATAATCTCTTCCTTCTTTTTAATCTCCTTATCCCTCTCAATGATTTCCTTGTTCTTCTCTGCCAACTCACTCTGCATGTACCTTATACTATTATTTTTGTCAAAAATTATGGATCCCACTTCCACTAATAGCTTATTAAGCGCATTACATGCTTGTTCATCTATTAACTATTGAGAATCAACTAACGGGTACATGTCTCTTGAAATGGATGATTCTCAGGTATCCAACAATGAATGGGTACTTACTTCAAATTATGGATCTTCAATATGGGACTCAAAATCCCAGGACAACATATTTCTCGTGCGCGGGAGTGCACTCTTCTTATCAAATGAAGACCAACAAAAGAGTTGATTTGCAGGTATTGTACTTTGGTACCTCACATGTAAAACCTTACTAGGATCCTCAACATATTGCATTATGGGCCCTTGGGGAATGTATTGTCGTCTCTTTCCTCGTGCACCCTTGGGAAAACCCACAGCAAGGTGCAACTCTCCACCCATGATCCCTTCCTATTCTATGCTCTTCTCTTCTTCATTTCTTTCTTGTCTTTCTTCCTCCTCGCTTTGCACAACCTCATGCTCCACCAAATGCTCAATAATCTTCATGACCTCTTTCTCCATTTTGTGCTCAAGTTCTAGGTCAGGAGTGTGCTTATCCTTAGGATCCTCTGTAGGGTCTGGGTTCTCCTTAATCACTTACGTGTTGGCCACCCTGACACCCTCTTCTTCCACATCCATGGTATGAGCATCTTCATAGTGCTCATCCTGGTCTTCTTCATCTGATTCTTCTACTGTATGCACTTGTGGGCTTGGCTTCTTAACCGGATCTTCTTCACTTTCAACACCTTCTTCTTCCTGGCTCTCAGTCTTCTTAGAATCCGAGCGGTGGACTATCCTTTGTCTCTTCAACACTGGAGATCATCTTCTAGTAGGCTTCCTCCTGACATAAGTATTGGTCCCTACCTCCTTCCTTTCTGAGGTTTGTCTTGCGAGTGTGCTAGAAGCTGGGGTTTTATCCTTAACCACTCCTTTGGTCCTACTAATAACCGGTGTCTCTTCACGCTCACGCTTCTTTGATTCAACCTTCTTCCATGCAGAAGGCTCCTCATGAATTCTTACATCATCTTCTACAAAAGCCCCATCCATAAATTGAGGCCTTAGATAAACATATATCTTCGTTGCATCCACTGAAGCTATGGGAAATGTTATTGGCTTCATCAAATGTATGCTCTCAGAGACATACTTCTCCTCATAAGAAAACTTTTTAGGGTAGACAAGTTTTTGAAGCATCTCATGGTGCTCCTTATCCACTTCACTTAGGTCATACCTCAATTTTTGTGCTTCCTTGAACCTATTTACTACAGCCTGAAAGTACTCTCATGAAAAGGAAAACGGAAGTTTGCACCATGGGCTCTTAGTGTCATCAGTCAACATAAACCTCCCAATGCATAATTGTTGATACACACTAAAATATGCAAGTCCATCCACAAGCATGGGAAAATTATCTGAAATCCTCCACTCAGTGCCGACTGCATCATGCATTCATTTGTACCATTTATCTATACGCACCTTGTAAACTGGTGTCATCGTGTTGCAGGTATGCTTAGCAAATCATTTTGCAAGGGAGGGATTCTCTATAGGATACTCCCATATCTTGTCTCTAGGCCCATCAGGCACCCCAATCTCTGAGAACACTATTATAAGTAAGATGTTCCCAAACATGATCTTCTCACCATCACGTGCAGCATCAATAATATCTTCTGCTATAAAGGAGGCGATATTGTATATGGTTCCTTCTGATATTTTCTTGCATACATACAACCATCTCTTGTTCACCTGTGTCCATCTCTCCTACCCACTTAGCTTTGTGAGCAAACACATGACCATCTTCATAACAGGGTCATTTAACTTTACAATATCAAAAGTGCACCCACCCTTCTTGTATTCAAACTCCTTGGCAATTTTCTTCACCTCTTCATCATTTCCCAAGTCATCATCAAATGAGCTACCAATGTTAATGAGCCCACTGTACTTCTCAATCAACTGTGCAGTGATGCGCATCCTTCTACCTGTAAAATAGAAGTAATCTTCATGCACACATGACATTTACCACTGATATAGTCTTTCAGGATTCCCAAAGAATGAAAGCTCATACAATTGTAATAATCCAACACTCTTCAATACCCTCTTTACCCTATCATCATAAACTAGTTTATCATCTGTGGTTCTCTCATCAGTTGGTTGAACAAGCTTGGTCTCCATGTCATGTGCGGTTAGGTCTGTGCGATGATTGTAATCACTAACCACCATGCTCCTTACATGGGATTCCCACTCTTTTCCCATTAGCACGCCATCAAGGTACTGCATTTCTGAGTACCATTCCTCCTGAACATCAACTATGGGGGTAGGTTTTTCTTTTCCCTTGCCTCTTTTCTTTGGTGACATGGTCGCAGGTTTCCTTGGTGCCATTGTAAGCATACAAAATCAAATCTCTACCTTGTACCTTTCTTTTCCTGACACATAAACCTCTTGTGACAAACCCTAGGTGTAATATTATTGTTCTTTGTTTAAATCCTGAATGTCATGCCCTAGTTTTGTAAAACCCTAACCAGAGAAACTCAAACTCCACACCACGCTATCCAATCTGCAAGATTCCTCCCAAATGAACTCTCCTTACTCGGTCGTGTTTTATTTTTCCCTCTGGTGCATGATTTTTCAACTCTGTAATCGATTTCTCACTTGAACATCGAAGTTTTCCCTAGTTCACGCAATTGCTCTTCAAAAATTCACTCAAGGTAAGGTAAAAATGATTTACCCCGACGCTCCTTTTATAGTGTTTTAATTTTTACCCACATTTAATTCTTGCCACCTACCACCATACGACTGCATTTATTTCCACTTTTTACTTTTCCCACCTTTTCTACAGTCCCAAGTGTGCATCCCCCACACGTCCAATGTGCGTAACCTCTACAACCTTCTGGCGCGCAAACTACACTGACCACAAACCTCCTTACGTGTGCTCCCAGTGCCGAAGTACATCAACCTATGTGTCCTATTCCAAGTAGTTCTCCATGCCACTACCTACCTCACGTTTCCCTATGCGTTCATTCCTTGTACGTGGATTTTCCTGTGACATCATCCTTATTATCACCATCCTCCTTATGACACCTTGTCACCATTTTTCAACAACCAACATCACCTTTGCTATGCGCGCCCTTCTGGTACTTAGGACTCCTTACATGCTCTCTTGTTTTCCTTCTACCCCACACTAATGATATGTGCGGTCCTCTACGCATGAACTCAATGGATAGTAATCAACAACTCACACAAGCACGCTTATTACAACAAAACACTAAACTAAATTGAAAAAGCATAACAACATTGAAATGAAACACATATAAGGGAATGCATTAAAAAGAAATCTAATCTAATGTCAATACTGCCTTATTACAAACACCAAGAAGACTTATTTATAGTAGGGCTTCAACCTACTCCCATTGAAGTAACCAGGAAACTATGTCCCATCCAATGCCTGTAACTGGAAAGTGCCTGAATCAAGTATGTAAGTCACAACATACGGTCCCAACCAATGCACTTGGAACTTTCCAGGGTGGCACAAAAACTTGGAATCATAAAGAAGAACCATCTGTCCAACTTCAAGTTGCTTATTTTTAATATGCCTATCATGTCATGCCTTCTGTCTGGCCTTTTCTGTCTTCTGAATCCATATAGCAATGACGCACCTCTCATCCAACTACATTAGTTTATCAATGCATCTCTTCAAGTGTTTGTTCATCATCTAGACCTCCTACACGCGCAATACGTAGAGAAGGTAACATAAATTCCATGGGAAAACAACCTCCACACCAAACACCAACTGAAAGGGTGTGGCTTTGTTCAATATTTTATAAGTTGTTATGTATGCCCAAAGTACAATAGAGACTTTGTCATCCCAATCCTTTCTTCTAACATCACAAATATTAGTCAATGTATGTCCCAATATCTTGTTGAAAGCCTCAGTAGTGTCATTGGCCTATGGGTGATAGGGTTTGTTTTATGGTGTGCTACCATAAATTCTGCCAATAATATCCTAATGGTCTCATTAAGAAAATGAGTACCCCTATCACTTGTCAGACTTAATGGACATCCATACTTGTTGATTATGTTTTCCTATAGAAACCTTGTTGCTATGTAGCTATCGTGCAATCCTTTGTAGGCAGTTGCTTCTTCCCACCTTGTAAGATAATTTTTACAAGTTATAATGTAGCACGATCCAGTCCTATGTGTGGGTGGGAAAATAGGACCCACAAATTTAATTTCCCACTTTTCAAAAGGATCTGCAATAGCAATAGGCCTTAAAGGCATTTCATCTCTATGCCTAGGCTTTCCAAGGTGCTAACAATGGTCACATGCCTTACAATATTCAATGCAATCCTTATAAATTGTTTCCCACCACAGGCCTGCCAATAAAATATTACACGCGGTAGCATTTCCTACATAATGTCCACCTGTAATCCCACCATGAGCTTCCTCCATAATGGCAGTACACTCATGCTTCAGTACACACCGGCGGAAAACCTCATCTTGTCCTAACTTGTATAAATCTTTGTTGATCAACATATAGGGCGCGACGCATATGGCAAGTTATTTCTTCTATAAGCTCTTCATCCCTTCATGTGCCACACCAATACACAAAAACACAATAATATCTTCTAAGTCAGAGGGGACGCAGTTGGTTCAATCTGAAAAATTATGCATCTGTACATTGTGTCCTCAATGCTTTGCGCATCCTCACCGGAGTTAATTCCTGACAAATGATCTGGTCTTGAGTTACTTTTCCTTGGTTTCACCATAACTATAAAATCAAATTCCTAGAACAACAGAATCCACCGACATATGTGCCCCTGCAAAATGAGCTTGTTGACCAGATACTTAAGTGCCATGTGGTCTGTATAGAAAATAAAAGGAGTTTGTAACAAGTATTTCCTAAACTTATGCAACATGTAAATCATGGACAACGCTTTGCACTCTGTAGTTGTATAATTTTTCTCAGCTGGTGTCAACTTCCTGCTTACAAAACAAATAGGATGATCAACAATACCTTCTCTAGGTTAGGATAATATTGTTCCAATGGCCATGCAAGAGGAATCCACATGCACATGGAATGGTTTGGTCCATGAAGGAAAGCACAAAATAGGCGCAGAAGTAAGCCTTTCCTTTAATGTCTCAAACGCATGTTGTGTTTCACCCCAATGGAACTTTCCCTTACTCTTCAAAAATTACTCCAAGGGTGTGGCAATCCTAGCATAACCTTTGATAAATTTCCTATAATAACCTATGTGCCCCAAGAATCTACACACCTCGCTCTGGTTAGTAGGTTCCTCTAAACCCAAAATAACAACAACCTTAGCAGGGTCTACCAACAAGCCTTCTTTACATATAATATGTCCCAACAAAGTCCCAAAGGGTGTAGCAAAAACACACTTCTTAATGTTTAAGGAGATGCTCAACTACCAGAACCTCTCAAACATAAGACTTAAATTATCACAATGATCTTTCACTAGCCCATAAAATATCCAATCATCCAAGTAAACCTACAAAAACTTATGAATGAAGTCCTAAATTACTTTTACAACAATGCGGGAAAAGATTGCAGGAACATTCTTCACTCCAAAGGGCATAACTCTATATGCAAAAGATTCCCACTCAGTGGTGAAATTTTCTTCTCCTGATCTTCTTTAGCAATCCACACCTGATGATATCCTAGAAAATCCATCAGTAAAGGAGTAGATCTGCACGCCTTGCAATGCCTTCCAGAATCTCCTCTGTAAATGGTGTGGGAAAGGGATCTATTACACATGCAACATTCAACTCCCTATAATCCACACAAATTCTTATCCTTCCATCTTTCTTTATGCTTATCACCATAGGGCTAACCCATTCTGACTCCTCAATGGGCTCAATGATCCCAAAATTCAACATCTTATCAATCTCTTCCTTTACCTTGACGCACAGATTAGGATTCATCTTGTAAGGCCTCTTCCTAATTGGGCACACACCTTCCTTTAACTTGATCCTCATCTCACCCAAAGAGTGATGTACCCCTTTCAACTCATGATAGCCTCTAGGAAATAAGTCCTAGAAGTCACACAAAAACTCAATTATCTTTGCAACCTTTGAGTCAGACCAATAATCACCAATGATGGCCTCCTTAGGTTTTGCATCTATCCCAATGTTGACCTTCTTTGTTTTCATAGGCTCATGATATGTGAACGCCTTCTCATCTACACTTTTCTAAGACCTCACATGTACCCATAGTATGATCAACATCTAGATTCTCCACTTCCTCATCATCAATCATATAAACCAACTTTCCTTTTTCTTTTACTAGGTAGGCACTCAAGTTGTTCTTCATCTGTCTCTTCTTCTTCAAAGTGTGCCTCCATATATGACTCACCTAGTAATTCCTGAATAAGTCTCCTCAGCCTTTACACTATCTCCCATAGTCAAGTGCTTCATAACCTGTAATGCCTCATTCACTGGAGGTTTAGTAGAAAAATAGTCAAAGGTCTGAATCATACATGTAGTCAATTCTTTCCAATTCCTTATTTCTCTATTCAATTCTACATAAACATACCATGCGTGCGCACAACCACACAGAGTGAAGTAGAACTTGTGCACCCATAGTGAAGGTGGTAAGGCCTCCTACCCTCTGTCCATAGTCTCTCACACTTATGAACATGATGTGAAGAAAAATCCTTCCCATGAAATTCACATGTCTTGGTAGGCACATTGCTTTTAATAAATCTAGTAGAGAAGGTTATTCTCACTTCTTGCCACTCTAAATGATTATCTCTGTGAGCCATCCACTAGCGCGTGGTTGTCCCACGTAAGGTATATACCAACATATTCCTTATTTCAACTTGATTTATCCACTGGACTTCCATAGTGCACAAAAATACCTCAAGATTTCCTTCACTAATGTACCTTGGTACGTGGTTATTGCCCAAATGCCTAACACATGACACAACTTGCTTACATGAGTAACTGCACTCTTCATCTCATGCCCAACCATTTCATAAGTCCCATGCACCTAGTTTTCACAAGAAATGCTTGTTGTATCACTCATAGACTGTGCATCATCCCATTGAATAACTCCTTCCTTTGATGGCTCAAGCACTTCAGGATCTCTAATGGTGCACACATAAATTATGTTCAAATCCTCTTCACTCAAAGGTTCCACATAAGGTGCAATTTTTCCATCTATCAAAGGGATGATCACATGCTCCTCCTTGTTCTCAAAATTGATGTAATCTTTATTGAAGCACATATCAACATTATTTGTGTAACATCGAGGGAACCCAAGTAAAGATGGAAAACTATCTACTTCACAAGTGCCAAGACCTTAAATTCCCCAGTAAACTTGGCCCCTTGTATAGTAATAGTGACATCCTTCAAAATTCTAATGGGCATGGATTTGGCTCTAATTTCCATGTACAACACATTTGAAGATGGTTGTAATGGTGGCCTCCCCATCTGATTCCACACATCCAAGGTGAGTACATTCACTTCTGCACCTATATCAATCAAAATGTTACTCAACAACCATCCATCAACAACTACATTCAAAGTGATCTCTTTTTCATAATCAAGACTGTGAGGAGGTAAGTTCACATGTAATATTTATCTCTCACGCTCAACTCTAGCACACTGTATCTTCTCCCTTAACCATTCCCCTAATAAAGGAATGATGTTCTCTTGGCGTAACAACTTACAAACTTCCTTCAAGTCCTCAACATATTTCTGAGTAAGCTCAACTACTTTTTCCTGCTCCAGCTTCCGTGACTACTCCTTCAAGCATTGTATCTCACCCTGCAAGTTTCTAATGACCTCCATGGTCTCTTGATAAAATTCCTTCTGATGGGAAGGATCTAGATACTTTACATGCAATACTTCCTATTTTGTAATGACAGATTTCTGCTTTGGAGTCTCTTGCACACGTTCCACCTCACCGCGTGTAGTAAATAACACTGGGATTATCTTAGGGTCAGGTGCTAACTTTGGCATCCACTGATCTTCCACAACGTGTTGTACTCTAACCATTCCCATGCCCTTATCCTACTTGTGCTTCTTGCTCAGGTGCTCATAAAAATCTAAGCATTCTTCATAATTGTGATTCTTTCTGCACCAGGAGAAAATAATATTTTGAGGGCATTCACACTTATAATGATCAGGGGACCCACATGTATAACATGTTCCTTGTGGGAATTCACATCTTCCACCGCTGCAACCTCAGCCTCTGAATCCTCCATGGTAACATCCACCTCTACCACCTCCATCAAAGAGCCCTTCATTGTGATTATGATTATGGTGTTCACCTTGTTCCTTAGAATTATTTACAACATTGGTCTGACATACACCAGTTTTAATGACATCATGAATATGATCAATCAATCTATAATTTTCTATATCATGAGTGGTAGAATTACAAATATTACAATAACAAGACACATTATTTAGTATCGTGTGTTGCAATAAGGGGCACCTACTTGAGTCATGATCCAAATGACAGATCTCACAATCCTAAACATGGTGCACACCGATTTATGAGGGAAATTATCCTTAGTATGTCCTTCTACTTCATAATCCATGCACCAAATACCACTATGCCTCTCATGAGGTGAATTAGCTAATTTTTTTTTCTAATTGTTTTTCCATAGATGCAATCTGAGCTTCCAAAAATGGGCTAACTCCACTGTCTACACTCCCAACTACCTCAACACGTAGAGCTACCTCAAGTGCCTCGTATGGATCTATAAAATTCTTGTGTGAGAGTGCCCTTCTAAAAGGTGTGATCAAACCTCCAACAAACCATTGAGCATGATGACTAGGGTGAATATCGTAAGACAACTTTGATAATAAAAGTTTTAAAGTAGGCATTATACTCCTTACACTCTCAGCCATGCCCTACTTGATGTCCTTCAATGCGCTGATGCTTTGCTGTTCAAACTTAGGTATGTGAAACTCTTCTAAAAAAGCATCATACAGCCTGGTATAGTCTACACAAGTCTAATTTGGATCATATTTCTTGTACCAACTATGGGTACCCTTGAAAAGTAGTAGCAAACTAACTTGCCTTATGCTCAGGAGCTGTAATCCCCTTAGTGCACCATAATATCTCACACATATGTCCATGTGCTCAACTACATCTTCAATTCCTCTATATTCTGGTAGGTGAAGGGACATCTTGGAAATAAACTTTTGGGATTGGTGCGGACCATGCCCACCAGATCCAGAACCTATATTACCTTTTCTATTCCCTCCACCTCCAGAACCACTAGACCCACTAGATCCTAAACCACTTGATCCTCTTGATCCTCCTCCTGTGGCAGGCACCAGACCAGAGGATGTACTACCTTTTTTTCCAAAAGTTATACTAAATTAGACCCCCATAATCTTTGAAGTTGTGCTACTTCTAGACATAATACCAAAATTTTGCATGCCCATGTTATGTGTTGATGACACACCAGAAAATATACCTCCAACTAGACCCCCAAATAACACAGACAATGTCTGCACCGCCATAGATGAATGTGCTATCTAATTAACTCCTGAAATTAAAGGAAAGTGAAATCTATCTATAACTACTCTACTACCCACACTAGCTTTCTTATCAATGACTGTTGCAGAAATTGGAAAACCAAGCGCAAGGGCTAGGTCACCAGGAGGGATCAAATATGCACCCATAGTCCTTGTAGTTTAATTGGGGTGCTCTCATCTGAGGCCAAAGAGGGTTCTCTACCATGCTTACCCAAATGGGGGAGTACCATATGCTCAGCTCCACATCTTTACATGAGCTCCAAATCCTTCATGAGCCATCTCTCTCTGACAACACCATTCGTTCCACAACATCACACTACTTCACCAAATCCCTCTCACGTGCCTCATTAAACTTAAGCCACCTTTCTTCTCTCTATGTCTCTGCCACCAGGTCTTCCATCTTTCACCACACCTACTCCTACCCTCACATGTGGTGGGGTTTAGCTAGCCATAGGAAACTCTTCCAAATCCACAGTCATAATCAAGATCTTAATCACTAAAGGGATAGTGCGTAAATAAGATCCTCTAGGTTCGTGCAAGAAATGGAACTCAACAACCTCTGGACAAGAATAATAAAAAACAAATAAGTTCCAAGGTGTAACTCTACAAAACACCACTCCACCAATGATCTACAGTGCGTGTCCAATTTAGATCAACATCATGTAAATTCTGGTAATCTTCATGCGTCCAATCAAGTGCTCTATACCACCAATTTATCTTTGATGCATATGCTACCAGCCACTCGTACAAATCTATAGGGAAATAGGAAAATAATGTCTCATAGAGCTCATGATATAGATTCTGTTCAACCCACATGCATGCATCAAATTCAGGTCTAGTGTTAAATTTGTGAGAAAAATATTCCTCTAAATTCTCTACCCAATCCTCAATACTTTCCAAAGTCAATCGGTATGTCTTCATCATGCAACATCCTTGAAAATGTGTCAAAAAGAGGTCTCGACAACAAAACCAAAATGTAGTGTTTTATTTTACCAAACAACCCAAGGCATGCTAACACATCACTCAGGTACAACTGAGCGCTCACCCGAAGCACGCAAGGGTACCAGGTCCCTCTTTTATGGAAGATTTGTCAAGGATTTAACATGATAAACACATATATAAATATATTCCAGATCCATAATAACAATTCAAGGATTAAATAATAAACAGATCTAGATCTTAACCATATGTACAAGAATAATCAGACAAGAACTCAATATTAGATTCACCATGCAAGAACAAGTCCCATATATGTCAACAACCAATATCCAACCACATAGATCCATTGTATTAATTATTGTAAAAACAGAAGCTGAATACATACATAACAATTCCACCATAATTCATACATGCTCATAAACCGGTAGCATAACACTAACAAAAAGGGGATCCCTAAACCATGCAAATCAATACATATATAAAGGGGTGAGACTTTCCCTTCATCACTTATGCATCCTCAAAATAGATTGCATGCTAATAATAGCCATGTATCGCTTTAAAAAGATACAAGGGAGCATACAATTTATTCTAACAATAGTTCATTTATAGATAACTCCAGTTCCAACCCTATTTTTAGCCCAAAACACTTCATGTCACTTGCCTTTCCATTTGTCCCAAAATAGAATTTACATAGCTTCCAAGTCTTATAGGGAAAATTTTAGTGGAATTTTTTTTTCGTAAACTCACGAATATTAGGGATGAGAGTGAACCTAGGGAAAAATGTGTGTGTGTAGTTCCGCAATGTGTACCTACATGGTTAGTAAATCATGTGTGCTATCGCATAATGTCGTTGTTTTCACCATGATGTTGTTGTAGTTTACCCCATTTAGTTGCATGTTTCTCATATAGATGTACCTACAAGGAGAAAATGATCAAGTAGTCAAATATGTATGTATGTGAGTGTAAAAATGCCATGTAAAATATGCATGTAAGTGTAAAGTATTTGAATGTAAATGAACATGTAAATGTAAATGGAACATATGCACCCAATCCATGTCAAGGAAGATTGTAGAAGGATATCCTATACTACAAGTTTTTTGGGGGATCTCATGCCACCTTGGCTGAAGAAGTGTAGGGAGGAAATTATCGATGTCCTCCAAGCTCTAACCTTCTTCTAAAATGTGTGTGAAGAGATCTTTGTAATGTCCTAGTTTTTTGGGTGATCCAACACCACTGGCCAAAGAAGTGTAAGGAGGAAATTCTCTATTTCCTCCAAGCTCTAACTACTTCCTAGAAATGCTAAGGACACCATGTATTGTAAAATCTGTTATGTATAGGGTTTGTATATTGGTCTAAACCCACTCGTTGTGTATAAGTGCACTGAACTAAACCAGTGTAAATACATTGTGTTAGTAGAAACCCCCAAATGATGCCCCCCTATTTAGGGGCGTATGCAACATCACTAATATGAGACATGCACCCCCTAAAGAGGGCCAATCGTATGCCCACTGAAATGTTTTTGGTAGAAACCAAGGCATGCAAAAAGAATAAGGATAGCCAAAGATAAGTGTAAACATGCATGCATAAAGAAAACAATGTGTAAGCTACACAAACAATGTATAAGCTACCAAGTAAGGTAACGTAAACACACAAGAAAACACATATGCCACATAAAGTGGGTTGCAAATATGGGACATCACTCACGGTGTCATAATATACGTGAGGCCATCATGGCCACAAATAACAGAAAAGTGTACACACCAAACATAGGGCAATGCCCACAAACAATATCAAACAATGGAAGACAATGTAACAAACAAGTAGTCATGGAAACATATAATCTTGCAAAACAAGTGTTGCACATGGAACACTTGCTAGCATGTTAGAAAGATAACTACTATGTCATAAGTGTGTATAAGCAAGTAATCTAAAGTGGTGAGTACTAAATGAAATAATAACACCTAGAAGATATGAATGTGGATGCCCCCAATGACCAGTATAGGAAGGGTAAAAGGTGAGAATTTGTGCTTCATATAAGAGACTTGTATCTATGATCACAACTAGACAAAGGAGTGAACACACATGTGTAGATGATATAGATAAATGAAATAGAAGTAATAAAACTCACATGTGTAGTAAAGTGATAATGTAAAACACTAGCAAACAAGAGGAAATTCCCCCAAGACAATGCAATATGTTGTGGATGGATGGAATGTAATGCAAGATGGAATGATAGGATCTATGTGCCACCCAAGTGGATGGAAATGTATGTAGTGAGGTTTAATTTCTTTCCTCCTCAGTAGTCAAGAATGAATCGTAAATGAGAGTGCATCATCAGGAAATGGTCTAGTAGTGTATGTTGTGTATAACGCGTTGTGGTGAATGTGTATATGTAGTAGTGATGAAATGTGACATGTAGAAGAGATGTGCATGGACCTTATAGCCTAAGAGTATACCACAATTACATGAGATGAAGTTTGGAGTGATGATTTTTCCCTAAGAGTATATCACTGTAAGATGAATGGGTAAGTGATGATTTAGCACTAAGCGTATATCACTACAAAATGTAAGGAGGATGTGGTGATATAACCTAAGGTGTATACCACTACAAGATGATAGTATAGGTGATGATTTAACTTAAAGTGTATGTCACTAATGCTGGAAATGTCGCATGGAAATATGAAATGTGTAATGAATGTAAGGTCCATTTGATTTGTAAACCCTCAACAGTCGAGTATGGACTGATGAACTAAAGTGCGTCATCAGGTAGTGAATGCAATGCATGGAAAACAACGTAGTATGTGCAAGGATAAAACACAGCCATGTGATAAGTGGAATGTGTAAATATTCTATATGTAGAATGTAATGTAACAAGTGTATGATGTGTAAAGTGTAATGTGTAGACTACAATGTAATAGGTGTAGATAGACTAGTAATGTAAAATGTAGTGATGAAATGTAAAGCTAGACTCATATGTAATGTAACCTAGTGTAGTATGTAGAATATAGGTGATATATAAATACGTAGTGTGAAATATCCTAATAGCATATGTAACACATAGGATGACTAATGTGTGTATGCAGTATAATGTAGAATGTAGAATAGGTGTAGAATAGATGGTGTATGATATGGGCAAATAATCTCTGTAATGTGTAAGATGGATAACATATGATCATAAATGTGTAAATGATTTACATTTATTGGGAAAAATAGTAGAGGTGTGTGATGTAGGAATGGGTAAATTTCCAAAGGTTGAATGCACGATGTGTGACAAAATGCAATGTGTAATTCCTAAGGTGTAGTGTGCGGTGTTTAGTGTAGAATTAATCTGTCAATAGTCCAGTATGAACTGAAGCAAAAGAGTGTGTCATCGGGTAATGACGCTGCTAGGATATATAATGAGTATGAATAATGTGAGAAAAATAAGTGTATGAGAACATGAAGAGTGTGATTATGTTAAGATGAAATATGCCTAAATGTTTTGAGTATGATGTAGGACTATGTAGATACGCTAGAATAAGTGGGGGTATGTGAAACCTATGCCCCCAAGTGTGTGTAAATGGATGAGCTATCCAGTGATGGAGAAACACGAGACTCCTCTAGCTAATGTAGGAGAGGAAAGCTTATGACCATGCTCTAATAGTGGTGGTAAAGTAGACATATGATGGACTAGTGAATGAATTCTATGTGTATGTGAGGGATGTATATATGAAGATGATCATGGTGTCACAAAATGTGTCGGTGATCGAGATCTATGTGGTGTGGCATGTGGAGGTGAAGAAGGTCGACATGGAATAAACCGAGCTTGTGATCTATGCCAAGATGTCATAACTATCCATGGAATAGGCCTATACCTACGTGTGGCACTAATCAAATGATGTGGACATCCAGATGTTGCTCGAGTAGGCTAACTAGGAGTATATCATGTTTTAAGTAACACAATATGCGATGTGATAGAAGAAGTAAGGGATCAAATTACTACCGCATGAGGAGATGATGAGCATGGAGTATATGGAGGGACACCATTGATAAAAATGATTTGATTTTTGTAAATGAATTTATGTCACAAATGATTCATAGAAATGATATATTGTAATCGGTGAATCCAATTTAGACTAAGGAGCATGCCACATACCTCAACTATGTTCCCAACGAGGAAAGGAATAAATATAGTAAGAGGAATGACTATAACATGTAGCTTAACAACGCCAAAATGTTTTTCAAAAGGGTATTTGACTTGTGAAATGGGATATTTGATGGCCTTGAGAAGTGACATGGAGCATGTGCTAATGGGTCATGATGGGTCCACCTTAGTGTTGTTAATGGAGGTCGAGCCGACATATGCATTCATATGTAAATAATTAGATGTGAACTTAGCATGATAATCAACATTGGAGAAGGAAATGATAGGTGGCGCAAATTCAGCGCTAGCAACTAGGAAATAAAGAACAAGTGAGTCAGATGAAGAGAAGGTGTGTGATATATGATTAGCAGTTGAATATGTTGCTTTTGTGTTATACTTTGGCAATGGATTGTAAAAGATTTTGAGTTTAGGGTTTTCTTTGATGGAAGGAGTTGTTTCAGAATCTGGAAGCTCAATTTGACTATTATTGAGCAAGTCTTAAATGAGATGTCATAACCAAAAACAATGATCATTGGATGTCTTGTGCATTGATGATAGTCACAATAAGTTTTTTCATCAAAATTTCTTCCTTTGGGTTGTGATGGACCAAGCCATAGAGGATTAGGAAAAGTGATAAGATTACTATCAATGAGTTGTGGTAGCAAGACACTTGGAGGTGCTCTAAATTTAGTAATATTGCATATATTTCGTTGCAGTCGAAGTGCCTTCAGAGAAGATGTTACATTTACAGTGGTTTTTTTTTCCATGTATTTATTTGTGAAAGGTTTGTAGGCTGGCTTATTTTGAAAATGGGCTGAGGACGATGCTTGTTCATGATATTTAAGTTTGCTTATAGTTAAAATTTTTACCTCATGAAAATTGAGATTATAATAAAGGTGATCAAATGAAGGAGATGTCTCAAAGAGGGCACTCTCCTGTAAAGGTGGTAATAAACTTTGTGTAAATAAATCCTAGAACTTAGAGTCTGCAAGTATGTTAGACATGCTTGCTAAATTATTTTGTATCTTAAGACATAATTTGAGAAATGCTCATTAGGCCATTGTTTAATTTGTGATAATTGGGCATAGGATATCTTAGAGCCAATTTTGATAGAAAATTGAGTGAGAAAATCATCAGCCAAATGTGTGAAAGAGGCTACTGAATGTATAGGCAGATCGTAGAACCATTGCATTGCATAATCTTGTAAAATGCGAGGAAAGAGCTTAGCTAATATAATGTGATCATCTGCATAGTCAAGAAATTCTACATGAAATGCTCGAAGATTATCTTACGGGTCACACAGGTCCCATATAAAGATGGGTAACTTAGGGCATGATGAAGCTAGGAGGAAGTGGAGTAAACAGAGTATGTCCAGGTGCAAAAGGAGTATGTCAACGGAAGTACAGAATCTAGGATTCCAAATATGGTGATGCATGTGAGGTAGCCTAATTGTAGCTTATGATTTTTGTCTTTGTAGATCTTAATATAAAGAGGTTAAATTATGGAGTAATGTGAAGAGACTTGCCAGATGTAAAGGCGAAGTAGCATTTGGGAGTGGTGTGAAGTAGAATGGTAATGGTAGGAATGCAAATATGAAATGGAAACAAGGGCTAAGTAGAGAACATGGGAGCCAAAATTAGGGAAACAAGAGGTACTGAGTGTGAGTGTTCTCAATAGTAATCAATGAATTAAAAAAATATAGGTGCAGTGAGTGGATTAGACACAAATCTTAGTCAAGAATAATGAGTTTCTAACATGATATTGGTGGAAGCATCACGAGCCCTCTTAGCAGTGATTAAAGCATAAAAAAAATGAGGGAGATGGATAGGATTTTCACGTAATGCTTGGAAAAAATCAATAATGGCGTTAACTTGATCTTGGTCAACATTAGTGTCCTCAGTGTAGGAATTTTCACTATCAGATGCTTCAATATCATGGAGAGGAACTGGATTGAAAGTATCTAAAGGGTTGATAGCCATAGATGTGGTTGTATCAGCCATTATTTTAGAAGTGTGATGATTAACTACAACTAAACTAGAATATGCTAGGGTAAGGATAATTAATCTAATATAGGAGGAGATATAATGCAATAAATAAATGCACTAACATCATGTAAATTAACTGATTAAAATAAAATAATGAAACAAAACCACAATATGTAAGGAAAAAGAGAGGAAAGAACTCAGCTGATATCTGGAGACTGTTGCAGGTCTGACTAGAAATTCTAGGAGAAAGAATGAATATGTCGAAGCCCTTAAAATACTAGATCTAGAGGATCTATGTGGATTGGGGTGCCTAGGGCTGGACTGGGGTGCCCATGGGCACTCTGGTATGAATTCTGGGTGCTATGGTTTAGGAGAAATGTCTAGGACTAGTTCTTATTAGATCAAATGGTGCTAATCCACAACTACCTCTCATGTCCTATCACACTAAATCACTTTATACTGCGTTGACTGCTTTGAATATCTCAAGATGGATAAATGACCTGTAAGAACCCAAAACAAGCATCAAAACCCTAAAAAATAAATATGCATATAAAGGGGTCAGACTGACCTCAGTTACCACAATGGTGGACTTGCTAACTGAGCGATGTACTACATCTTAGACTCGATGTATTTCTATGTGCAAGTGTGTGTGAACATGCCCTAGGTTGCTCTTATGCTAGTCAAACTTTGTGAAGTAGTGAGCAATAACTATGTGTAGAAAATGTAATAAAATGTGTACATGGAATAAAATATAATAGAATCCCTCCCCCTATGAAGTGTGATGTAGATGTCTTAGCTTGTGCCTTGATGCTGATGGAGCTATGTGGATGTCAATGCAATAGATGGATGCAACTCTAGATGGATTGATAGTAGATAGTGATGTTAGGTCCCTCATTATGGTCTCATAGTTTTATATTTATAGGGTTTTCTTGGTCCTATTTCATAATTAACCCTGAAAAGGATAACCTCATAAGAGATAAGGATGAAAAATGGCTAGAAAAGACCCAAGAAAAGGAGGGAAAGTACAAAAGGGACCAAGATGCCCAAAAATGGGACCAGGGCACCCCAGTTAGGGCTAAGATGACGCAGGATCTTTAGAAATGGTTGGATAGGTAGATGTAGTTGGTCAAAAAATATGAAATAAAATAATAAAATGGTTAAAGAGATGGGGGTTAATTAATACTTTCTTTTCTCAAGAACCTTCTAAATAGTAGTATGAGACCAAGATAAATAAATATATAAAGTGCATGATTTTGTGACTACATCATTGATGTAAATTTCGTTGATTGAAAATGGTGTTATGAGGTCATATGAGTCTCCATGAGGCATTATTCAAAGGTAAAACATGAAGGTTGATTGGTAGTGTCATGTTTGGTGATGTTCTATAAGGTCCTAATACATGGTTTAACTACATATTCAATGTATGAGCTCTCTATAGTTGTCTGAAAGTCAATATGAGATCTGATGATTGGAATGATGTTTCAAGTGTGTCTATGTGTATGTATGGAATTAACTTGGTCATTTCTAAGTGGTTGGATGATGTTTCATAGTCCTTGGGAAATGAGAAGGTGAAGAAAAGGCATGATAACACATGTATGTTGAGGTGGATGGAGAGATTAAGAATCATTTGAGATAAATGGTGAGTATAGAAAGTTATAGGATGTTTAAATTATGATTTATGAAAATTTTTAGGTCAAAGTGAAGAATATTTTGTAAGATACGTCATTTTTGGAAAAACCAGGTTTTCTAGAGTGTATTTTAAAGCTAAAAATGGACCTTATGATGCTCGTTGTCAATCATGTTCTTTTCATGTGACCCAAAGCTTTTGGGAGATGTTTTTCCACTGATCTAATAACATTTTCCAAAAATAATGAGGTTGTTTGATCGTCATGTTGTTTTTATGAATGATCGTTAAGAAGATAAGTTGCTTGAAAACCTGGTTAAACACTAGTTTAACAGTGACTTGGAGAAAATTTATTACATTGAGTATGTTTTTATTCCTTTTCCTAAATTGATGATTGGAGGATTTAGAGGAATCCTCCATATTTATAGAAAGGTATAGTAGAACATGTGACTGTATGTGTGAAAGTATCGAACAGGGGCGGAAGCCTGATACTTTTATTAATAATTAATCAAATCAAAATTACAATGAATGTGCAGTAATTCTTATAGGAATTGAACAACCATTTACAGATAAATGATATGTTGAAACAATGCAACAATATACAATCCCATGCACATATAATTACAAATATATGGTTTTAAAAAATATATCCATATAACAAATACAATAGAGACAAAATACTTGTACGGGAATACTATTCCCAATTACAAATAATGGTTAATAACAACTTACCACTAAATAATAATTAACTAAGGTAAATGCATAATTAACGTAGGTAAACTAAGTTTTACCTAACATTCCCCCCCCCCCCTTAATTTTGCATTGTCTCAAGGGATGAGGAGAGGAATTCTCTGAACAACTCAAATTTGTCACGTGCAAGTGACTTTGTGAAGATATATGCTCATTGTTCAGTTGTTGGGAAAATATGAGGCTATGTATTGTGCTTCAAGACATGCTCACGTATGAAATGTACTTGTTTCGATGTGCTTTGTTCTTTCATGAAAAACTAGATTGCGAACAAGTTTGAGAATACCTTCATTCATCAACATACAAGGTGGTCGGTTTGTGCTTTGGTATTCCAAGTCCTTCAAGTATGTGACGTAGCCATATTGCTTTATAGAAAACTTCACCTATAGCATGATACTCAGATTCTGTAGAAGAGCAGAGAAACAAAGTGTTGTTTCTTGCTTCCCCATGATATTGGTCCAAATCCCATAAAGAACAAAAATCTTGAAGTGGATTTTCTATCATCAATGTTTCCTACATGATCTAAATCCAAATATCTAGACAAGAATAAGTTATTATTATTCTTGTATTCGAGACCAAGATCCACTGTTCCCTTGAGATATCTCAAGATTCACCTTGTTGCCTTCCAATGAAAAATTTTGGGCTCCTACATAAACCTGGATAGATAGGTCACTACAAAGCTGATATCTAGTCTAGTGTAGGTTAAGTAAATGAGACTCCCAATAAATTGCCAATAGAGAGTTTTATTTACCGCATAAGATGGATCTGAATGAGATAACTATAATTTTTTCTCCATAGGTGTAGCAATAGGTTTGTAATCCATCATCTTGAATTTATCGAGCATTGTCTTGGTATACTTCAACTGAGAAACAAATATTTGATTCTCCTTTTTTCATACTTCTAATCAAGATCCAATAGTGCATTGGCCTGATATCTTTCATGTCGAATGATCAGTTAAGATCTTTCTTCATTACATCAATCATCCTTCACTGAAATTCCAGTGATGACTAGATCGTTGACATAGACAAAAATAATCAAAATCTCCCCGCTTGATTTTTGAGGTAGAATTGGGATCGTATGGATTTCTAACAAATCCATGTTGTACAATATGCTCATCAGTCTTGATGTACCATGCCCAGGGTGCCTATTTAAGGCCATACAAAGATTTCCAGAGTATGCATAACTTTGCTTCTTGACCAAGTACAACATATCCCTCAGGTTGAGTCATGTAGACTTCTTTTGGTAAATATCCTTTTAGAAAGGCACTTTTTACATCCATCTGTTGGACTTTCCAAGCAAAATGTGTTGCTAGAGCAAATACCATACTAATCATTTTGATCTTAGCTTTGGGAGCAAATGTCTCCTTATAGTGAATGCCTTCTTTTTGTGTGTACTCCTTTTCTAATAGTATTAATTTTTAATTGTCTACAGTCCCTTTTGATTTGTACTTTGTTTTGAATATCCATATGTATCCAATCCGTTTCTTACCTGGAGGAAGATTGAAAAAGATGCCAAGTTTTTTTTTTCGTCATTGAGTTATACTCAACATTCATGGCATTTTTCCAAGCTTTTGACTATAGGCCTTGATAAACTGTAGAGGGCTCATCAGATTCAATAACTCTACTCATCAAAGTAAATTTTATTTCTTCTCATGCTTTACTATGAGTCCATGGTCTAGTGATGGATGTATCCAATGGAGCATCCAATCTTGCATCTAATAGCATGCTAGTATACCACTTGGGCATATGATGAATTTCTCCCATGGGTTGTGGTTCTATCTAATGATCAACATAATCACTTTCATCATCTGCGGGAACATCAGCTTCTGGTTTTACAACATTTGAAAAATCTACATCAGGTGAGTCTGGATGAGGAGTCTCTACTTCCTTCTTCTCAAACAACTATACATCTTTGTTGGTGAAGAATTTTCTGGTCTTCAGATCCATCAATTTGTACCCAAAATTCTCTCACTGTATCCAATGAAGATGAGTTTTTTATTTCATATCCAATTTCTTTCTATTCTACTTGGGTATGTGCATACTTGATTTTCATCCAAATATTCTGAGGTGTGCAATAGATGGTTTCCACTTTGACCATGCTTCATGTGGTGTTACTTCATCAAGAGAAATATGTGGACACTCTGTTAAATAAATAAACTATTGTTTTTTCTGCTTCTTCCAAGAATGTCCTTAATAGTCCAGAATCATCGATCATACATCACACCATTTCCATGATAATATGATTTCTTGCTTTCAAAAAAACCATTTTTTTGTGGTGTGTGTGGAGGAGGAATTTTTCGATGAATTCCGTGAGCTTGTAGGTAGGATTTGAACTCATCACTAGTGATTTCCCCCCTCGATCTGAGCAGAGAGTTCTGATGCGATGACCAATTTCATTCTCAACAGCCACTTTGAACTTCTTGAAGTTTTCAAAAGCTTCACTTCCCTAAATTACTATAGTAAATGAAAAATTAACTGTAGTAAAATATGTTTTACCTAAAAATATTATATACTTGGTTAATTTTTATTCACATTCTGCTACTTTAAAACTAGAAATTTGGACTATAAGAGCACATCTAAATTAAATTTTAATTTTTGCATTGTATGGAATGGAGTAAAAAGGATTAATTTATCAGGATTCAAAAGGATTAATTC
Source organism: Taxus chinensis (assembly GCA_019776745.2). NCBI lineage: Eukaryota > Viridiplantae > Streptophyta > Pinopsida > Cupressales > Taxaceae > Taxus > Taxus chinensis. Next base: position 149,485,993 of record CM034148.1, read on the forward strand.
CATGCAATAATTATTCATGCAATTGAGTATAATATAAGTATAAAGGATGTTTCAAGCTTGTTTTCTTCCCTCCAAGAGGTTATCTAATTCATAGATATGACTCTGTTGGATAGGGTTGATAATAATGCAGATTGTGGGTTTTGTCTCTTCATTGTTCATTTATTTCTTGTTCTTTTGTCTTTTATTTGTTTCTTTCTTGTTTGTAAATTCTCTTTCTTTTTCTTAATGAATTACATGGTATTCCCAGAATCTTAGGTGATCTAGGAGTTGGCTAAACTGATTTAACAGATTTTTAAACTACTATAGGGACTATTTAGATATAAACTACCCTACACTTAGAATATTTTCTAAGTCCCTCATATGATTAAAGATGGTTTGATTTTGTTCTTAATCTTTACAATAGGTAAAAGGATTGATTTAGTTGTCGGTCAATTTTTTGTCGACAACACCTCTATCTCTCAAAGCTAACACCTATTTCTATGGCTGTAGGCATGCTGTTGAGTTGTTGCCGAAGATACATACCAAACATTAAGATCACGTGGAGTGTTCACTGTGATCTAGGCTGTACAAGCAGTGTTCAATATTGCTGAACTGTTCTGTGCTTACTGATACAGCATTCTCTGCTTCTCTGACGGAGTTATTAGGCTTTTAGTTCCCCCTTTTGTACACAAGGGTAGAAGTCCCTTATCAAAAAACTATTTGAGGTCCAGCTATTAAAAAAAACATATTCTTGATAATTTATTATACACGGAAACATATAAACTTTGAATTCATGTCCTCTTCTTGATATATTGTACACCCAATCCATTTTTTTGAAATATTGTCCCATTGGATGCTGATTCTAATTTTGGGATTTTATTTGATTTAGGAATAGGTTTTCCTTTCCCTTTTAGCCTTTCCATTTTTGATGAGATTATTGTTCTAGATCCTATTAATCATCTTTTTGTAAAACCCCATGTCTTTATTTCCCTTATAACTTTACCATTTCAATTGATTTACATTTCAGTTCACTATAGTTGGTATTATGGGCACACCAATATTTATATTAAGTTTAATTCGTAACTACACATTAAAAACTTAAATATTAATAATTAATACAAATAATTGTTTTATTAAATGCAATGTCTTCTAAGTATTAAATATGTCTTATTTATTACCAACCTAGAAAGATTTCCTTCTTAATGGCTTTATAATTTTTTTAGTAAACCTGGTTATGTTTACCCTTTTTTCACCTATGGAAATAGTAAATGATTAATTCATTTTCTACCCTATGGAAATATTAAAAATAAAATGAGGTTTGTTGTGTTGTATCCCTAGTTGATATGGTTATAATGACCATTAAAATAGTCCAAATGAGGTTATTATTTATTTATGTCTATATGGTAGAAAAATTAAATTTATTGATATATTAAATTAATTGTTGATGAAAATGGATGTAGCCAATTCAAATTTATTGATATATTAAAGTAATTGTTGATGAAACATGTCACTATGCACTCCCCATCAAGTACCACATTCAAACCATATATCCTTTATAGTTATTTTAGATTAGAAGATGAAAATTTCTTACTATACTACAAATTTACCTTAATACAAAGAAAATCACTTGTACATGCATCCTTAAATGTTGTACACATGTTTCCTTGAAATACACCATCATACCATAAAACTATCTTCCTAGAGATGTGGATGTCACCTTTAAAACTATCTATCTATCCACCCAACAATGCACTTACTAACGAAAATGGTGGCTAGTGTAATCCTTGATAGGAGCAATTTGAAATCTCACCATTCCCCTACATTTTAAAATGATAACACAAATTGTTAGGAAAAAAATAAGTAAATGATCTGTAAACTATCTACTTTGGAATTCGTTCACAAAACCACAATTATATTATTATTCTACTTTCAAATAGAAAATGATAGTTGAGCTAGTGATTGAATTTTTTATGCCTTAGAACTGAAATTTGCAAGAGAAATGAATTGACACACACAAATATGCCAAGGATTTTTATCCTACAAATATCAAGAGGAGGAAAACAAACCGTGAAGGACAAACAACTCTTTCTTTCCTTTTTGATTTATTGGCTAATTTAAAATATAAAAGATATAAACTTTACAATAAGTGAGAAAGGAAATTGACAGTGTCTCACACTTCCTCCCAACTACTTGATTGCTATGTTCTCAAACTATTTCTTCTACAAACTCAATTCTAGCACTTTAGAACTCTTACACTTATTCCCATGAAGTCTCTTACTTTCGATGATCAAAAATATCCTTCCTACATGTATTTATATCCTTTCTCATGTCCTCCTCGTGCACTGGAGGATGAGAAAGGTCATGGAGGAGAAGAGACCAAAAAAACCTTTCCAATTCTGGGACTATTCATTTCAAATTTTATTTTCTATCTGAAAGTGACAAGACCGCCACCCAATGCAGACTAGTGATCACAGGACTGCCGCTTTGGCTAGGTGGTAGTTACAAGACCACCGCCATGGTTTGGTGGTGGTTCTATGACTGCCACTTTGCACAGATCAGTGGTTCTACTAACATATAGAAAGACACTATGTTTCTTCATTTTTATTATTTTTTGCTAGCTTATCTAATGAAGTAGAGTCATTTTGGATCCCTATGGATCACACCTCCCTTTCTTAGGAGGCTTTTGGTTGCAAAAAGCTTAGTGTGGGAGTAGATGGGGGAATAATTCTGTCACTTTCTCCTTTGAGTACCATCAGGCCTTTTTTTGTGTCTTTCCCTTCAGTCCAACCTGCCAAGACTCCTGCAGACCTCTCCTAGTCTCTCTGACCTTATGTTGTAGTACTCCATCCTCCTCCAATTCGCCTCGTGATTCCAAGACGCAATCCTCAATTGAAGGTAGAAAATTTAATCCTTCATCTTCATCTAGCATGGATGGATCATATAGGTGTAATTTTTCATAGTTTACTATTGATTACATCCTCATAAATGACAGAAAATCAAGTCAAAAGGCATTTTCTCCAACCTACTCCAATATGGTGAAGGGTCCATATCATAGTGGCTTGAGATTTTGTGCTTGACCTTGTAGTCTCTCCTTATTCAAATAAAGCCAAAATCTATCTCCAACATGAAGCTTATGCTCTCTCTTGTGTTGATCGTGCCTAGCCTTGTACTTGGCTTGAGATTTCTCTAATTGTTTTTTGACTTTGAGATGGATTTTTGGGATCCTCTCAATGAATTTGTTTTCTCTAGTCACCTTTGTGTCTCATGTATCCTCCTCATCCTACTTCCCATCTAATATGTCCAACGGTTTTATAGGTAGATATCCAAAGCATTCTTCAAATGGTGACTTCATAGTGGATGTGTGTACTGCTCGGTTATAGGAATGCTAAATGTAGGCTAAGGACTCATCCCAAGTCCTTGGGTATTTGCTATTATACCTTCTAATCAACTGTACCAAAGTCCTATTCACCGCCTCTATTTTTCCATCTATCTGTGGATGGAAATTTGTGCTCCTCTATAAAATGTTATCCATATTGTCCCACAAAGTAGTCCAAAACTTCCCTAAGAACCTAGAATCCCTATTAGAAACAATAGACTTTGGCAAGCCAAAATGCACCCATACATTAGCAAAGACAAGATCTGTCACCTCATGTGTTTTTACTGTCTATTTACATGCCATAAGAATACACATCTTACTGAATATATCGACAAAAACATAGAGATAGTCATGGCAATGTTTATACATAGGTAATCCTCCTACAAAGTCCATAGAAATGTCCTCCCACAGATGAGAAAGTGTTGGAAAAGGCATATATAAACCCTCCTTCCTATTCTTAGGCTTGTGGGTACAAAAAAGTTTACATCTGCGTGTAAAATTTGATACTTCTTCTTGCATATTGGGCCAATACACATACCTTTACAAGTGGGCTATGGTTTTACCAACACCGAAATGTCCTACTAATTTTGAGGTATGTGTTTCCCTCATCAATAGAAGTATTTCTTCTTTAGGCACACAAAGCTTCCCCCATTTGTAGAGCAACCCATCCCTAATATAACAATAGTGAATCCCTATTCCCTCATCCCCTTGGGACTACAATTTCTGAAATGTCACCCCAAAGTCCCTGTCCTAGGCATATGCCTCTCTGTAAGCTTCCTTTGTGAAGGGCTCGATCTGAGAGGTAGTGGCCAAACAGGAGAAATTATCCCATGTAGGTGGCCTTGACAACATGTCTTCCACCAAGTTTGTATTTCCATTCTTGTATTTTATCACCAGATGAAATTTATGAAGGAACACCATCCATTTGTAGTGCCTTTCCTGCTACAATTTAGACTGTGCTTATAAATACTGGAGAGGTTTATGGTTAGTGTGCACAATATTTTCTTTACCCAAAAAATAATGCTTCCATTTTTTAATTTCCTGAACTAGTGCATACATTTCCTAATCATATACTCAATATCTTTTAACTTCTGAAGTAAAAGTTTCAGAATGATAACATACAAGTTTACCTCCCTAAAGCAACACTGCACCCATAACATAATCACTAGAATCTCATCTCTACTTCAAAGTGCTACTGAAAATTAGGAAGAGAAAGCACTTGTGCATGATTAATCTTGTATCTTAATAACTCAAAGGATTTGTCTTGTTCATTACCCCAGTAAAAAACCTTACTCTTTGTGGCCACTATGTGTAGAGGTGCTACAATCGTGGAGAAGCCTAGAATGAACTTCCACATGTATTGTATTGCTCTAACAAAAATCCTAGTCTTTATTGCTCTTGTTGGTGTTAGCCAACTGGTGATGGATTTCACCTTCTTTGGATCCACTTGTATCTATCCTCATTCTTCCCAAGATAGACAAGTGACTATTTGACGAATTCACATTTCTTCATATTACAAAGAAATTATTTCTCTTTGAGAACTTACAAGACTTTGTGAAAATGAGTTAGATGTTCCTCCCATGTGGAACTAAGAATCAAGATATCATCTAGATTAAAAATGACACATGAATCTATGAAATCCCATAGTACATCATTCATCAATCTCATAAATATAATGGGTGCATTGCTAAACCAAATGAAAGTACTAACCACTCATACAAACCATGTTTTGTCTTGAAGGGAGTCTTCTATATGTCCTCCTCCTTCATTCTGACTTGGTGATAACCTGACTTGAGATAGAACTTCATGAAGAATTTGGTATGTTTAAGCTGGTCCAAGAGATCATCTATGCGGGGAAGTGGATATTTTTTTTATGGTGATCTTGTTCAATGTGAGGTAGTCGATGCACATTCTCCAAGAACCATACTTCTTCGGCACCATCACAATAGGAAAACCACATGGTGAGGTGCTAATACATATCACCCCCCGGTCTAGCAGTTCATGGAGTTGTTTCTTTACTTCAGTACTTTCCAACAAGGATTTCCTATATAACCCAATGTTTGGTAGAGGGGGCTCTGGCAATAGCTGAATCTCATGATATACTTCTTGTTTTGGTGGTAACCTACTGGGAGCTTGAAAAACTTCCTGAAAAGATTGAATAATACTATCCAAATCCTATTTTCCATGGTTAGAAATATTTGAAACTTCTACGCCATCTTGTTTATCCTTTAACAACAGTAAATAAAATTGATTATGATTATCTTGAATAAGTTGTTTTTCTTGGTTGGCACTTACCATAATAACCCGTGTCTTATGATGGTGTGCTTAGATGTTGTAGCTGATCCCATCCTTAACCCATATGCATGAGTTTTCCCTTCTCATAAATATAACATCCCTGATATATAAGTAAAGACTCCCGAAAATAACATCAAAAGCATCAAGTGGAATAACATCAGCTTCTAATACATCAAAATACTGGTAATTAATCCCAAAATAGACCTTGCATATTTTTGTTTCCTAAATTTCAACGCCCTTCTTCACCTAACCCAAAGGATAAGGGTGTGGATGCTTATAATTCTCAAGATCAATCTTCTTTACAATTTCTTTATAAATCAAGTTAGACTAAGAACCAGTATCAACCAAAGCATTTAACTTAGTTCTCTTGATATAGATTTTAAAATGGAATAGTCTCTTCATATCTCCTTCCTAGATGTCCATATTGGTGGCCATGCATCCAATCCTCTCATCTACATCAGAGTCATCTTCAATTTCCACCTCCCCTTCTATCTTTACATATGTCATGGAATTATTTGAGTCCTTGGGTTAGTTCTTTGGATTTAACTCTAGATGAAACTCCTAACATGTAGTATCAACATGACCATTGATATCACAGTTCTTACAAAAATTCTTGGGATCTTTACAAGTATTTAAAGTAGTGGGATATTTTTTACCTTTCCCTTTCCACTTACCCTTGTTACTTGTTTTCCCATGTTCTTTCTTCTACTGATTTTTTGACTACTTTTCCCTTAGCGCTACTTCTCCTTGCTTCTTTTCATCATCTATATAGTATGCTTTCACACATGCCTCATTGATATCTTTGGCTTCGTGGAGATGAATTTTCTTCAAAGGTGAGTGTGAAGTCCTCCCAAGTACCTAGTCAGAATATCCTCATCCTCCCTTGGCTCTGCTTCACCTTGCTTCTTTTCATCATCTATGTAGTATGCTTGCACACATACGTTCTTGCTCCTAAACTACCTGCCACAATCTACTCTAATGCAGGATAAGCTAACTGTTCTAATCTAAATTTTCAAGGGACCAGGGAGAGAGAATGCATAAAATGAAAGCCTACACTAAAGCAGTGATACACTAGAAAAGGAGGGTGGGAGAGTAGTCTCCAAATGTGTGAAATACAGAGGTAAAGTGCACACTAGAAGAGGTGATGACAGTTCACCATAATCTAGCAAAATGCATTCACAATAATATTCCAAGCATACACAATGATAATGAATCCCTACAAGAACATAATAGATAGACACAATATTCTCATAGAAAGATCAAAGGGGCAAGAAGAATGCAAGAAAACACAGCAGGGGAAGATATATCCACAAACTGGTATTTTATTGCTTCATGATATGCACAGTTCAATCTATTACAAGATAAGGGCCTGGATCACCATGCAAGAAGTCCACTACAAGGGCCTGCAACACACTGGCTTCACAAAGCAATTTTGACAGAGCTTTGCTACCCAAAAACTCTCTCCTTTACAATGAGCCCAACACTCCAATTTATAAAAAAAAATGAGAAGGAAAAGAGAAGGGAAAATAGAAATCCCGAAATCTGTCCTTCAACCACCTGTAAGAGGCATTAAATTGAGTGAAAATGTTGTCCATTACTTGCAAAAGGCTCCCCATACTGTCCCATGTGCTGCAGCAGAGAAAGAATGATGACCATGCCTCTTAATTGCACTCCCAGCTACCAAATAAACACTGTTCTGAACCCGGCCACGTTTCCTTAAAAAACTCAATCAATTTCTGATCAAATCTGGAATTTCTTTATTTATGTGCATTGGGCTCGGAACCACGATTCCAACGGTATCAATTTTGTGTGATTTCGTTGAGAAATGCAGAAGTTATGGCCTTCTGAGTGCGGGCAGCTATTTTGGGCCTGGCAGGCGTTTTCTGTCATTTGACGGGAATGAGCATTAATTGACTGGAGCCGAATATGTTTCCTTTATTTAAATATATCTATCCTCATTAAAAATAAGAAATCTAGTTTTTGTGGTGTAGAGGACGTCGTGCTCGTTCCAGAAAGTCCAATTTTGTGAAAATCGGAGCTCCGAGTCAAAAGTTATGGCCGTTTGAAGTTCCACGGGTCAAATGTTGACTTTTCTTCTCTGCCTTCGGCCGCTTCGGATTTTCGCGTCCCACGCGTCCCTTTGTCCCATTTGGCACAGTGCTGAAATTTCCCATTTCGGCTGAACCGGCCAGTTCGCGTACTCGCAGCCCATATGTCCCATTCGCTTTCGGACCGTCTGGGACAAATTCGGCCGGTTCGGCCGGTTCGTGCCCTTTTGTCCCAACTGTTCTGGGACAAAAGTTCTCATTTCGGCCGATTCAGCCGGTTCGCGTACTTTTGGCCCGCGCGTCCCAAACTGTTTCGGGCTGCCTTGACTCATTTCACCTGGTTCGGCCGGTTCGCGCCTTTTTGGCCCGCCTGTCCCACAGGCGTCCCTCTCAGCAGTTAGCCAAAAAATTTTTTTTCTCTTTCGGCCGGATCGGCTTTTCGCGCCCGCCGCGTACTTTTGCAAAGGTAATCCTATATGCCTCAGTGACATTATGGATGCTAGAGTAGACTTCTAACTATTTAAACCATTTATCAAGCAACATTTAATCATTTGGTCAGTCTTGTGGCCAATAGGATAGAAGTTATCTCTAAGTAATTATTTAAATTCTTTCCAATATTTCACAATAGGACGTTTCTTCTTTTCACAAGTGGCTAGATGGGGTTCCCACCAAACCAGAGCGTGTCCCTCCATTTTTAGACGTGCAAAGGTGATCCTCTGTGCCTCAGTGACATTGTGGAAACTAAAGTAGAATTCTAATTTTTTTAACCATTTATCAAGCAACTCTGCATCTACTTTTCCTTCAAATCTTTTAGTTTCAACTTTCATCTCAACTTTAAAAGGAGCATGATCAGATTTTACCTTTTCTCTTGCATTTGAAGTCTATTCTTCATGCTCTTCCCCATAATCTTTCCTCATGGTGGCTCCTCCCTATGCCAAAATTTTCAGCTAAGCCTCGAACAACTGTGTCCATAGAGTCTTACTTAATATAAGTGGTCTTCTACGAATCTGCAAGTTCTTCTTGTCATATAAACATCCTATCCATCATGGTCTCCAACATCTCGATTCTACAGATCTAAGTTATCTTACTCCATTTGTCTCTGAAGTCTTTTGTTTCCACTTCTTTGTATAAATATTATGGATCGCAAGGTATATCCTCTTCACCTTTGGATCTTGTCACTATCATACAAATCCAAGAATGAATACCGTAGTCCTAGAATACTTGTTAGCTCTGATACCAAAATGAGCTGTAAACTCTTCTACTTTGGAATCATTCATAGAAATCACAAATTAAATGTTGTTGTTCTACTTTCTGATTAGAAAATGATAGAGCTAGCTAGTGAAAGAATTATGCTTTTGCTTAGAATCAACAATTGCACTAAAGTAAAAAATATAAACTCATGAACACTAACAATTTTTATCCTGGAAACATCCAGAGGAGGAAAAACTAGTTGGGAAGGGAAAAATACTCTTTCTTCCCACTTTTTATTGGCCAATTCAAAATATCAAGTACAAAATTTATAATAAGTATGAAAGAGAATTAGATAATATCTCTCACTTCCTCCCAATTTACTTGCTTGCTCTGCCTCAAAACTCCTTTCTTCTACAAAACACAATTACATCACTAAGAATTTCCTTGCTCACTTGCTTTAATGCTTCGATAATCAAAAAATATCATTCCTAAAAACATGTATTTATAGCCTCTCTCATGTCCTCCCATGCACTAGAGGATGGGAAAGGTCATGGAGGAGAAGAGACACAGATAACCTTTCCAATTCTAGGAATTTTCACTTTGAATTTTATTTTTCTGTCAAAAAATATCAGGACCGCCACCCAATGCAGACCGGTGATCACATGACCACTGCCTTGGCTAGGTGGCGGTTACAGGACTACCACCCAGTTTGGCCGAAGGTTGTGTAACCTCTGCTCTACACAGAGTGCTAGTTCTATTAACATAAAGACAAAACCTTCATTTCTTCATTTTCCTTCTTTATTTCTGACTAATTTGATGAAATATAGTCATTTTGGATCCCTATGGATCACTCTCCAAACTGGAAATGTAATATTCAGTCCAAATGATATTTTTGATGTGTAAAATCGATGAAAAGGTGGTCACGTCACCCTCCTAACAAAAATTGGACCCCACTAGATGACAGGGTACCAACTAGGAAATAGTATGGGCCCATATTTACATTCAAATTTTTGGAAAAATTGAATGATAGGTAATTTTTTGTTTTTCGGGGCTTTGGTGGCTTTCGGAGCTCAATACGACTTCTTTTTGTGAAAAACTACTATAAAAAAACTAAAAAAGTAGTTTTCAAATATCCCCCTTTGGAAAAAGTTGCTAGGAATCAAAAAATAAGCCAATTAGGAGAAAATGTTTTTTTGGCCCTAATTAGGGTTTTTCTCGCTAAATTTAGTGGTTTTTTAGTTATGGTTGAGCAGTTTAGGGGACCTCTAACTTTGGCGGTCCTATTATAATAGCTGCTAAATCCCAGTATATTGAAAAAATGTCAATTGGGGTGGGGGATCAAACTTAGCACCTCCCACACCCAAAGACTTCATCCAAACCAACTTGGCCCACGTAGTACTTGGGATATGGAATCAAGCAATTGCTATTTGAAATATTATTAAATTAACTTACCTGTTAAAATGGTGACATGGCTGGGAGGCTCGATGCATCCACGTAGCAATCACTTTGTTGTTGGTAGTTTAGGGTTCTGCTCCAGGTGAATCTAAGTTATTGTTTATCTTCTACGCCACATTGTTTTGTGTAGTTATTGATTTGTTTACAATGGCTTTCAAGATTTGTTTGATGGTGCTTTGATTTGCAAGGATCCACTATTCAATGTTTTTTCTGTTTGTTGTGTATCATTTTTTATTTCCTTATACAATGCACTCAACCTCCATTTTTGTTTTTTTTGCAGGTTCTTTGCATGCTTTTATGGAGAGTAGAGATACTTCACTGATTTGCAAGATCCTTTGCTAAGTCCTCATGGCTTAGTCATAGTTTGGCCTAACTCAGCCACTACAAATCCAACATTTTTTATTGTTTGTATAGACAAGGGGCTCTACTTGATCTTGTATGAATGCTCAATGGCTCGACCGTTAAGAGACGTAACTCAATCTGCAGGCTATTGAAGCTAGGCACAATGCAATGTTGGCTCGATTGAGTGTTGTGTAACCCGACTTTCAACTTAGTGCTCAATACACAATGAAAAATACCCAACTCACCTATCAATGTTTGGTATCCAAATAATGTAGCTCGACTTTGCACAATGAACTCGTTCCTCTCAAACATAATTCAATTAGGCAACTCTCTAGAAGCTCGCTGATTAGAGGAAAAGTCTTCTAGATTTGGTGTTGTAGCTAGTGTTAGTTACAACTAACACTATCAACAATTTTAGTGATAAAATCCCCAATGGGGAAAAATATGTATTTTTAAAATTTTGTGAATATTTATTGGTTCTAGGAAGAAAATTCTCCTGGTGTAAGGGGCACCAAGGAAAAACAAATTTCTTTTCATTTACCTAAAGATAAAACAAGAGGTTATGGGGAGGCAAGGATGGGGTTGGGAAGTTGCAGGAGGCTACACAGGCTCTCACTTGCTGCAAATGCTTCTCCTAGCTCCTCAATCTTTTCTACTCTCTCTCTCTCTCTCCAACCTTCTATGCTCATAGGTCCAAATCAACTAACTCTGTTACCAATTAAAATTATCAAATAGGGGCAAAAGCTTGATACTTTTATTAATAATTAATCAAACCAAAATGACAATGAATGTTCTACAATTCTTATAGGAATCAAACAACCATGTGTAGGAAAATGAGATGTTGAAACAATGCAACAATATACAATCTCGTGCACATATAATCGCAAATATACGGTTTTAAACAATATAACCATATAATAAATACAATAGAGACAAAAGACTTGTACAAGAATACTATTCCCAATTACAAAAAATAAATGGTTAATAACAACTTACCACTAATTAATAATTAACTAAGGTAAATGCATAATTAACCTAGGTAAACTAAGTTTTACCTAACAATGTGGGCCCCACTCTAAAAGGCTTGTTTCTAAAGATGTTCATTTTGTAGCAAAGTTGTCCAAAGAAAGTACTAAATAAATTAACATTTTTTGGAGCCTGGGAGTTGTACTATATTTAAATGATAGTTTCAGGTCATGACTAAAGTCATAGTGGGAAAAGTGTGCCCTATTTATAAAGACTGGTCTTTGGGCCTAAAAGGGCAGTTTTGAACAGTTATAGAGATTGGCTTGGTTGAAGGCCTTCCACTTAGAATTGGAAGGAAGCGTAAGATGTTTTGGAAATTATATTTAGAAATATTTCCTATGGTATATGATTTGTTTAATGATTAATTGTTTTCATAAGTAAACCATCTCAGTTTTTGAAGACCATATTTGATTGTTTTCAAGACAGGATTGCTTTGATTAGAAGATGGAGGTAGAAGACTCATGTTTAAGATTAATTAATGCTTGATATAATTTAAATAATTAATAGGGATGGATTTTTTTCCCTAGTGAAGGAATTTATAGGTATTTAAATTGAACACAATCATGTAAACCAGTTGATTTCCCAAAACTACTTTATGGGAAGCTCAGTTTGGTGAAGAGGAAAAGAGGTATGGTTTGTGTTGATGGGTTTTTCATGAGATATAGAAAGAATGGATGTATTATACATGTAAATGTATTTCCAATGAGTGGTTATATTTCATAGTAGAGGTTCTATGGTGTGATCTTGAGCTTGTTTGATGAAAACTTGTTCCTGGAGGCAACTGTTTTGAGTAAGAAATGAACATACTTGATATAGTTATGAAGAATTTGATTGGTGAAAGTTAATGTGTGAGGATGCATGATTTTTTTATAAGATATTTGACATGTGTGAGGCCTTTAGAGGCTTTCAAAATTTTGGTGATGAGTTTGGAGGTCTTTGATGAGCTAGGTGATGGGATTCTAAGCCTATTTTTTCTTGTTTGGCTGTCTTGGTGCATGACCAACATACATGGGTCCATTTTATGAATTTTTATGAGTGTGCTGATATTTTTTTAAGTTATTTGGTCTAGACTAACATATGTTATGTTTATGAGTTGAGAATCATATAAAGTGTTTGTTTTGGTTCATTTTGAAGTTGTGCATGGAGGGGAAAAATTGACCACGGTAGGAGAGTGAAATATGTTTAAGGGCATAAAGAGATCGATAAAGAAGTGTGTACAAATACTAATAAGGTTAGAGATATTTTGTGCAAGGGTTTGAATCAAAATCAGGGTTACAAGAAAGAGCGATTCAAAATAAAGAGGGCTTGAAGAGGGCTTGAAGGAGTGTGAGTTGGAACTGTGATCTCCATCAGTTGTGGTAGCAACAATAAATCATATCATATATAAGGGGTTGAGCTAGTGTTTAATCATCTTAGGGGGTTATATCCTCCTTGTGGAGTTGGTGCTTCACTAAACTAGGGGTTGTTGCTCCTCATAGGGTTGGAGCTATACTAAACTAGGGGTTAGTGCTCCTTGTGAAGTTGGTGCTTCAATAAATGATTTTTATTTGAGTAATATAATCAGAAGTTTCAGTGGGTTTTCTTCCCCTTGAGGGTTTCCCACTTAAATTTGGTGTTCTCGTGTACTCTCTTATTCTTTCTCTTATATATGGTTGATTCAATGCATAAGTAAACACACACATGGTTAATGTTTGATTGAATGATTATATGAATGATAATGAATTATGAATGAAAATAGAATAAAGTTTTAGTGGACTAATTCAACCCCCCTCTCAGTCCCTTGTGCTTCCAAAACAAGATAGAGTTCCTAAAAAACAAATTTATGTGGGTTATGGGAACCCCTGTGCATCGTGAACATCCTCACTACTCTGAAGAGGGATTAAACCACATGTCATTCTCCTAGCATGTGATAGCTACCATGGTGCAATCAAATTTTGACAACTGTGCTTTATTTTAATTTCACACTTTCTCAATTACTTGGGAAGGGTTACTTTCTTGATTATAGACAGAAGATGGAGACTTCTAACCCGAAAGAAGACTCAAAACCTATAAAGAGTGGTTCCCTAATGGATGTGCATAATATTTCATAGTTGTGGGAACTTTGAGTTACTTTTGTGCCTACTTTCACATGAGTGTAACATAAAGTGCTAGATTTTGAAATGAGGTATGATTGACTTGCATATATAGGATTCCAATGTTGTTATGTCATGAAATGTTGACCAAGAGGGAATATTAGTTCACAACAATATGATAGAATTGAAATTTTGGACCTAAAACATGTCAGTATAAAACCATACATTAGGGTCAGGATTGACATGTGTCAATTTTGAATGAAATATACAATTTTGACTAGGAGGGGAAAATGACAGTTTATCTTTCTAGGTACGATGATATATATCTTTATACTGATTTTACGATATAAAACCTTAGGAAATGACAAAAATATGGTGTGAAAATATAATAAGTAGTCGAGGAGCTATTAGGGTATGCTAAAAAAGAGTGAGGAGGGTGTATTTGTGCATGCAAGTGTGTAATGTCAAGATTAACATTATCCAAAAATGGATTACCAAATTTGAGTGTCTACATTTCCCCCATTTAATTATGAAAATAAATTTACATACTTAAATAAAAATATAGATGAGTGTGTAAACACACTTTTTCTTTGCTCACATTAACTTTGATTTGTAGCATCTTGTTGTGTTGACTTTGGATAACTCCAAAATGAAACTAGCAAGTGTAGTCAATGCCCAATATAGGAAAATACACTTTACCTAAAAAATGAAATGAGATTACTATAAAAAATATGCAACTGATCTTCGTTAGGGAAAATAAGTTAATGTTTATTGTGTTTCATTGAGATTGAAGGATGGCCATTTCTCTGAGTTTGGATTTGGAATCAAAGGTTCCTACAAAATATTATTGGGATACCATCAGGGCCCCTTCAATTTGTTTTTCTAATGGTCACTCCCTCTCTCCTAAAAAGCATTGAAATCATTAAAGGAGAAGAAGGAAATGTTGGGTAAGGTTGATCAAGTATGGAGAAGCCATCTAGTTCCTCACATTTACTAAGGAGAAGTTAAAGGTTATGGACACCAAAACTATGTATGTCATGTACTCTTTAATAGAGGGTGAGCTTCTGAGGCTCTTCAAAGTCTTCAAAATAACATTCAAGGTGATTCCAATTGATAAATCTTGCATTATCAACTGGAGTGTTGAGATTGAATCACCATTAATGTGGTGTCTAAGATGGTCAAGGAAACAACTTCTAATACTTTTAGGGAAGTTTAAGGGATCCTTCTTGCTCCAGTAGCTTGAATGCTCCTACAATGGTGGGTGGGCATAGAAAAAGCTTATTATGATTTAATATGATAGAATGCAAAAATTGTTCAAGAGAGTACAAATTCTCTTAATAGGCAATTTCCTTTTCCCTGGTTTAAGTTTATACAAATATTTCTACAAGTTGGTATGTTATTGGTTTTATATGTGCTATTGATATTTTCATTTCCTTCTTTGTTATGGTTTTAGTGGAGTGAAATTATTAAAAATTTATTTTCATACTTTAATGGAAATTTCAAATGTTTTGAAGCCTTGATTTCTCAATTCAGGGAAATAAAAAGTTCATTGTGTGATATGATTTCATTATGTCCATGTTTCCAATCAGCATTTTTCCTGTAGCTCTGTCCACTGCACTATTTCCAACATAGTGACATATGTTTTATATGGAATAATTTCATTAACAATTGATACATTTGGGTCCACTAGCAGTGATAAATAATTGGTTTCTAAGTGATGTAACTTTTATTTTCATTATTTTTATTAGACACTTTACAAAGTGATTATGGGACACTTGACTCAAGTTCCACTCCCATTAAATCGATTGAACACTTATCATATGGAATTTCAAAAAATTAAACAAATGTTAAAAGAGAATATACGCTCATCACTATTTTTCTTAAGTAATTTAGACTTGACCTTAAGTTCAACATTAATATTCTTGGTTGAATTTGTTTCCTTAATTTTCTTTATGACTTTATTTAAGGATATATTTATCTAATGTACATATGAATGTGATCAATTTTGTAGAGACTAGAATGTTATCTAAATGGATCAGTCTAGTTTGAGGTGAATTTATCATTGTGAATGGATTTTTAGTTCCCTAATTTATATAATCTTATCTTAGATTGATTAATTTTGTTGCAAATTACTAGGAATTTGACCTCCTTTGTAAAGATCTTAATATGAACTCAAGTGCTCGCAAAGCACATAAACATGGAGATGATAATAGGTAAATTTGTAAACCTTTTATTATTTATAAGACCTTCATGACTTGACAAATATGGAATGAAAACTCAATACAAGTGAAAAATCATCAATTCTATGTTACAAGTGTCCAAATCCTTAACTTTTTTTCAATGTGTGCAACGATTAATATAGACTAGATTGATTCTCTAAATATCTAAACTAGAATTTTTATATGGGATGTTTTTGAAATATAATAGATTCTCCTCTTATAACTATAATATCACTCTTGTGGAAATGATATATTCATGTACAATCATCTTGCATCCTTTTATGTATTTGTAGATTTATTGAATTCAAAATAGGACTTCATTACCATGCAAGTGGATACATAACAAGTATACAAGTTGTCCAAAATTTAAAAAAGTACTTAAACAAAGTTAGAGGTCAAAAGGGACCAAAAATAAAAATGGTCAATTTTCGTAGAGATGTGACCATTTTCACAGGGTACAAAAAGCTCAACATATTATGAAAGTTGTCAATGACCCAAATATAGAAAAGAAAATAGAGATGGAGATTAAATTAGGAAAAAGGTGAAATTGAGGGTCATATGAGATAAAAATGAAAATTACATGGACAAACAACATTGAAAAATGAAAAATGTTATGTTGTGGAACCCGTTTTCATGTGTGGAAGTGTTCAAGACACTCTCCTTAGTTTTCTCATAGGCCATTTGAAGTTATCAAAGGAGTTGTGTCCCAATATGTCCATAGAAACCAGATGTCCAAGGTATCTTACTCATCAGTGGTTGGTAATTTGATGTATGTCATGGTGTGCACTAGGCCTGATATTTCCCATGCAGTGGGAGTAGTGATTAGATTTATGAGTGATATAGGTAAATATCACTTTTAGGAACTAAATTGGATCCTTCGGTACTTGAGGGGGACCATGGGGACAATATTGTGTTACAGTGGATTGGACACCACTTTGTGTGGTTATGTAGATTCAGACATGACTGGAGATGTAGACAACATGAGGATCACAATAGGTTATATTTCATTTTAGGTGGGACAACAGTGAGCTGGATTTCATGACTACACAAGCTTGTGGATTTGTCAACCATAGAAGTTGAGTATGTTGTTGCCACAAAGGCAAGAAAAGAGACGATTTTGTTACAAAAATTACTTGAACATGAGGAAGGGAAGATGCATAGTGATAATTAGAGTGTTATACACCTAGCTAAGAACTCTTCTTTCCACTCTAGGATGAAGCATATATAGGTTAGGTACCATTTCATTAGGAAAAATTTAGAGGAAGAGAAGTTGAAGTTGGAGAAGATTCATACCAGTCATAATCCTGCAGACATGATGACCAAGGTGGTTAAAATTAAAGCTATGATCAGCTTTGGTTGGTCTTCATGGACAACAATGAAGGGTTGAGAAGCTTTCTCAAAGGAAATCAAGTCTCCAAGTGGGAGATTGTTATGTTGTGGAGCTTGTTTTAATGTGTGGAAGTGTGAAAGACTATACATTTTGCACAATTTTCTCACCTGATACCTCGGGAAACGTGATCTTATTATATGGGTTATATTTGACCCATATGTTTATGGGAGCAGTTTTGGCCCATGGTTTTGGTACCCAAAATATTGCAAAACTGCTTATCAGTTTCCTATTGATGTAGGGAGACATAACGTCATAGGTGTGTGAGTTCAAGTGTGAATTCAAGAGATTTTGTTGAGCACAGTTCCAAACAGATATGGGTATTGTATTGAGAGAAATAGGTGGCCTATAATTAATTCTAAGCAAGTGATTTTTGGTGGACATAGCCAAAATTGGGTAAACCATGTTAAATATTGTCTATGTGTTATGTTATTTTAATTTCTACACTTTTATTTCAGATTTGTGATATTTTTCTGTAAATTAGTCTCTATTATTAAGATTCTGTGTGGGCTTGTTCTTCATATTTTATCCCTTATTTCCTAACAATTAGTACTATATATTGTATTGGTTTGCTAAAGTGTTGAATCATAGGGAATTTTTTTAGCTTGAGTGGGAGCTATTGCAAATGATAAAAGATCAAAGGTTGATAAATTCAACGGGAAGAATTTTAGTCTTTGGAAGATGCATATGTAAGATTGCCTTTATCAGAAGGATATTTTTATTCAGCTATCTGGAAAAGGGACCAAAACCTCGAGCATGTCGGATGTGGATTGGGATTTTCTGGATAGGAAGGCACTTGGGAAAATTTAACTATGTCTTGCATCTTTGGTATTATTTAATGTTTCAAAAGAAAAGAGTACAAAATAACGTATGGATGCATTAGTGAGGTTATACGGAAAACCCTCTACCTCTAACAAGATATTTTTAATGAAAAAGTTGTTTAATATGAAGATTTCTAAGAATGGTTTAGCAATATAACATTTGAATGAATTTAATATGGTTGTGAATATGCTAAATTCATTTACAATAGATTTTGAAGATGAAGTTAGAGATTTATTAATTTTGCACTCCTTACCTATTTGCTATATTTTCTACACAGCTAAAAACCTAGGCAAGCATGAGATAAATATCCCTCATTTAACGGTGAGGCTCCCGTGTAAGATGTTTATCAATATGGTAAGTATGAATCCTAATAAATATTTGCATGGGATTTTACTTTAATTGTAAAGCTCATGAACCATAGCTTAGCAATTATACAACAAGTAAGCAGATGTTTATGAAGTATTTTCAGAAGGGGGAAATAATGGAATTCAGGAGAGAAGAAAGGAAAATATGTAATTCAACCAATAGTTTACATAGTTGGTTTCATACACATGGATTAAATAAAAAAGTAGATCTCACGATATTCAAAAGTAGAGGAAAATAAAAGCTTCTAATCTATATCTTAGATAACAAAAAGTCTATCTAAAGATCCACACAGAAGTAAGCAACAAATGCATCGTGGACACAAAGTTCTCTGGAAATATGCCTTTATTCAATTCCTCATCTTTCACAAAAATGACATCAAGGGCTACAACACAAATTTTGAAAGTCAATAATGTTGATTAACAAATTGTGCTTTTCATGCTTTAACCCATAGGCTCTTCCTCCTTTAATAGTGAATAGAGGGAAATTACAAATAGGAAGCTTTCAATGAATTGCTGTATGTGGAAGCTATGAAAAAGAGAAGAATATGGTAGTATTTTCCCCTAAACTTTCTCTTTGCATGACATGCATGCCTTACAACTAAAAATATAAATTTCTATTATGCATGTTTGCCATATATTTCCAAGTAATTGACTTCTTCCAGTAACTTGAAGTAATGTCTTTGTAAAGCCAATTACCTACGTTTTACAATTTAATTGATTACTCAATTACTTTTTCGAAGAAAATAAGAGAAATAAAAAAAGTTATTCCAACTGCAACACTCTCCATTTTTTCCTTCCTCCATACTCTACATGTTGATCCAATATGCATTGTACTTCTGCTTTATCTATTTTAGCAATGAATGATCTGAATGATATCTCTATCTTGAATTTGAGATTTGTTTTTCTCCCATATGTTATTGAATCTTTACCTGTGATTCTCACCAAACTGGATTTGGAAGCATCTGACTGAGATTTCCTTACGAGTGTTTCCTATGTCCTGTCTTCTCCTCTTATCTGTGAAGCTTTTGCAATTCTTCTCTAGCACGTATAGTTTTAAAATGCTTTTTGTAAATCATTCAAATAAAACCCATTTCCTTTCATTTTTAATTGCATATGAGCAATTTTAAATTCTGGAAATCACTCCAGGTGAAAGCAAATACAAGTAGATTCAATGAATGCTTCAATCGGAAGATTGGGAGCACCTGCATAAGCTCCTGAAAGCAATTTTCCATACAATGACTTCCACATGGGCTGCATTAGAAACAAGAGAATGATTTTTTATAGAATCCTTTGCAATTATGAGAGTTGGATCTATTTCTTCGTCTAATTATGAAGATATATTCAATGTATTAGACATTGAATTCTACTTTCTTCACCAATATGGGCAATAATGAAGTAGTCCTGTAAATAATTCAGACAAGTATGCATTCCATAGCATGAATATCTAATTTATTCACCGAGATCTAATTATAAACCCCATTGCCCTCTATTTTAAGACTTTTCTTGCATGCCAAACAAGATAAAAATATTATTTTATTCACTCATGCACTCACATCAACATGCAGATAGCTAGAATAATAAAAAGGAAGCCTTTCCAACCCTAGGCACAAAAACTGGATGCTTCCCGGAAATTAAAAGAAGTCAGATTTTAGGCATTTAATAATGCAAGGATGGGTCCCACTTTTTAGCTATAAGCCAAGAGAAAAACATAAGGGGCATGCAGGTAAAATTTTACCTTGCCTGATAGGGTCCAATTCTCCACTTTTCACTTAAGTTGCTTTTGAGGGAAAAACATAAGCAACAGGAAGGTAAAATTTTACCTTTCCTGCTAGGGTCTAATTATTTTCTTTTCACTTAAGTTGCTTTTGAGCGAAAAACATAAGCAGTAGGCAGGTAAAATTTTACCCTGCCTTCCAGGGTCTACTTCTTCGCTTTTCACTTAAGTTTCTTTTAAGGGAAAAACATAAGCAGCATGTAAGTAAAATTTTACCTTGCTTGCTAGGGTCTAATTCTTCACTTTTCACTTAAGTTGCTTTATGTTAAACACTGACCCAATAGGGACGTAAAAAGTGTGACTTGCTTTGGATTTGACTTCCCATATTTGGCGTGGACATTCAAGCTAAAGGGTAGCTTTGAAAATTGTGATTGACACGAAGACTACATTTCTTTCCATTTTTGGATTTTTGGTAAAGAAAACATAAGAAGAGAATTAAATTTTTCGTTTTTGGAAAGGGTCCATGAAGATCTAGTAGCAAAAAATTGCAAGTGCCATAGCTTTAAGTCCGTGGCTCCGTTTTAGGTGTCATTTTTTCTAAAAGTGCATATTTTCTTGAGCTTTACACATTGGTGGCATTATTTTTCTTATTTTCATAAAATCCATTATTGCACCTTTTGGACCAAGTAGCCTCTTGCAATCTTCTGAAGGAATCCTGAGCTCTGGTTACCTTTAGACAAATTAATTAGAAATTAAAAACACTAGAAAGATTTTCAAAATCCTAGGTCTCAGAAAAAGGTCTGGCAAGAAGAATGAATAGGCTACGGGAATTGTCAGACACAAAAATGGAGAAAA
The DNA here is from genome assembly GCA_019776745.2 of Taxus chinensis. NCBI lineage: Eukaryota > Viridiplantae > Streptophyta > Pinopsida > Cupressales > Taxaceae > Taxus > Taxus chinensis. Next base: position 149,507,139 of record CM034148.1, read on the forward strand.
ACCAAAACACAGAAGAAATAAAAAATGAAAAACCCCTCTGAAAGTTGCAGACAATTACTTTGAAAATAACCTTCCAATTAGCTGGTTGTTAAAAACTCTTCACTGGTGAACACTCCATTGAGAGGTGGAAGCAATAATGGCGTGAAAATCCTCAGTAGGGTTCAACTGCAACACAATTTATTTTTAAACAAAACTTTATTTATTTAATAAATAAACAAATAAAATTTTCTCAGACAAAACCTGGCGAAGGGATAGAGTGAGTTTTAGCATGTGGGTATTTGTCGAATTTGGCTTTTATGACTCTCTAGGGATACCTTAGAGAAATGCAAACAACTACAGGAAAAACAAACACAAAATGATTTGTTACTTTGAAAATAATGAATTTTTAAAAAAGGGGTAGTCCCATATTTCAGGGTAAAATCTCGGGGACACCATTACCTGAGAATTCGAATAGCCTGGTAATGGCGGTAAGCAAATCAGTTATAGATAACTCAAATTTGAAGTTTAAGGATGTTATAGGTGTGATTCCAAGAGAGGAAATGTAAATACAAATATTTTACAAATATTCTACTTAAGGGAATGCTTTGACAGTGGAAACTAGAGGGAGACAAAAGAATATTGGAAGCCATGGAAAAGCGAAAGATTGGGAAAGGTCAAAATCCAACAACAAGATGGTATGTTGGCACTGTGGAAAGATTGGGCATGCAAATGAATGTTGGGATCTTGGGGACAGCAAAAAACAATAAGAAGAAAACAAGGTGGTGAATGTGGCAAAAGGTAATGTCTATCAGGATGCTTTGATTCTCTCTTTGGATAATATTGTCGAATCTTTTGTTTTAGATTTAGGGGCTTCTTTTCATGTTACTCCACATAGGCATTATTTTGTTGATTATGTTAAAGGGGATTTTGGGAAATTTTATCTTGGTGATGATGATCCTTGTAACATAGTTGGAAAATGTTGTGTTCAAGTGAAGATGCATAATGAGAACACATGGCTATTGAAGGATGTCAAGCATGTTCCTACATTAATACAAAACATGGTATCAGTAGGACAGTTGGGAAAAGATGGTTGTACTGTGATATTTACAGTGGACTCTTGGAATGTTACCAAGGGAGCTCTTGTGGTGGAAAGAGGTAAGAAGGTTGGAACATTGTATTTAACCACTAGTATTATTAATGTTTGTAATATTTTTGCTTCAAATGTATATACAACATTTTGACACTATAGTTCCAGTCATATGAGCCACAAGGGCATGTAGATCCTAAAGAAGAATTTTCTCGGATACACATAAATAGGTTTGGATTTCTATGAGAACTATGTATATAGGAAATTTAAGCGAGTAAAGTTTATAAAATTTGAACCTATGAAGAAAGAGAGTAAGTTGGAGATGGTACATTCTAATGTGTGGGGGACATCTCATGTATCATCTATTAGGGGTTCATATTATGATGTCATTTTTATTGATGATGCAATAAGAAAAGTTTGGGTATACTGTATTAGAAATAAATCTAATATATTTTCCACTTTTGTTAAATGGAAAGCCTTGGTAGAAAATAAAACATGTCTTAAGGTAAAATTTCTCGGGTCAGATAATGGAGGGGGGTATTGCAGCAATGAATTTTATGATTATTGTTCTAAGAATGGAATTTTTAGGAAAAATACGGTTCCGGGAACTCTGCAGTAGAATGGGTGGGGTGTCAAATAGGATGAACAGGAAAATAATGGAACGAGATAGGAGCATGAGGTTACATGTGGGATTGCCTCTTTCTTTTTAGGTAGTAGTGGTGATCAAAACTATGTACTTGATAAACAAAGGACCCTCAAGTGCCTTAGATGGAACCATACCCAAGGAGGCTTGGTTTGGTATGAAATTTGATTACTCATTTTTTAGATTCTTTGGATGTGAGGTGTTTATCCATATTGACAAGGATGATAGAACCAAGTTTGAGGGTAAATCAGATAAATTCACTTTCATTAGTTATGGTGGTGATAAATTTGGATATAAATGTTTGAGTATTAATGACAAGAAAATCATTCAAGTTAGGGATGTGGTCTTTAATGAGAAAGTCATGTATAAGAAACAGTTGCAGGAAAACAGGGAAGAATCAAGGAAAGAATATGTAGTGGTAGAGGATATTCCAGATGGGAAAGTGGCACATAAATCAATACATGAACCTACTCAATATGAACCCCAAAATCCTATATTGAGGAGGTATTCTAGGGTAAGAAGAGCACCTAAAAATTTTTATCCTCTTAATCATTTATTACTCACTGACAGTGGAGAGCCATAGAGCTTTGATGAAGAAATATAGGTAAATAACATGAAGAAGTGGGAGCAAGCCATGGATGAGGAGCATCAATATCTCAGAAAGAACCAGACTTAGGATTTGGTGAAGCTACCTGAAGGTAAAAGAGTATTGCAGAAAAAGTGGGTGTACAAAGTTAAAGAGGAAGGAGGAAAGAAAAGATACAAGGCATGTTTGGTGGTCAAGGGGTTTACACAGAAAAAGGTATATATTTTGATGAGATTTTTTCTCCTGTAGTAAAAATGACTTCTATGAGAACTATTCTTGGAATAGTGGCAGTAGAAGGCTTGCACTTATAACAACTAGATGTAAAGACTGCATTTATCTATGGTGATTTAGAGGAGGATCTATATATGTAGTATCCAAAGGGATATGAGGTCAAAGGTAAAGCAGAGATGGTGTGCAAAATGAATAAGAGCTTGTATGGCCTGAAACAAGCTCCACTTCAATGATATAATAAATTTGATAGATTTATGATGTAGAAAGGTTATATTAAATGCCATTATGACCATTGTGTGTATATAAAGAAATTTCAATATGTTAGTTATATTAATATGTGCTTGTATGTGGATGACATGTTGGTTGCAGGAAAAAACATACAAGGAAGAAGTTAAGTGACTCCTTTGTTATGAAGTATTTAGGGACAGTAAAACAAATCCTTGGTATGAGGAGGGTAAGTTCACCAAGTTGGGGGGCCAAAACAGGGTCTTAAGTGGATGCATTTTTCTGAAAAAAAAAATTCAACTTGTATGAGTTTTTTGAAATAGTTACACTCAAAATTGGAAGATGTTGTATAAACATGAATCGTAGCATTTTGAGTCTAGTTTATAAGCTACTAAATTTTATTGAAAACGGATAAGTTTAAGTGGGTAAAATAACTAAAATACAACCACATGCTCCTGTTTTTGTTAAAAAATATAATAAAGTGACTTTCGTGCCACCCACCATTTTTTGAGTACCATTTAGTATTTTTGAAAACCCTTTGGCAGAAAAATAGCAAGGAGCATCTAGTTTGGGCTCCATTTTTAAATTTTTTTTAGCATTTATTAATTTTTAATGATTTTTATAGTACAAGAATTTTAAATTTAAAAACATAACGGAGCTCCGAGCATGCCACCCCTAACTATCTAAAAAATATCAAAAATTACATTTTTTTAAATATGTATAAAATTATGCCTAGTTTGAGTTAGTATTTTTTTTTCAATTTTGATGAGCGAATATATATATATATATATATATATATATATATATATATATATATATATATATATATATATATATATATATATATATATATATATATATATATATATATATATATATATATATATATGAAAGGTAGACATGTTTAAACTTCAAAAAATAGCTATAAAAAGGCATAGTTAGAAAATAAATAATATGGAAACCTTATATTAGTTAGAACATTAGAAAATTTATATTTTTAGAAAGAAGAAACTTTTCTCTATGTTGTGGTATAATGTTTTTTAAATGAATCAATCATTTTATGTTGATTTATCATGGTGGAAGTGGATTTTTTGTATTTTCTTATAAAAACACATGGTTTGTTGTGTTTGTGTAGGTACATGCCTCAGGCTTGGGGAACTAAACCGGATCTAAACCTTGAGGCATGGCTTAGAAAAATTGAAACAACATAACATGTACGCGTTATGTAATGCATACAAATTACGTTCTTTACATATTTATGCGCCCCCAACGTATTTTTACCCTCCACAATTTTTCTGTCATATTTTTGTTTGGTCTGCAGATTCTTGTACATTCTTTGTGAATTTTTAGTAGTTCATATTGTCCCCTACCCCACAATATATTATTTGGAAATCATGGGTGACAAAAAAATGACGTAAGGACGCAAAGATATTCAATAACAAGACACCAAAGCAATTAGAAGAGCTGAGAATTAAGAAAGTGAAGAGGATGCAAAAAAATCATGCATGGAAAGGTATATATGTTGTATCAAATGTATCCGAGAATAATGATTTTGCTATGAATTTTGATATTGAATTGAATGATAATGTTGGTATGGATGAAGAAATTGATATGAATCCAATTGTTAAACCTTTACCTGAGAATCCAAATGTTGAAGATTTACCTAAGAATCCAAATGTTAAACTTTTACCTTAGAATCTAAATGTTGAAGCTTTACCTGAGAATCCAAATGTTGAACCTTTACCTGAGAATCCAAATATTAATCCTGAAATTTGTATGAAATCGCTGAATGAAGAAATTAACCCTCTTAATAAATCTCCACCTCTTAGAACATCTCCTTCCATTTTGTGAAGAAAACCAATTCACTTAATTGAAATTGATGAAGAAATTATAAAACCAATGCCTAACAAAATGTCTGACAGAAATGTGAGAAGAAAAGCTAGGGGAATTTGGGATAATTAATTTGAAAATTTAAATGACACACAAAGATGTCCCATTTTAAGACATTAGAACAAGGGAATTTTTTTTTTTGATAATGTTCTCTGCTCTGAATTACGTAATTCAGAACACATGTTCAAGTTTTAATAATTGTTCTCTGTTCTAAATGGCATAATTTAGAACACACAATGATTTTAAAACCAATTTTATTTGTTTACATATTCATAATATGGAACACACATTCTGTGCCATTCAATCATATAACAGATAACCGTATACTATTGTAATGAATCGAAGAACTACCGATCTCCCATTTCATGGCTCGAAGTTTCATCAATCTCTCATTTCATGACTCGGCTACTGACCGATCCTTTATGTTAATCCATGCATTGTATACTAAGTATACTTTGTTCTCTTTACCTTTTCGGTTATTGAAGTGCTCCATTTAATAGGCCTATCTGAATATTTGTTACCGATATTCATCTGAAATCCTGCTTCTTAAACTAGGTGATTTAGGACAACACAACCAGTAGCTTGTGATACTTTGGCCAAAGTTTTTCACATGCTTAGCATGATCATATTCCTATATGGTATACTCATCATTTGGAATACGTCCTTCACCCCACTTCATCTGTTACCTAGAATGGTCTTTTCTGACTTCTGTCAGTCCTCTTGTCCAAGGTTGAACTTTAACCCAAGATAGCAATATGAAAGAATATAGAAAGGCACTCGTGATGATTAAAGGTACACAGACATACCTCGTTGACCCTAGTCGACTGTGTGTGTCTAGTTACCTTTAGTCTTTGCGAGTCACTCCGTATACAAGGTCACATTTCTAACTTGGTCCAAAGTAAAACTGAGGCCAAGTCCAAGCTTATGTAAACCTCGATGATTCGATTCGGAAAAGTGTTGCAACATGTCAGCTGCAACATTGTGTCATCATGAAGGCCAACCTTCATGAAGACACCTTATTGCAGCTAGCATGTGCCAACATCCTATGGAATCCTCCCATCTAGGGTTACACATCCAGCTAAAAGTTTGATTAGATTCTTATCTTTAATATTTTTAAGAATAAGTTTCAGCAACCTTGCTTGATCCTCTAACCTCATAGTTCATTACAGTTGCATAGCTAGGAATGCCTTGAATTATCTTGTAGCTTAATATACATTCACTCCTTACCGAAGGACTGCATATTCCTTTCTTAGTTCATTAATTAAAGCTTCAGACTCGTAGTCCACTATAGCTTAACTAAGTGAGATTAACTTACTAAGTTTAATCAAGTTTATTCGCAACTGATTTTTAAATTCAGGTTTCCTTTTCATTAGACCTCATTTGAATGAGGTCTATTTCCCATATAGATGTATTCATTTATTTACATTTACCTTACTTCAGTTTAAGGTTTGTTAAGAGGAGATATGATTCCTCTTTCCGAATATCCTTTGGGCAAGACATCCCAAAGAATATTAACGAAATCTGAATACAGAATTCAATTGTCCTTTCATTAATATTCATTAGTTTATAATCTAATTCTGAATATTATTTATACAAGAGTTCATATTTATCTTACTCTTTTACTATGTCAATTTAAAATCCCATATTGACCTAAGTATTAATTAATTTCACATTCCAACTTAAAAGTTGTATTCAAGCGAAGAATAGACGTTATATCCTTTTAGATCTAACAGCCATCATTTGAATAAGTACAAATTCAATGAATAGGAATATGTACTTGATTATATTCCAACAATTCAATAATGGTACAACATTTAAAATAACACACCATTCCCTTCTCTCATTCCTCAAGATAAAATATATACATTTTACAAGTCCAAACAACCGGACTTCATTCATTCCAATCAGCATCGATAACTCAAAAAAGAAAGAAGAATACAAATTTTCCTTTTTCCATTTCCTTTAAGAGGAATAATAAAAATATCAGAAAATATCCTTCCTTGAGTTAATCAGAAGAAGCATCATAAAAGAAAATGTCTTCATTACTACTCACGGAATCCATCTGCAAAATTTACTAGCACGAGTCAGTTCACCGAACTGAGCATGTTAAGAACTTATCATTAAAATGAGGTGCTCTTGACTAACTGTCTCAATAAAAGAACTCTACTTTTATGAAATGTCCCCTAATAGCTATGGACATCACGTAAGAGTTAAGTACCGATAAGGATGAACCATTTAAACAACCAAGTCTCAATAAATAGCATCAAAATCAGACAATGCTATTAACTAATAACTCCTCAAAATAATTACAGCAAACACGCAATGATATATCACCATTTCCTTAACTGTTTCCTTTAAAAATGAAAAGAGTTTATTCTAGATTTAGACAAATATTACAAAGAATATTTTCTCTAAATAATCTCAGATTAGAAGCATTTATAAGAACTAATATATATATATATATATATTACTGTTCGAATGCAATCACTGTCAATACCATTCCATCATTATAAATGGGATTCATATAATGAATTGACTTGAAATTTAAACAGAACTCCTTCACCTTTATACTACTCACTTGATTTCAACCAAATCAATGCAGAAGAGAAAGACAGTCATACATCATGACAACAACCTATGTCACTTTTAGGAATTCAACCAACAACGTAGTACTCATTCATTCAGAGAAGGGAAATAGAACGTAAAACGATTTTGCACACTCCCAAAGGTAGTCACATGTGGCTTCAATATCTATTTAACATAATTTTAGATAGGATACAAAGGAAAAGAAAATACTAATTCCAGTTACCTATTCATTAATCCCTTTTATTTAAATACAACCGAACTGGTCAATCTTATACAAGAAGAGATAACAATTAGAGATAACAGTCAAGGAGAGATAAATTAAAAGTGAATAATCGAATAAAGGAGATTCACGTTACTTCTTCCTAATACACATCCGAACATCAAACTATGACGTGCAGGCCTATTATCAGTCGGATATTTCTTCCCACACTAGACTGTTATAGTCTTACTAACTTGCTAACTATTATTCAAGGAAAGCATTCTCGAATTCATTTTTACAACTAAACGAAAATATTAAAAACAACTGAGCTTCCAATTACAACCAACGTTAGTGGTTGTATACACTAAAAAAAAACATATTCCATCTAAATACAAAATGATTAAGAGTTTATAACCAGCATACATGGTCCCAAATCTTCCAGGTTGAGAAGCCATTTTTCAATCACAAGAGTAAGGAGTCTACTCAGGTTTAGTTTTTAATGTAAACAATGAAGAATTCTAACTCCATAGAATATATAAATATTCAACATTGAGTTCAAAGGAAAGTAAAAACTGTACACTTTACTCCAATCCATCAATTGGACAGATTACTCTATTCTAAGTTCGATAAGAATTTATTTTCAAACAGCCATACATGGGTACCGAGAACAAAATAGGAGGAACATTGTACCAATTTAAAATAAGAAAATGTAAATATGATACGATAAACCTATTATTCCTACAAGAACCCACTTCACAATTTAAACTGTATTACAAACAAGGAAGAACAGTTCACAAAGTTCTGTCATAGCATTCTCACGAAATCCATAACCTTTGAGTAAATATATCTCATAAAATAGTATACGTATCACTGTCGCCTTCAGAAAATTCAAACCCACAAGGGTCAACAACACCGAATACCCATTACTTTCGAAATCAAAATAGAAATTCATTTTATTTACTATTTCAACAGAGATGAAATTCATTTCATTTCCTATTTCAACAAGGGACATCCATTACTCATGTATGCATCAATAAAATACCCAAATCACATTTGTTTTCAGACAAAGACTCAAGCAAAAGATCACATCTAAACATATCAACATATTTTCACAAGAACACACATTTATAGGAGCAAATTTCTTTTAATGAAGATGCTTAATAAAGAGCAAAACTATTTAAAGAAAAGAGCCTAACATGCTTGTATAATTTCTTGTTAGCTCGTGGAAGGTCACAATTGAGTTTCTCTCAAGTTTCTTCCCTCTAACAATGTTATTCAGTAGTTCTCTCAAGTGATTCCTCATTTACACAAGCCCAAAAACCACTAGGAAGCAGTTGAAACAACAATGACCAGAAAACAAACTTGCAGGCTAAAAAGAGAAACAAAATGCAGAGAAAAAACCTGAAAACCAAATGACAACAATAACCCATGAAAAATCCTCTTTCCTCTTTCCTAGGTGGGCTAGTTGCCAAAGCCAATGCCAATAAATGCATTGAATGCATTTTCTCCCTCTTTCTCCATGCCACCGTCGACTCATATTTGGTGAGTTCTTTTATATAAATTTACATGTAATTTCAAATTTAGTTGTATTGTTAGTTAGAAGCCTCTAACTTCTTTGCTCTTGCCAAACTTGGAATTTAAAACTACAAGGACTGTAATTAAAGTCCTTCATTTAAGTTTAAACCTTCCCCCTTATCCTCCCACTTGACGTGTATCCTTAGGTCCCTTTTAGGACTAGCAATAGTTTAGGTCACAATTTAAATAGTTAGGTTTCCTTCTAGGTCGATAAGTCCTTAAGATCCACCTTAGGTTAGTTTACAAACCCTTTCAAATTAAAATCCATATAGGATAAAATATTATTTCATAGGTTATCACATAACCCTTACCAATTCCATAACAAGTTCCTAGTAGATTTTACCGCCTTAGGCTTAAAACTGATATAACGCAGGACATTCTGTCTAAGGCCAAATATATACCTTGATATCATTGTATCAAACCTTACCGTTAACAACATGGTGCCAATCAATTATACCTGTAACTAGGTTCTTTAAAATTTACAACAATCTCCAGCTCGGTTCTAGACTTTATTTTATTTGGAAAGTCAACCAACCAGATGACAATAAATAAGGTTGAAGCATACCTTGGATCAATGGAATTGATTCAAGGTGTGTTGTCACATAATTATGAGTTCATCAAGTACAAAATAAATTCAATAGATTCACAAATTTACAAACATAAGTTATAATGACCTCAGTCCCAAGTAAACAAAGTTACAGTATGCAAGGGTTTAGAACAGTAATACATGATTTTCAAGATTAAAGGATACACCTTAACATGAAATTTTTCATTTCCACAGTTACAGCATCACAATTTTTTTTTATCGTAGTAACTGCCAAGATCAAGACGTTATAGTAAAAATAAGAATAGGTTCTCATAATCGTGAATCGTGTGCAAAACATTTCTTAGATATGACTCAAACACAATTGTTCTCTAAGTTTAAGAATGAAAATCCATAAATTAACATTAGCCAAAGATTCTTTGAAATGAACAAACCCTTTTATGTAAAAGTTAATCACTCACGTACCACTTGTTGCTGTAGGAATTGTTGGTGTGAGTTATCCTATGTGTCCTCCACTCACATATGGAGGATCATCTCACATGTGTTAGGTTTAGGGTTAGGTTAGGGTTTGCTATTGAGTCATGCACTAGGGTTACTCAGCACCCTATATGTATCCCTTCATTTGACATTTATGAGCATGCCAAGACACTCCGTTGTCTTTTCTCTACATGTGCAAGCTTTGTTCTGTTATGCAAGTTATTCAGTTGTTGATCGATTCTTCCTTGTGATTACGTTGGAGCCATTACGATTCAACCAGAGTGCAACTTCATCATGGTGCACAGTTTCTGATACGATTCGTCAACTCTTTCATGGTATCAGAGCTGAGATCGGGTAAACGTGCACTCATTTTTTGAGTTGTGATTACTCTTGTTTTTCATTTTTTTTAACTCCTCGTGCAAGTTTTCGATCATTATATTCTGGTTTTTCCTTGCTAACGTATTTAACAAGTTGTTCTTGGAAAGTTGTCATTTTGTTGTGTTCTTCGTGCATGTGCAGTATATTCCTGAAGCTTTCAGGGGTTTTTCAGCTACATTTAGCTAGCTGCAGCTAAATTAGAGATCAGTTAAAATAGAGTTTATTTTCTAGTTTTTTTAATTTTTTCATTAAACTCAAAATTTCTATCTCTATTTTTTGGTCTCTCTCTGTGTTTGCTTGGTTTTGTAGCAGACAGGTCAAATATTTATGGTGTTTGGCTTGGTGTTTTGGCATTTTAGCTCAACGAGCTCTTTCTCACCGACTCCGGGTTTTGGCTCTGTCCTGAGCCTTCAACCTCCTCTTGATCGAGCTGCCTTTTTCTTTGGCATTTTTAGTTGCCGTGTTTCTTTTTACGGCTCATGTTTCTCCTCCCTCTGAAGTGTGGCTCTGCCTTTAAACCTCTGGCTGTGTTTTCTATCGAGTGATCCCTGTTGTTTGCTGTTTGGTCCCTTATTTGTTGGTTTGGGTGTGTTGACTGAGCCCCTACCTTCTGGCAACCGTCTTGTTTCTTGCTGTTTGGCAAGATCTCTAACCTGAGTGCTCCTCCCAAGTTGTTCTCCTCCTAGTCCACCCTTCTTCCCTGTGCCTCACTCGCCATGGCCCTCCTTTCCCCTCTACGCCACCACACCTCCCTACCCTCCACAACTGTTGCAAACAAAAAAACAAACTTCATCTCCTTGTCCGTAAGCTGTCTCAACAGTCTTTTTTTTGGTAAGTTTTTTTAATTTTTTTGGATTTTTTTCCAAACTTTCTAATTTTGAAAAAAAATCTTTTTTCAAATCTTCCGTAAGTTTTTTTGGTAAGTATTTAAGTTTTAAGCTTTTTTTTTAAAACTTAAATTTTTTTTAAGTATTTAAAAATCCTTTGCTTTTTTAATAAGTTTTTAAAAACTTTTTTTTAAAAATAATTTTTTTCTTTAAAGTATTTTTTTTATTTTAAATTAAAGGAGTTTTTAAATAATCTTAATTATTTTTAATTTTTAATCATATTTAATTAGTTTTTTATCAAATTAGAATTAATTATAATTTAATTAATTAAATCTAGTTTTATTAATTTGCGATTATCTTCTTTACGATTAGATAATTTATTTTAAATAAAAAATCGTCTTTAAATTAACATTATTGTTATCATTTTACAAAGTCCAATAGCTTTAAAATTAGCTAAACTGGACGTTTCTAAACGATAAATTTTAGGCATTATTGTCGATTTTTTTTACTAATCATGTGCTCAAGTGTGCAGTGACACTATGAGCACCTCTTTTTCTTCCGTGTTCCTTTCCAGCATTCTGAAGATCATCCGAACTCATCCTGAGTTCATCTAAACATTGTATATTACCCTTATTATTGCTTGCGACTAGTGAGCGCATCTGCCACAGTTTGCAGCAAGGGGGTATCATTTGTGATGTGAGACACTTTTTCTCACAACCAGGATCTGATTTTGCCTCCTTCCTAGTTTTTAGCAATTGTGCTTGTGTACGGTGTCACTTTGTTGTGCTTCCCGAAACATGATTGTGGTCTCCTCTCTTGCACATTATTACGCTGATTGCAAGGTGAGTTACCAAGTGTTTCCAGATGCACGCTCGGACCCGATTGTATTCAACGCACTAAACTATAAAGTGCCGAAAGCAGGGGGTTATTATATTGTCCTGGGTGGTTGTGTTTCTTTTCTGCATTTCTTCTCTCTCTTTTCACTATGGATGCACTTTCAATTCCTTTGCTTACGCCGTTCAACTTTTTCGAATGGAGATCGAAAATAATTATGAAACTAAGGGGTAAAGGGTTATTCCGCATCACCATGGGAACTGAGACTGAACCAGATGACGAACCTGAAAAATCTAAGTGGTTAAACCGTAGTGATGAAGCTTTAGGTCTTCTTTGCATGTCCGTTTCTCCCGACTTGCTCTTCCACATTGAGTCGTCTGAAACACCTAAGTCTGCGTGGACAACGTTAGATGAAATGTTTGGACAACACGATGACATGAGAGCGCATGAGTTGGAAAACGAACTACTAGGGTTAAATCCTAGTGATTTTGAAAACCTACAAGCATTCTTCTCAAAGTTTGTCCACACTAGATCATTGTTAAAGGAATGTCAAGTAGAGAAGAAAGATTCTCAACTGATCTTGTCGATTCTCTCTAAGTTAGGTCCTGAATATTCTGTCTTTGTGTCAAATTTTTACGCTACAAAAGCTGCCTTGGGCAAGGATTGGAATATGCCCTCCTTTGACTATTTTTCATCCCAACTCATTCGAGAACAGGACAAACTCATTCAAATGGGGTCTCTCAAGTCCAAGTCACATGCCCTTGTAGCAAGTACTAGTAAGGAAAAGAAGACTGAAAAGAAGAAAGAAAAAAAGGATCAACCTAAGAAAGAAACCAAGACCAAATACTAAAAATAACACGAACACTTCGACTTCTGAGCCTAGAGCACAGAAAGACAGGTATTTGTGTTCCTATTGCAAGAAGCCTGGTCATAAAGAGCATATGTGTATGAGAAAACAAATTGATCACCTTACTCAATTACTTGAGAAAAATAAAATAGGTGTTCCTGAGTCTATCAAACAAAATGCTCCGAAGGCCGAGTCTTCCACTACAAAAGGTTCTAAATCTGATAAGAAGAAAGGAAAGGCCCTTGTAGCCAAAGTTTCTCCTTCATCGACGTGGATTATAGATTCTGGTGCCTCGCACCACATGGGTTCTTCACATGTTGAGTTCTCCAACATCGAGCCTTGTGGAATGTCCCAAATCACGATGGGTAATGACACGACAGTGTCAGTTTCTGGTAGTGGATCGGTAGAGATGGATGGGGGAACATTCAACCAAGTGTTGAGTGTTCCTGATCTCTCTACCAATCTCCTATCGGTTTACCAAATTACTCACCTTGGTGAAGGAATGCGAGTGGAATTTGGTCCTAACTCGGTGATTATTCGTGAGCTTAACGATGACACTACAGTGGCTGAGGGAAAGGTGGATCACCATTCATGGTTATATACCTTTTCCCACTTTACTTCTGATTCTACGCCCACTGCCTTGCTCACTCATGCAAATGAGGTTAGTAAGCTATGGCATGAGCGATTCAGACATCTAAATTATCGCTACCTTGAACAATTGAGCCAAAATGAAATGGTCAACGGGTTACCCCGCGTCAAGTTTTCTAAGGGTCTTTGTGAGGGTTGTACCCTTGGAAAGCATCCTGAAAAGAACTTTGACAAAGGAAAATCCTGGAGAGCTACTCGTCCCTTGGATCTTGTTCACAGTGATATTTCTGGTCCATTTCTGTCTCCTTCATTTACTAGAGCTCTTTATGTGCTAACCTTCATTGATGACTATTCATGATATACTTGGGTATATTTTCTTAAGCTTAAGTCTGAAGTCTTTGAACATTTTCAGGACTTTAAGGCTCTTGCTGAGAAACAGGCAGAATGGTCTATCAAGGTTCTTCGAACCGACAATGGAGGTGAATATGTAAACAATAGGTTCATGGATTTCTGTACTTCTGAAGGGATCTCCTTGCAGCATACAGTTGCATACAGCCCTTCGCAGAATGGAGTAGCAGAAAGAAAGAACCGTACTCTTAAAGAGATGGCCACTTGTATGATTCACTCGAAGTCTCTTCCTCCACAGTATTGGGCTGAAGCAGTGAATTGTGCTAATTACATTCAGAACCATGTTCCACACAAGGTAGTAAGAGGGATGACACCCTTTGAAGCCTGGTTTGGATGCAAACCTGATGTTGAGCACTTTCGAGTCTTTGGATCCAAGGCTATGGCTCGGATTCCCAAGAAGAAACGCAAGGCTTTGGAACCACAATCCAAACCTTGTATCTTTGTAGGGTATCCTGATGGCATGAAGGGATATCGATTGATGAATCCTACTTCTCATGAGCTGTATATTGAGAGAAGTGTTAAGTTCGATGAGTCTTCTTTGACTTCTACTTCTCCACCTATTGAGGTTCTTCAGCTCACTGATTCGGATTCTGACTCATCAGATGATGATGTTGTTGAGTGTGCTCCTCTTCCTGATCCTCCCGACCATCAGACCTCTGAGTCTTCTGATTCTGACAGTAGTGATGATGAGGACTATGTCCCTTCTCACTCAAGTGAAGAATCTTCTGACTCTGAGCCTGATCCTCCTGGTCCTCTTTGGGCTAGGAAAACTTTGCAAAGTGCTGGAGATTTAGTTGGAGATACTTCGGATATGAGACGTACTTGCTCAGATTTCATTGGACCCCACTCTTTCTTCACCTCTGCTTCTGATCCACAGTCTTTCTGGGAGGCTTCTGGTATTCCTGAGTGGGATTCTGCCATGGATGAGGAGTATTCCTCTCTCATGAAGAACGATACTTGGGATCTCACCCCTCTTCCGAAAGGAAGAAAAATCGTTCGGTGTAAGTGGGTGTTCCGAACAAAGTATGGAGTAGATGGAGATGTCGAAAAGTTTAAAGCGTGATTAGTAGCTAAGGGTTTCTCCCAGATAGCTGGGGTTGATTATACTGAAACCTTTGCTCTGGTTGCGAAGATGACTTCTATTCGACTGACCCTAGCCATTGCCACAGCAAACAGATGGAAATTCCATCAAATGGACGTTAAGAGTGCCTTCCTTCATGGGGACCTAGAGGAAGAGATCTACATGGAACAACCTCTGGGTTATGTCCATGATCCCTCCCTTGTTTGTAAGTTAAAGAAGTCTCTTTATGGCCTTAAACAAGCCCCTCAGGCTTGGTATGCCAAGATGGACTCCTTTTTACTTACATCAGGGTTTACTAGGTGTCACTCTGATCCAAATGTTTATATTCTATGGCAAGATGACTCCATACTCATTCTTGTTCTCTATGTTGATGACTTGTTGATCACAGGCAGTTCTTCCTCTATTATTGATTCTGTGAAGATCACCTTGGCCAACAGGTTTTCCATGACTGACTTAGGTCTGCTTCATTACTTTCTTGGGATCCAGATTTCACAATCTGACTCAGGAATTTTGATTTCACAACCTAAGTATGCTCTTGATTTGCTAGCTCATTTTCAGATGTCTGATTGCAAGTCTTCTCCTACTCCTTTTCTTTCTGGGGTTAAGTTGGTTTCTGATTGCTCTACTCCCTTGGTTGATGGTACCCTTTATCGACAGTTGGTGGGGAGCTTGATTTACTTGACTCACACTCGACTGGATTTATCGTATGTTGTTGGGATCATGTCTAGATTCATGCAGGAGCCACATGAGCTGCATTGGAAAGCAGCTAAATGGATCCTTCATTATGTTCGTGGAACCTATACTGATGGCATTCACTATCATGGAGGGGTGGATATTGACTTGATTGGGTTCACAGATTCTGATTGGGCCGGTGACTTAGATCATCAGAAATCTACTTCTGGCTACAGTTTCTCTCTTGGTTCAGGTCCTATTAGTTGGTCTAGCAAGAAGCAGAATGCAATTGTGATATCATCTACAGAGGCAGAATACAGAGGAGCAGTTAACGCTGCCACAGAAGCTATTTGGCTACAGGGTATTCTGACAGAGTTTGGCATCCACCTTTGGCGGCCTACCATTATCTACTGTGATAACACGAGCACTATCTCTATTTGTAGAAATCCAGTTCAACATCAGTGGATGAAGCACATTGAGATCCATATGCACTTCATACGAGAGCTTATTCATGATGGTATCATCGACATTCAGTACATTCAGACAACTGATCAGATTACAGATTTATTTACCAAGCCCTTCACTGAGATGAAGTTTCTTCACTTACGGTCTCTTCTTGGGGTGAGGTCTTCTACAGCTACTCATCTTCTTCGGGCTATGTAGTCCTTCTCTTCTTCTTCTTCTAGGAAGATGTTATTTGTATATCGGCACCTTATCAGGCCTTTAGTTGCCAAGCTTCATTAACACATCTTTCTTAGTTGTTTAGGAGCGTCTTCTCTCTTCGTCTGACTCATCATAGCCGCTACCCCAGCTTCGATGAAGGGGGGTGTTGGTGTGAGTTATCCTATGTGTCCTCCACTCACATATGGAGGGTCATCTCACATGGGTTAGGTTTAGGGTTTTGCTATTGAGTCATGCACTAGGGTTACTCAGCACCCTATATGTATCCCTTCATTTGACATTTATGAGCATGCCAAGACACTCTGTTGTCTTTTCTCTACATGTGCAAGCTTTGTTCTGTTATGCAAGTTATTCAGTTGTTGATTGATTCTTCCTTGTGATTACGTTGGAGCCATTACGATTCAACCAGAGTGCAACTTCATCGTGGTGCATAGTTTTAATTTTGAATTTTCTGAGACCTTTGATCCCTGATCATATGTCGGACCCTCCTAGTCTAGACCTAGAGTCCCCATCTATTGACATAGGTTTCCTGTTGCCTCAGCCTCTGAAGGAGGCATGGAAAAATGTGGTGGTTGGGCCCTCCTATGCACCCCATACAGAGAAGCTATCATCGATCCTGGTTGAAGGGACATTTTCTCAGAAAATTCCTTCTCACATCATGGCCACAAATACTGTGTCTAGAGATATTTCTCTGGTTGGTAAAATGATGGGTCCCAGACCCCCCTTAGAAGACATTAAAAAATGGGCTCGACTGAAATGGGCCTCTTGTGGTTCCTTAGAGATTGCTTCCATGCCAAATGGCTTCATCCTCTTTTTTTATCCTTAAAGAGGAATTTTCATGGGCTCTTCTCGAAGGTCCTTAGTTTTTTGGTAGGTGAGGTTTCTACATTTGTAAATGGACTCTGGGATTTAATCCACAAAAATGAAACAATGATGCATGCTCCAATCTGGTTGCATCTACTAGGCCTTCCTATAGAGTTCTAGCATCCAGTGGTCATCAAAGTTATTGATTTTTACAAGGGCTCTCTCATCACGATTGATTAGGCCACTAAGGCCAAAACTAGATTTATTCATGAAGCTTTCTATGTTGATGCTTATGTTAGTGGCCCACTCCCAAAATCTATTGATCTAATCTTAGATTTTGGGATTTGGACACGACCCATTGAATATGAATATGTCCCATAATTTTTCTCTATCTGTAAAAGCATTGGCCATAGAGCCCCTGCATGCCCTACTAAGCCACAAGCTAAATTGAAAAACCCTGAAATCTCCCCTAAGAAGAAAGGGAAATACATACCTAAAGTGATCCTAGAGGTGGACCTTGAGGTTAACACCTCTAATCCCTTCACTCTTTTGGAAGACTGAGAAATCACTCTTGTTGATACCAATATTTCCACACAGGCATCCCCACTACCAATTTCATCTGTCGAGGCCCTTACCCCTGTATATGTTGTCCCTTTTGAGATGCCGATCCCTTCTCCCATTGTTCCCTCGGTTGAGGTCCATTCCCATTTCCACCCAGTTTTCTCCCTCCTAGTCCTTGAACTTTTGACACCCAATTCCTCTTCTCCAGTTGCCTCTAAAGACAACAATTAACTTCGTATAACCAGAAGCAATAGTAAGAAAGATAATATCAGAGTATAGAAAACAAAACGAAGAAATCCCATAAATATTAAGCTACAAAAAGAATAAGCACTTAATGTGGCGCAAGGAACACATAACACCATCCCCATGGTGATGGGGAACAAAACCAAATCTAAAAGATGAAAATAATTTCATGGAATATCAGAGGTCTCAATTCTTTGCAAAAGAAAAGAGTCCTAAAAGAGATTAGATTTAATCACTCTCCTGATATCATCATGCTTCAGGAAACTAAACTTAAAAAATGAAGACAACCTTCCTAAGCTATGGCTGGATGCTTCCCTTGCTTCCCAAAATTCATCTGCAAACTCAGGGGGTTTTTGCACCATTTGGAACCCCAAATTCCTACATGAAGACTGCCTCATCCAAAATCCAAACTTCATGGGTATGATCTTTTAGGAAGTTGCTTCATATACATACTGGATTGCTATCAACATCTACGCTTTGAATCTAAACTCACAAAAGGAACAATTATGGTAGGAAAATTTGGAATTCAAAAGGAATTGTGCAAAATTTCCCTATCTGATTATGGGAGATTTCAATAGCACTCTTTAACCCTCTAAAAAAAAGGTGGCACCCCGGCTAGCCCCAATAGTATGGAAGCCTTAGCTGAATTTATAAGACAAGGGAAATTTTTTGATGTGGATATGCATGAGGCCTCTTTCACTTTGGTCCAACCGTAGATTGGGAGCTAATAATATTCAAATCCATCTAGACAGAGCGTTGGGATCAATGGATTGGATCTTACATTACTCAGACTTCTATCTTAGTGTTATCTCTAGAGCTGCTTCGGACCATAGACCGTTGTTAAATTGGATATTTCTAATGAACTAATCTCCTTTTATTCTAGAGTCCTGCAGGAAGAAGCTCCTCCTAATTAAAATGACATGCTTAAGATGTTACAAAACATTCCCAAGCATGTCACCGATGAAATGAATGAAATCCTGATGAAACCCTTCTCTCTGGATGAGATTCATAAAGTTGTTTTCACAATGAAAGGAGATAAAGCACCAAGAACTGATGGTTTCCTTGCTTCCTTCTTTCAAAGTTATTGGGAAATTATCAAGAATGATCTCTTCAATGTAGTGAATGAATTCTAAAAAAATAACTCTCTACTAAAATAATGGAATGTTACTTTCATTACACTGGCTCCAAAATCACTATGATCTAAATCTGTCGCCAATTTTTGACCTATAAGTATTTACAACACTACCTACAAGATAATTATGAAAATGATGGTAGCCATATTAAAACCGCTGATGAACATACTAATTTTTGAACAAAAAATGGCTTCATTAGTGGACATTTTATATAGGGAGGTATTATCATGGTTCATGAGTCGATTCACTTAGCTTAGCATGTTAAGACTGCAGGGATGACTCTCAAACGGGATATGCAAAAGGCCTTTAATAGAATCAGCAGGACTTTTCTCCTAGGATTTCTAAGTAGCTTTAGTTTTAATAACAAATGGCGTAGCTGGATTTTTACTTGCATCTCCTCTTGTGTTTCTCAATCCTCATAAATGGCATCCTGGAGGGTTTTTTAAAAGAAAATTAGAGGAATTAGACAAGGTGACCCTCTACCAACCTTTCATTTTTTTGTTGATGGCGGACATACTAAGCAGAGCTTTAGAAGTTGCCAAAATGCCGCTACTATTTATAGTATTAAAATCACCACCTTCTCTCCTCCTGCTACTCATAGCCAATTTGTAGATAACACTCTTCTCATGAGTGTTGCTTTGGTCATGGAGAAAAAAGATCTTAAAGAAATTTTGGAATGCTATCAAGCAGCTATTAGCAGGTGATAAATTTCTCTAAAAGTGGCATTGCCTTTATAAACAACCTGCCAAGTAGACAGAGGAAGATTGCTGACATTTTTGGCTATAATATTATGGATCTCTCATCTTCTTATCTTGGTCTACCAATTTTCAAAGGTAGACAAATTAATAGCCTATGGAATCATATTATTAAACATTATCAAAATAAATTAGCGGGATGGAAAGGTGCTCTCCTAAGTCAGGTAGGTAAAATTCAACTGGTAAAGAATACCCTCAAAAGCTACCAATTTACTTTATGTCACTGCTCAAAACACCTTCAATGGTGATTAATATTATTGAACAAATTTAAAATATATTTCTATGGTCGGGTTTTGAAGATAGAAAAAGAATCCACTTTGTCTCTTGAATGTTGTATGTCTACCGAAAAACATGGGAGGGATGGGGCTTAGGTGTATTGCTGACATGAATGATGCTTTGCTTGCCAGATTGGTTGGGAAATTGCTTCTGAAAACTTGGCCTCTTGGGTTCATCTTCTTTGTTCTAAATATATCATGCAATTGAGAAAAGTTTTACACTCTTTCCTCACAAGAGGTTCAGCCATATGGAATTCAGTGGTAATTTCTCTCCCCTTATAGTGCACTGGTACTAAGTGGAGTCTGGAAAATGACCATCAATTGACTTCTTGTCGGATTGGTGGATTGGAGAAAAACCCCTCTATCAAGACAATTTCTGGGATCCAATTAAAAGATATTTAATTATTCATCGTGGTAGAAAATTTGTAGATATTGGTACATATCCAACTCTATACTAGTTTGGCTAGTTCCTAATGGCCTGATATTAGTTACATTCAGAGTCAACATTTAATTAGTTTACGAAATATTTTGTCTTCTCAGTACATTCCCTTATCTTTGCCTCTAGATGAACATATCAAGCCTATTTCTACTTCTAGAAATTTCAATTCCTGTCAAATTTGTCTATGCCGTTAAGCCTCACAACCCCTTATGGTCCTCCTCTCCATTATATTTGGCCCCCCCGAAATCATTCCCAAAATTAGATTTTTTGCTTGGTTATCCTTTAGAAATTCCTTATTATCTAGTGAAAACCTCAAAACGAGAGGCTTCTCTCTTCATTCTAGGTGTGTTTCGCCACTGCCCCCTTCTCCCAAACCATTTGGAACCTACTTCTTAACCACTTTGGGGTGTCATTGGTCTTTCTTGAATCTCTTCTGGCTATTTTCCATAAATGTCTCTCCCTTTCAATAAGACTGACATGTTAGATGTTTAAAAATTTCCCAAGAATGTCACCGATGAAATGAATGAACTCCTGATGAAACCCTTCTCTCTGGATGAGATTCATAAAGTTGTTTTCACAATGAAAGGAGATAAAGCACCAAGAACTGATGGTTTCCTTGCTTCCTTCTTTCAAAGTTATTGGGGAAATTATCAAGAATGATCTCTTCAATGTAGTGAATGAATTCTAAAAAAATAACTCTCTACTAAAATAATGGAATGTTACTTTCATTACACTGGCTCCAAAATCACTATGATCTAAATCTGTCGCCAATTTTTTGACCTATAAGTATTTACAACACTACCTACAAGATAATTATGAAATGATGGTAGCCATATTAAAACCGCTGATGAACATACTAATTTTGAACAAAAATGGCTTCATTAGTGGACATTTTATATAGGGAGGTATTATCATGGTTCATGAGTCGATTCACTTAGCTTAGCATGTTAAGACTGCAGGGATGACTCTCAAACGGGATATGCAAAAGGCCTTTAATAGAATCAGCAGGACTTTTCTCCTAGGATTTCTAAGTAGCTTTAGTTTTAATAACAAATGGCGTAGCTGGATTTTTACTTGCATCTCCTCTTTGTGTTTCTCAATCCTCATAAATGGCATCCTGGAGGGTTTTTAAAAGAAAATTAGAGGAATTAGACAAGGTGACCCTCTACCACCTTTTCTTTTTTTGTTGATGGCGGACATACTAAGCAGAGCTTTAGAAGTTGCCAAAAATGCCGCTACTATTTATAGTATTAAAATCACCACCTTCTCTCCTCCTGCTACTCATAGCCAATTTGTAGATAACACTCTTCTCATGAGTGTTGCTTTGGTCATGGAGAAAAAAGATCTTAAAGAAATTTTGGAATGCTATCAAGCAGCTATTAGCAGGTGATAAATTTCTCTAAAAGTGGCATTGCCTTTTATAAACAACCTGCCAAGTAGACAGAGGAAGATTGCTGACATTTTTGGCTATAATATTATGGATCTCTCATCTTCTTATCTTGGTCTACCAATTTTCAAAGGTAGACAAATAATAGCCTATGGAATCATATTATTAAACATTATCAAAATAAATTAGCGGGATGGAAAGGTGCTCTCCTAAGTCAGGTAGGTAAAATTCAACTGGTAAAGAATACCCTCAAAGCTACCAATTTACTTTATGTCACTGCTCAAAACACCTTCAATGGTGATTAATATTATTGAACAAATTTAAAATATATTTCTATGGTCGGGTTTTGAAGATAGAAAAAGAATCCACTTTGTCTCTTGGAATGTTGTATGTCTACCGAAAAACATGGGAGGGATGGGGCTTAGGTGTATTGCTGACATGAATGATGCTTTGCTTGCCAAGATTGGTTGGGAAATTGCTTCTGAAAACTTGGCCTCTTGGGTTCATCTTCTTTGTTCTAAATATATCATGCAATTGAGAAAAGTTTTACACTCTTTCCTCACAAGAGGTTCAGCCATATGGAATTCAGTGGTAATTTCTCTCCCCTTATAGTGCACTGGTACTAAGTGGAGTCTGGAAAATGACCATCAAATTGACTTCTTGTCGGATTGGTGGATTGGAGAAAAACCCCTCTATCAAGACAATTTCTGGGATCCAATTAAAAGATATTTAATTATTCATCGTGGTAGAAAATTTTGTAGATATTGGTACATATCCAACTCTATACTAGTTTGGCTAGTTCCTAAATGGCCTGATATTAGTTACATTCAGAGTCAACATTTAATTAGTTTACGAAATATTTTGTCTTCTCAGTACATTCCCTTATCTTTGCCTCTAGATGAACATATCAAGCCTATTTCTACTTCTAGAAATTTCACTGTCAAATTTGTCTATGCCGTTAAGCCTCACACCCCTTATGGTCCTCCTCTCCATTATATTTGGCCCCCCGAAATCATTCCCAAAATTAGATTTTTTGCTTGGTTATCCTTTAGAAATTCCTTCTTATCTAGTGAAAACCTCAAAAGGAGAGGCTTCTCTCTTCCTTCTAGGTGTGTTTCGCCACTGCCCCTTCTCCCAAACCATTTGGAACCTACTTCTTAACCACTTTGGGGTGTCATTGGTCTTTCTTGAATCTCTTCTGGCTATTTTCCATAAATGTCTCTCCCCTTTTCACATAAGACTCTCTCACTGGATTGAAAAATCATCCTCCAATATACCCTCTGAGGTATTTGGAAGGATTAGAAAATACGTATATTCAAAGATAAAATTATGAATCTTATACAGGTGGCCAAAAACATTGTTATTCTCTTTCAAGAGAACCTTAATAATTGTCTCTAGAAAAAGTATCAAAAAAAGGTTAGCTTTTGTGGAAAAAAGAATTAGTGTCAGCAACTAGTGATACAAATTACACCTAAATCCTTGTCTTATGTGTGGACCAACATGCTTTGGACTCCTCCCCCTTATGGATGCTGAAAAATCAACATTGATAGTGCATCTAAAGTAAATCTGGGTAAATATGGATGAGATACCATTCTTTGTAACAATGAGGGTTTCCCTCTTGCTGCCACTACTGCCAACCTAAGCAAGGGCGCCAATCACTAGGTGGAGGATATGGCTATTCTTAAAGTTCTGGAGCTTACTCTCCAAATTGGAAGAGAGTGCCTTATAATTGAAGGTGATTCTCTGAAGATCATCAAAATCCTAAATTCAGAAGAACATGGTCAGTGGACTATCAAGAATATTATTGTCAATATTCATAATCTTCAATATAGATTCCAACAAATCAAATATCAAAATGTTTATAGACAAGGAAATAGGATGGTTGATAACCTTGCTAATATGGGGGTCCAATAGGAAAATCAAAACATTTGGATTGGGAAATTCCCAAGTGGACTTCTCTGATTTATACATAATGATTAATCTATTAAGTGTTAACCTTTTTTTGACAATGTTTGTTGCTTCCGGTGTCATCGGGGATAATACTAAGGTAACCTTCTATTCTGGAAATGGTTTCCTTAATATCACCATTATTATGATGGGATATGTGACATATTTGGACACGTGTGACAGAAGAAATAAAATATGTGTGGATCTTGGGGATAGATGTGATTTTATTCCTCATAATCATTTCCATTCAACGAGTATTCATGAGAAGATGGCCTCACATAATGCAAACAATAATTATAAATTTGGCAACCCAGGTTGCATTTCAATTATATCTGTCTAAAAAGTCACCATGGGAGGACAATTGAAGTGAATTTAGCCTGTGTCATGTGAGGAGTATCGAGAGGATGAAGAAGTGTGGGATATCCTCAAGGAAAATGGAATAACCACCTTTCTCGAAAAAAATTTAGGTTATTCGACCAAAGTTTCCTACTGTGTGTTGGCTTCATGGATGAGGGGCAAGGTTCATGTAGGAAACACATATTTCACTATTTTGACTAATGTCATTATGGCGGTGACTGGTCTTCTTGCTTCAGGAGCTATCTATTTCAAGAGGTCACTAAATGTGGAAATGGAGGAATTTCTTGATCTTGGCAAAAAACCTACAAAATAACTCTTGGGAAATGAAAGAGAATCTTTGAATCCTCTGTGGAATAGAGTTATAGAAGTGATCATGTACTATTTCACTATAGATAGTCACTAAAAGATGGTGTACAACCCACATTTCTTCATTCTCTCACACTTGCGACGTGGTAAGAAGATTAATCTTTCTTCCTTTTTATTTCAACCTCTGGTATCTTTAATTAATCTTTACCACAAGGGAGATGGGCCCCTTCTATACAAGTGCCTGATTTACCTCCTTTTTTAATTTGTGGCTACCCCATTTGAGATGATTTACTTCCCACCCAAAATGGGCAAGCGTCGCCGTACCTCTTCTGCCTCCTCACTTCCTTCTCTGGCTTCCCACCCTCTTCCATCACCCCTGGCAGTAACTGGTGTCGCAAGAAAATATCCTTTGGTTTTGATTATTATGTGGCCATCGTGGGCCCTTCTTTGGTGAATTCTATTTTCCCAGCTAGTGACAACTCCTCCCTCTCTCCTGGTCAACTAGTGGCCTCCCCTATTCTTTCCTTGACCACTGTCGAGAACTTCTCAGCATCTAGATTGAAACATTTTCTCTCGTATGCCCTTCTGGAATTAGCTTCTCTATATCTGGATTCTCTTGATACCAAGGCTGTTGAAATGGAAGTTTTCCAACCTTTTATGGTGAATTCTATTGAAAAGAATGTTGAAATGGAAACTGAGGAGAATCATCTTAGGACTAAAACTAACAAAAGTCAAGTGGATGTTGTAAGCACGATCTTGGAAATACTTCAAAGGAATTTTACAGTGTTAAAGAACCGGAAAGATTTCACGGAGAGTACCAGAGCCACCATCGACAAACACTGTGTTGAATTACTCACCCTAGCATACTTATTGGCTAAAAAAAGGGACTCAATTAGTGCTAAAAATGTGGTTAATGAGCTGGAAAATATCATATGACTTTTTGATGTATATCATTTTGGTTAGTTTTGTTCGTTTGTTCGGTTTTTTTGGAATTTCCATGGGTTTTTTCATTGTAATTTTCATTGATCTATGTGGCCATATGGGCTTTTTGTAATAGGTTATGGGACCTCTTAAAACCCCCACTTTACCCTAATTCCAAACAAACAAAGCATGTTTGGATGGAACGTGCAACACATAGGGTGGCTTTCCAAATCCGAAAAGTTGTATCCATGAGGAGAGTACAAATTCAATAAGAAAATAATTAGTTGGTTTTAGCAAATATAAATAAATGACATATCAATTAAAAGATGGAAAATAAAGTAAGAGGTGTGAGCTTGTTACAAAACAGTTACCTGTAACAGAATATTTGGTCAAGTTCAGAGAAGAAATTGTTTATGAGTATGCAAGGCACACACAAAGAGATCGATGGTTGGATGAACAATTCAAGTAAAGAAAGGACACATGCCCAGTTGGTACTATTGTTTCAGTAGTTGAATTCACATAGAATTACACATTACATCCACAAATGGAGGTCCAGTCTCAATACTATAACCCAATACAAGTTACTATTTTCATGCATATAACATTCATGCAATTTCCAGAAATCACTGAGCAAGATTGAAAAATATTAAGATTTCTACATCAGTGATGATCAGACACATTCTATAGAATATGTGCAAGGGTGTTTCCATAATTTTTTATGCAAACTTGAATAAGAGGAACATTTTATTCAATCAACATTACATTTGGTCAGACAATTGTACATCACAATTCAAGAATGCACATATGTTTTATTGGCTAAGTAGGATGCACAAATAAACATGTGTACACCATATCTAGAGTTTTACTGAGGGTATACATGGGAAAGGAGAGCATGACGGTGTAGGAGCATGTGTGAAAAGATCACTTGCAAGAGAAGAGTTAAAGTTCAAGGATGGTGCTAAATTTATAGATGTAAGAAGCATTGTTGATTGGTGTGTCAAGAACATGGGCTCTCAAGATAGTTCAAAGGTTTGTAGATATTTGTGGTTGATAGAGGAAAAACATTTGGCAAGCTATGAAGATTGTATGACACTTGCACGATCAAGTGATATGTACTCATTTTCATAGTTTAGATACAAGTTCTTGGACTCTTTATACTAGGTGCATGGCATGTTTTTGTATATCATGCATTGATTTTGTGTGGAATGAATGTGAGTCACAACAGTGGGCAGACAAATGGATTTGTATAGCTCTAATTCCACTTGATAATGTATATGAAGTTCCATGAGCATTAAAACTTGCAGTGTCTTCAAATCATATGACAACATCACCTAAATTTTACCAAGTCGATTATTTAGTGCAACAAAGTACATATGTATGTCATGTTTTAGATTTATAAATTATTAAATGATAAAATCTTAATGTATTTTAAATTTTACTTGAGTTTTACTTTGTGATGTAGGGCATGTTTTTGCAGTTATTACGACATAATTTAATGAAGAGGGAACAAACTACTTCTTGTCTCATTGTGTAGAGGGGAAAAATTTGACTTCCACAGGCATTGATGGTGAAGGCCTTGAGTATCCCACTGGGTCAGTGGTAGTCACTAGAACTTGGATTTGATGATATCCTATAAAAAATCAAATACTTGGTTATTTGAAGACTATGAAGTACATTGAAAGATACTTCACTATTCACATTTGGTTCTTGCAACAAATATTAAATTGATAAAATATCGAGGTATGCCATTAAACAAGAATCTATGGAAGGTTTGTTAATCAGATCATGAAGAAATTCTTGCTACTGTCAAGAGCAGAGTTGATCCATGCAGTTCATTGGATTGATATTACAAAGGTATGTTCTTCATGAATTTAATCTAAATATTTACTTTAATGATTTGGTTTAAATTTTGTAGGATATTAAATTCTATGTAATTGCTTACTAACATGTTTATGTAGGTTAGTGGTGCCAAAAAAGCTTCCACCTTCACATGGTTGGGAATTGTTAGTAGAGAATTTATTATTCTCGAAGGCAAGTGAAGCTAAGGGAAATTAAATATTAGAAAGGAACAACAAACAAAAATTCTCAATTCACCACATATATTATAAAAATATTTTATTAAAATTCTCATTTCACCACCTATATTGTATGAACAACCTATATTATTCACGTCATTGGCAATGGACAACCTTACACTGACTCAGACTGGATTATTCAGAACTTTTACAAACAATAGAAAAACAAGAGAACCAAATGGATACGGAGAAAATCAAGACATGATTTTGTAGATAACCCTGAATCGGGGGTGTAGGATCAAAAGAGACCTCTCCAGGTGCCACAAAGACCGAGATATCACCCGTTAAAGTTATAGCCTTTTTTGGACTCAGGGATCTTAAGGGACTACACCCGGATGAAGTAGCCCAGAAGCACCGGGAGTGAAGGGAACTGAAATGAAACCTCCCCTAGTGTTTACTAGGTCATCCCAATACATGTGCACAATTGGTTTGGTCCCACAAGCTTCTGTTTAAAAAATATTGCATCAAACAACCTTACACAGACTTGAACTACACTATTTGACACTTTTGAAAACAATATGAAAACAAGAGGAATGAATTGAGATGGAGAAAAATGAGATGGGATTTCATAGAGGGTCTTGATGCAGAGGTGTAGGATCGAACGAGACATCTCTAAGTGCCACAAGGACTGAGATATCACCCATTAAATTAATAACATTTTTTGGTCTCAGGGTTCTTAAGGCACTACGCTCAGACGAAGTAGCCCAAAAAGCACCAGGAGCTTTAGCCTTTAAAATGATGCATCCCCTAGCATTTACCTAGCCACCCTAACATGTTAGCACTGTTGGTTTGGTGCTAAGAGCTTCTGTTTGTAAAATATTGCATCATATCACCTTACACTGTCTCAAATTACAATATTTTGCACTATTGCAAACAATATCACAAAGAGAGAACCAAATGGATCTAGATAAAACTAATAATTTTTTTTCATATAAGGTCCAGAAGAAGATCTTTAGGATCATATGAGACCTCTTCAGGTTCCACGGAGACCGAGACATCACCTGTCTAAGTTATAGCCTTGTTTGGACTCAGGGATCCTAAGTGACTACGCCCAGACAAAGTATCCTGAAAGCACCGGAAGTGCATGGAGCTGAAACAAAACCTCCATTAGTATTCACCTATACATACAGATGTGTTGGCATAGTTAGTTTAGTACCACAATATATTTTTTTCAAAATAATGCATTTGACGGCCTTACATTGACTCAAACTACATTATTTCACGCGTTTGCAAACAATAGGACAACGAGAGAACCACATCGAGTTAGAAAAAAGTGAGATAGGATTTTGTAGAGGGTCCTAACATGGAGGTATAGTCTTAGAAGATACCTCTCAAGGTGCCACGGAGTATGAGAAATCACCCATCTAATTTATAGATTTTTTTGGTCTCAGGGCTCTTAAGGGACTACACACCTAGATGAGGTAGCCTGGAAGCAATGGCACTGTCCTACATGAAAATGAAGGATTTTTTATCATTAACCTGGTCATCCAGACATTTTGGCATAGTTAGTTTGGTGTCATGAGATACCATTTACAAAATATAGCATCTGGTAGCCTTATACTGACTCAAACTATAGTATTTCGTGTGTTTTTAAACAATAGGACAATGAGAGAACCAAATTGAGATGGAAAAAAATAGAGAAATTTTTTTGTAGAGGGTCTCAATGTGGAGGTTTAGGATCAGAAGAGACCGCTCAGGGTGCCACAGAGTCCGAGAAATCACCCGTCAAAGTTATAACATTTTTTGGTCTAAGGGATCTTAAGGGACTATACCCGGACGAGGTAGCCCAGAAGCAAAAGCATTATACTGCACTGAAATGAAGCCTTTGTTAGTGTTCGCTGGCCACCTAGATGTGTTGGTGTAGTCGGTTTGGTGCCACGAGATACCGTTCACAAAATATAGCATATGACAACCTTACATTGACTCAAACTATAGTATTTCACGTGTTTGTAAACAATAGGACAACAAGAGAACCAAATCAAGATGGAAAAAACTGAGATAGGATTTTTAGAGGAGTAGGATCAGACAAGACCTCTCTAGGTGCCATTGAGTTTGAGAAATCACTTGTCAAAGTTATAGTGTTTTTTGGTCTCAGGGCTCTTAAGGGACTATGCCCAGACGAGGTAGCCCAGAAGCAACGACATTGTCTCACACAAAAATTAATCCTCCATTAGCGTTCACCTAGCCATTAAAACATGTTGGCACAGTCAGTTTGGTGTCATGAGATACCGTTTGCAAAATATAGCATCTGGAAGCCTTACACTGACTCAAACTACAACATTTTGTGTGTTTGCAAATAATAGGACAATGAGATAATTGAATTGAGAAGGACAACACCGAGACAAGATTTTGTAGATGGTCCCGATGGAGAGGTGTAAGATTAGATGATACCTCTCTAGGTGCCATAGAGTCCTAGAAATTACCCGTCAAAGTTATAGCATTTTTTGGTCTCAAGGCTCTTAAGGGACTATTCCTGAATGAGGTAGCCTAGAAGCAACAACATCGTCCTGCACCAAAAAAAAGCCTCCATTAACATTCACTTGGCCATCCAGACATGTTGTCACGGGTGGTTTAGAGCTATGAGATACCATTTGCAAAATAATGGATTGGAAAACCTCTCATACACTCTCTCCCTCTCATGTTTTTTTTCTCTCTTTCTCTCTCTCACAATCTCAATCTCACTCTCACAATGTATTGAGCTCACCATGTTCTTGTTAGTTTTTACTAAGTATCACTTCCAAATTTTTAATTTTCAAGGTACAATGATTACATTGAAAGGGAATTCGAAAGCCATATTAGTCTTGTTGATATTACTAACAACCCATGAAATCTAATTCTCTAGCTTTCATTTGCTTTACTGATCTTCCACGTCATATTGATAAATAATTTGACAGTGGAGATGCCCTCTTTGACGACGATACATTGAATATGAATATGATCCTCGAGATTCAATCCTCATCCCATCATAATACTAGTACGAACTCTGTTGTTGGTAATGATACACAATCATTGTCCTTTTTCCGAAACAGGAGGGCCATTACCACAAAAATATTCAAAGGCCTCAAGCGATATGGAAATTACAATCATAGCAACATGGAAATTACAATCATAGCAACATGGGAATGGCTAAGAACACACAGGGGATATCAATCACCTACTAAATGGGAGTCAACTGACCTATGGCTTAGTGACCTTTCATTCATTGATGAAAGATGGATTTGTGAAACTGATTTGATGGTTTGATCAAGTGTAAATAGGGTTGTTAAACATATATAAATAGTTTTTTAGCCATGGTTTAGTGTTTGATTGCTTTTTGGTGTATTGAGCTAGTATTTGCAAAGTGTGACATATTAAGATAAGTGAATGATAAATCTCTAAGGAGTTGGAGTCTAAGATTTTGGGAGCACCTTAAGGATGGAAAAATTGAACTATTGAAGCTTGTAATACTTTTTGGGTATTCTTATATCCTTCTATCCATGCTTATTGCAAAAAGCATTGTCTTAAGGGGCATAGTTGACATTTTTGGTAAGATGAACAATAGTTTTGGTCTGACGTGATTTAATAGGGGTGAAGACTAAGAAGCATTGAAGAATGCAGTAAGTGCATGATAAGTTAGGAACCAGTACAAAGAGACCATGAGCAAGAAGAAGCGCATGTAAGGTAAATACACATACACATTGAAAAATTGAATGAATAATTACTTAGATAAGGTAACTCTTTATATACATACCTTAGATAAATATTTATTTCTAAAGTTTGATGCATATTATACATTGAAAATGCTAGTACATACATCACCAATAAATGAAAAAAGAATCCATTTAATATCTTAAATATTGTCAAATATACATCATATTAGTTTCATAAAAAAATAATCTCATAAATGTAAGGTCTCATAAAAAAATATGGAGTTTGAAATAGTATTAACGTTCATAAATGATATAAAAATGCTTGAATAGGTAATATAATATCAAGTTCGAATGCCATATAGGCATACAAAACAAATGTCATGTAGCACACACACACACACAAACACACACACACACACACACACACACACACACACACACACACACACACACACACACACACACACACACACACACACACACACACACACACACACACACACACACACACATATTGTAACGTCTTGATTTTTATAAGATATCATGGTAATATCTTTTCATGATGTTGTAACTACTGAATTGAAGATAATTATGTTAAGATATATCTTTAATCTTAACAGGAATGTGTTACTAATTTGGACCTTGTTTACTGTAATTTGTTTACTTGGGACGGAGGTTATTATAGCTTGTGTTTTGCAAAATGAGACAACAGACTTGTCGTATGTTTGATGAACTCTTTTTGTTGATTGACAACACACCTTGAATCAATTCCATTGATCCAAGGAATGTTGTGGCCTTCTTGTGATCGTTTTGTCGATTTACTTCTAAAAAATGGAGTGAAGTTTGAACCAGACTGAAGATTGATATAAAGGTTACAGCACCAGATTGCAGGTATAAATAACCGGTACCTTGATGCCAAAGGAAAAGGTTTGATTTTCAAACTATATACAAACGAGTAACGCCAAAGAGTGTAAGGCAGAAAGAGTTTTAATACAAGAGCTCAGTGCATTGATGTACATGTTAGACGGAACGTCTTGCATCATATTAATTATGAACGCCAGTCGGTAAGACTCGTTGGAAACTATTAAGTAGATGCTATGGAATTAAATCCTAACCTATAACTATGTTATAACCCATAGCCTAATTACTACCCTACATGGATTTTAAATTGCATGGGATGAAAATTGATGCAAATCCTAATAACTTAATAACTAGGTGAAAAACCTAGCTATGGACTATAAAATCCTAAACTATTACTAACCTATGGAAGGGGACTTATGGACCCATGAGGATGGAAACGGATAAGATGGAGAGGTTAGAGATTTATTAGGACAATAAATGAAGTCCTTACAGTTTCAGCGCCAAGTTTGGTGAGAACATGGGAAAAGTTGGAGGCATCCAACTAGCTAAGAAGCTAAAATGGAATTACATGCAAAATTTGAAAAAGAAATTCGCCAAACCTGAGTCGGCGGTGGCGTGAGAATTGAGGAAAAAGTAATGCATTCAATGCATTCAATGATCTTGGTCTTAGCGACCAAATCGCCTTGGAAAGAGGATAGAGGAAAAAATTTGTTTGTCATTGTGTTCATTCGGGTTTTCAGTTGCTCTGCATTTCTTCCATGGTTCTTTTGAACATGCTATTATTTTGATAACTGTTGCCATTATTTGGAGAAGCCACGGCTATTTTTGAGCCTGTGGGAGTTAGTGGACTATTGGGTAAGCCTTACTACTGTCGCCGTGGAGAAAAATAGCTCCTGTGGACGTGGTTTTCTTCGAGCCACAAGAAAAATTATCAGGCATGTTGAGCCCTTCTCCTTAAACCGTTTGCTTTTGTTTAAACGTCTCATTAAAACAACCCTGCTCTTATGATGGGTGTTTAGTTGTATGAAGTTGTTGATTTGTATGAAGTGATTCTGGGTCGAGTCATTTTTCTTCTGCTGAATACAACTTGGTTATTTCTTTGCAAATGGGTAAATAAATGAATCTGTGCTTGCTGTATGAGTCTGCTTTGATAGAATTGTGTAATCATTCTACTATCCATTATGGATTCGAGTTGGTAAATGTGCCAATGATGTGAGTATTGTTTTCTGAGTTCTGTGCATTCTTGTAAAAAAAATGGAAGGATGAGATGATTCTGTATGCCCTGGTTTGAACTGTCATTATAAAAATGAACACGACTTGGGTATTCTTGTGTGTTTTGAAGAAAATAAGTGTTTTTCTTACTGAAATTATTAACGAAATAATTTTTCTCTTCTGCTGTTTTCAAATTTGAAGGTAATGGTAAGTGGATTTTATTGTGCATTATGGATTCGGTTTTATGGAAGTGATACTGATATGGAGATTGTTTTCTGAGTTCTGTGCGTGAATGGTTTTAGAAAAACCGTGAGAATGATAGATGGAACTGTTGTGTGAGTTATTTTCTCTGAGGGTATACAATGCATAGAATACAAATTCTTGGGAACAGTGGGCTTGTTTCATCGTTTTACTCTCACGCCTTTTTAAAATGATTAAATGCCTCCGTATTTGGTTTGAAATCCATGAAAGAATTTGTTTTAGGAATTATTTACCTAATTCTGGAACTGAGTATCTGGATATTTACCGGATGGATTAGAGTTTACTATTTCAGTCTTCTTTGGATTGGATGATGAAAAATTATTTGTATATATATGTATATATATATATCTATATGTATATATATATATATATATATATATATATATATCTATATGTATGTATATACATATATATATATATATATGAACTGCCTGCTAGACTTCTTGTTGTTTCATTAAAATTAAACTAAAGTTGAATTTTTACCTTAATGTTGGAAAACGATTCTTTTATTATTATGATAGGAATCATAATTTTGTAGCTAGCTGCACATTCTTGGTTGTTCAGACCTAGCTGGAAATGTTCGTTTGTGAAATAACTATTGGAAGGGTTTTTAATTGAAAGATTCTTTTTTTTTATATTGTGGAATCAGATGCCAATGAGCCCTGATATGCTTCCTTGAATGGTGATTAGTAAATTTTAATTTCTGAAATATAATGTTAAAAGAAATCATCCTATGGGGAATAGGCTGACACTGAATAAGTTGATATTCAGCTAAGCAGGGAGAAGAGGTAATAGGATGCTCTTTCCTTTCACTCGATTATTAACTTCAGTCGCTTTCTCTTTTGGCTGTTATCTTTGGTTGATATCATTCTTGTTTAAACCATTCAGTACAGCTAGGATGAAAAGAACGAAAATAATGAATGGATAACTTGAAGTAGTGATTATTCTTCTCATATACAGTGGACATTCTATATTTGATGCTGAAGGAATTTCTTACTGCCATAGGCGTAAGCATTTGTATCTAATTGCTGTCTATTTTCTTTCTGATTTGGAAGAAGCATTATGCTGTTGTTAAAATTTTGAGAATTGACACCAATGAGTTCATGGTGAATGACTACTTTTCTCTTATGCATTTGATTGTTAGAAATTGAATGAGTAGTACAGAGGGGAAGTAGTTCTGTCTGAATTCTTAGTTAAAATTTTATCTCTCGAAATTTTAACTATTATAAGGAAATGGAATTGATAGGAATTGCATTATAACAACATTGTAGACAATTGTGTATTAGTCCTTACAGATGTTTTAATCTGGAACTGTTTGAAGGAAATTACTTCTTGTAGTAATTATTTGGGAAAAATGGTAGTAATCCTTTTGTTTGATTGGGATGGTAATTAGATGATTGGGTTGTTAAGTTGTTTATCCTTATTGGTACTTAATTCTTGGATGATGTTCTTCTTCTTTTTAACGTTTCATAAAAGTAGCGTTCTTTTATTGAGACAGTTAATTAATAGCACCTCATTTTAATGACAAGTGCTTAATATGCTCAGTTCAATGAATTGACCCGTGCAAGTAAATTTTTGCAGATGGTTCTTGAGTAAAAATGAAGACATGGTTGTTTTCTGATACTTCTTCTGAATAGCTATGGATGGATCGTATTTGATAGCTAATATTCCTCTACGAGGAAAAGGGAAAAGAAGAAATTACATTCTTCTATCCTTATGTGTTGTAATGTTGTTTGATATAAACGAAGTCCAGTTGTTTGGACTGGCAATTGTATAGATTGTAAAACTTATGGATGAATACAAGGAAAAGTGTGATATTTTAATGGCTGTATCATTTTGATAGTGTTTGAATAAGATTGAGAATATAATATTATTCTTTGATTTGGAATTAATCAAATGATAGTGAATAGATTTTAAAAAGGGCATAATATCTATTCTTTACTGAAATACAACTTTTAAGTTGGTATGTGCAATTAATTCGTACTTGGGTTAATATGAAATTTTGATTGACATTGAAAAAGAGTTTAAATGATTATGAACTCTTAATTGAATGATATTCAGGATTAGTTTATAAGATAAGGAATATCAAATAACAAAGGGGTAGTTGAACCTTGTATTCAGACTACGTTGATATCCTCGTAGTGTTTAAATTCAGAAGTAATAGATATGAGGGAACATATCTATTAGTAACAAACCTTAACTAAAGTAAGGTTATGAAAAATTAACAAATAAATTCATTTAGAATCAGACCTCGTTCAGATGATGTCTAATACGTTGGAATTCTAAATTTGATTACAGTTGTGGGTAAAATTTGGTTAAGTTTAATAGGTTGAACTTAATACGTTCAGCTGTAGTGGAGTGTTAGTTTGAAGCTTAAAGAAAAGAACCAAGAAGAAAATATGCAATCCTTCGGTATGAAGGAGAGAATGTACATTGAGCTATAAGACAAATTAAGTCTCTCTTAGCTATATACAACTGTAACGAGTAACGAGGTTAAGGATCAGCACGGTTGCTGAAAATTGATCTTAAATATTAAGATTATAATCCAATCACACTCGAGCTGGATGTGTATTCCTTGATGAGAGGATTTCATAGGACCTTGGCACACGCCAGTCGCAATATGGTGTCTTCATGAAGGCGTGGCCTTCATGACGACACAATGTTGTAGCTGACATGTTACAACGCCCTCCCGAATCGAATCATCAAGTTTACATAAGCTGGAGACTAAGTTACTCAGACGAGGATAGGAATGTGATCACGTATATGGAGTGACTCCGGAGGGCTAAAGGTAACTAGACACATGTAGTCACCTAGGAACGACACAGTGTGTCTGTGTACCTTTAGTTACCATGATTGTCTTCCTATACTCGTTCCTATTGCTAGTTGGGGTTAGAGCTTGACCTTGGATGAAAGGACTGACAGAGATCAGGAAAGACCATTCTAGATAACAGAAGAAGAGAGGTGAAGGACGTCTTCCATAGATGTGTATAACGTCTGCGAATATGATCATGTAAAGCATGTGAAAATATTTGGCCAAAGTATCGCAAGTTGCTGGTTGCGTTGTCCTAATCACCTAGTTTAAGAAGCAAGATGTCAAATGAATATCAGTAATAGATATTCAGATAGGCCTCTTAAATGGATCACTTCGGTAACCGGAAACGGTAAAAGAACCATGTATACTTATTATACAATGCATGGATTAACATGAAGGATCGGTAAGTTGCTGAGTCATGAAATGAGAGATCGCTGAAACTCCGAGCCATAAAATGTGAGATCTGTAGTTCTTTGTGTCATTTACAGCAGGATATGGTATCTGTTATATGATTGAATGACAGTGAATGTGTGTTCCATATTGTAAATATGCGAACAGAGAACATTGGTTTTAAAAATAAATTGTGTGATCCAAATTACATTAATTGGATAGAGAACAATTATTAAAACTTGAATGTGTGTTTGAATTACATAATTCAGAACAAAGAACGTTGTATAAAAAAAATTCCCTTATTCTAGTATCTTAAAATGGGGATGTTACATCTTGGTATCAGAGCTGAAGGTTGCAGCTCTTGGACCTAATGAGTCCACAATTTAATAAGGTTTGCATTTTCTTATTGAACAGAAAATGGTTAGAACAAGAGGAAATGCAGCGAACAACCCTTTACCAGGTGGAGAAGTAATTACTGCTCAAAAGCTGGATGAAATCCTTGCTGCCCTATTGGATACGAGAGATCGTCTGACTGTTTTGGAATAACAATCAATGGGCAATGATGAGGAAGAAAAAGCTGATATAAATGATCAGCCACCTCCTGTGGACAACACCAATGGAGGGAATCTGGGTGTTAATAATAGTAATGCGAACACTTCTAATCATCCTGAAAATAAAAGGGCAAGATTAGCAGCTGAACTTACTAATGATATAAAGAGAATAAGTCCTCCAAAGTTTGATGGAACAACACTTGGGGACGGAGCTAAAAATTGGCTCAGTGAAATGGAAAAGTACTTTGCAATAAGAAACTTCTCTGAGGAGACCAAAGCGATATGGGGAGCATATCATCTTTCTCATGAAGCATCATCATGGTGGGACAACAGTAAGGTTGAGTTGAATATTGTCGAAATATACATAACTTGGGATCAATTTAAGGGTTACTTTAGGCAACAGTGGCTGCCTCAACTCTATTTTGATAGGAAAATGACTAAATTTCAGAACTGGTCGCAAGGAAGGCTGACGGTGACAGAATATTGGGAAGGGTTTACTAAACTCCTTAAGTATGTGCTGCAGTACTAAGCTGACCAGAAGTTCAGAATATGAAAGTTCATAATGGGACTGAATCCCATCATTGGTGGCGAAGTGGATGTCCACGGTCCAACCACTATGGAAGGAGTTGTCGAAAAGGCTATAAGACAGAAATAGAAATTGAGAGCAATTTCTGCTCATAGGGAGGAGATTAGGAAGAAGATTCCCAACTCTTCTTCATTTCTCACACCCAAAAGGGGGCCCTGGAAAAGGTTTGGTGTGAAAAACAAAATTGTTGTAGATAACAACAAGAAATTAGTAATGAACAAACCTATAAATAGTGTGCAGAACAGCTTCACAAAGGTTAGTGGCAATGGACAAAAGTCCTATGGAATCCAGAGTGATAACTTCAAGGCTGGTAGCAAATTCGAGCCTAGGAAAGGACGAGTTGGAGGATGCTTCAACTATGGAAAGGACCATTATGTGAGTCACTGTCCTCTGAAAAAGGATGATCGTGATCAAGCACATAGGATACATGTTGTAGTGGCCAACAAACAAGTTGAAAAGCAAGTTACACCCATAGAAGTTCTGGGTAAGTTATTCGGTACACCTGTAGTCATACTTTTTGATACTGGAGCTACTGAATGCTTTATTTCTACTAAACTTGCAATGAAATTAAAAAGGAAAGATGAACGAATGGATAAGACATGGACAGTGCATTATGGGAATAATGCTATCCATACAGTCGAAATGTGCCTTTTTGGGGCAATTCTTGACTTGCCCAGTTTGTCCACTGAAGTTGACCTATATGTCACTCCTTTAGGATCATATGATATCATTATTGGAGTTAACTGGTTGGCAGAACATAAGACAAAGGTCAACTATTATGAATTTTTTTTTTGTTGTTTTGATGACCTGCAGAAAGAAGCAGTCATTCAAGGTGTAAAGCATGAGGTTGCAGTTAGGAAACTAACAACTATGCAACTAAAAAGGGCTAAAAATAGAGGCTGCACCTTATATGCCGTAAAAATGGTAGAAAATGTTGAGGAAGATAATGATTTCATGGAAAGGTATCCATTATTAAGGGATTTCAGTGATGTATTTCCAGAGGAGTTACCAGGTCTTCCACCCAAATGGGAGTTTGACTTTGTAATAGAGATCAAGCCAGGAACTGAACCCATATCTAAGGCACCTTACAGAATGACCACCCTCGAGTTGGTGGAGCTTAAGGCTCAATTACAGGAACTTTTGACTAAAGGGCTGATAAGACCAAGCGTCTCACCATGGGGAGCGCCGGTAATTTTTGTAAAGAAGGATGGCACACTGAGACTGTGCATTGATTACAGAATGTTGAATAAGGTGACTATTAAGAATCGATATCCACTTCCTAGGATTGATGATCTGTTCGACCAGATGTATGGAGCATCAGTCTATTCAAAAATAGATCTTTGATTTGGATATCATCAGCTGAGAATAAAGGAAGAAGATATTCATAAAACAACTTTTAGAACAAGGTACGGGCATTATGAATTCACGGTGTTACCTTTTGGGTTAACAAATGCACCTACCGCCTTCATGAATTTGATGAACAATATTTTTCAAGAGTACTTAGACACGTTCGTGCTTGTATTCTTGGACGACATTGTTATATACTCTAAAAATGTTGAAGAGCACCAAGAACATTTAAGGATAGTGCTGGAATTTTTAAGAAAGAGGAAGTTGTATGGTAAACTGTCTAAATGTTCCTTTTATGATGCAGAGGTGCATTATTTGGGACACGTTATAAGCAAGAACGGGATAGCTATAGACCCTTCAAAGATCACAGCTATAACCGAGTGGCCTACGCCTAAGAACGTGCATGAAGTAAGAAGCTTCATGGGCTTGGCAGGATATTATAGAAAGTTCGTTAAGGACTTTTCAAAAATTGCTGCCCCAATCACTTCACTACAAAAGAAAGATAAGAAATTTGTATGGACTGACAAATGTGAATCTGCCTTTAAAAATTTAAAGGAACAGTTAACTACGGCACCTATTTTAATTGTACCAGACCCAAATGGAAATTTTATGATTGTAACGAATGCATCTGGAGAGGGTCTTGGAGGCATTCTATTACAAAATAACCATGTCATAGCTTATGAAAGTAGAAAGCTTAAGTTACATGAACAAAATTATTCTCCACACGAAGAGCTCATTGCCATTGTACATGCACTTCAAATGTGGAGGCATTACCTTCTTGGCAAACCCTTCGAGTTAAAAACTGACCATCTGGGGTTGAAGTATATTTTTACTCAACCAAACCTGAATGCAAGGTAGCGAAGATGGTTAGAATTTTTGTCTTAGTATGATTTTGATATAAGCTACA
This sequence comes from Taxus chinensis, assembly GCA_019776745.2. Lineage (NCBI taxonomy): Eukaryota > Viridiplantae > Streptophyta > Pinopsida > Cupressales > Taxaceae > Taxus > Taxus chinensis. The sequence goes on from CM034148.1 coordinate 149,547,236, forward strand.
TCAAGGGTAAGAAAAATAGGGTGGCAGATGCTCTGAGTCATAGGAAGCACATCTCTGCCCTTATAACATTAAGAACTCAGTTTAAGGATGAGGTGAAAGATGTCATGGAATCAGACTCTTATTTCCAGCAAGTTAAAGCAGCACTTGCTACAGATCTAAAGGATGTAAAGTACAAGGGATTTCGTTTTGATAATGAAGGAATTCCGAGGTTCGAAAACAGGGTATATATACCCTTGGCAAATGATTTAAGAAGTAAATTGTTAACTGAATTTCATAATTCACCTTTCTCTGGACACCCTGGCATTACTAAAATGCTTGTTGATCTCAAGCAGCAATACTTCTCGAAGGGAATGAAAAAGGATGTGGTGGAATTTGTGACACACTACTTGGAATGCCAATGTGTTAAGGCGGAACATATGCATCCTGTTGGATTATTGTATCCCCACAGCATTCCGCAGTACAAATTGCAAGTGATAATGATGGATTTCATTCAAGGATTTCCTATGTCAAGGAATAAGCATGATATCATCCTGGTTGTCGTCGATAAATTAACCAAAGTGGCACACTTCATTGCCGGTAATTTAAAAGATGATGCACCACTGTTAGCAAGAAGATTTGTACATGAAATTTTTAGATTGCATGGAATACCCAAATTGATCATATCGGACAGAGATCCGAGGATGACATCAAGGTTTTGGCAAACATGCTTAATGTGGCCTTGGGAACTAAATAAAACTTCAGTTCTGCATATCATCTGGAAACGGATGGACAGACCGAGAGAGTCAACAAAGTTTTAGAGGATATGTTAAGGATGTATTGCATGGACCAGCAGTATAAATGGGAGGAACACCTTCCGCTGGTTGAATTTTCCTACAATAATACATATCATGCCTCTTTAAAAATGGCACCTTTTGAAGTGTTGTATGGAAGAAAATGCAGAACCCCTGTTAGATGAGACAACATAGAGGAAAGAGAGGTAATTGGGCCATAAATCCTCATGGAAATGGAACAACAAATCAAAATGATTCAGGAACATCTAAAGGAGGCTGCCAATAGGCAAAAGAGTTATGCAGAATTAAAGCGGGTTGATAGGAATTATAAACTTGGTGAGAAGGTCTTTCTTCGGGTTAAGCCGAAAAAGTGCTCAATAACTTTTGGCAAGGCTTCCAAGTTGTCGCCTCGTTGTGTGGGACCTTTTGAAATTGTTGAAATAATCAACCCTGTAGCTTATCGTCTAACATTACCTCTTGCTTTATCACAAATGAATGATGTTTTCATATTTCTTTGCTTAAGAAATACATAACAGATTTATCACATGTGCTGAATCGGAATTCCTTGCAGGTCCAAGACCTAGGAATAATTGTGGGTAAGCCCATTCGAGTGTTGGAAACTCACCAGTTGTACTTAAGAAATCGCGAAGTGAATTAATGTAAGGTCCAATGGGACTAGTTTAGTGAAGAAAGTGCAACTTGGGAAAATCTCGAAGAAATGAGATCTGCTTTTCCATACTTATTTAATCGAAATTGAATTCGAAAAAACTGATAATTCTACCAAATATAGACAATTACTGGTCTATTTTACAGTTATCTTAAAACACTGTTTTGATGATTAGATTTGTTTTTAGTATGAACTTATGAATGGAAGGATGATAATAGAATTTTGTCCTAGAAACTCTATGAATTGGTTAACTTGATCATCGGGACAATGATTCTTTAAGAAGGGAGGAATGTAACATCTTGATTTTTATAAGCTATCATGGTAATCTCTTTTCATGATGTTGTAACTGCTGAATTGAAGATAATTATGTTAAGATATATCTTTAATCTTAAAAGGAATGTGTTACTAATTTGGACCTTGTTTACTATAATTTGTTTACTTGGGACGGAGGTTATTATAGCTCAAGTTTTGTAAAATGAGACAACAGACTTGTCGTATGTTTGATGAACTCTTTTCGTTGATTGACAACACACCTTGAATCAATTCCATTGATCCAAGGAATGCTGTGGCCTTCTTGTGATTGTTTTTTCGATTTATTTTCTAAAAAACGGAGTGAAGTTTGAACCAGACTGAAGATTGATATAAAGGTTACAACACCAGATTACAGGTATAAATAATTGGTACCTCAATGCCAAAGGAAAAGGTTCAATTTTCAAACTATATACAAATGAGTAACGCGAAAGAGCGTAAGGAAGAAAGAGTTTTAATACAAGAGCTCAGTGCATTGATGTATATGTTAGATGAGAACATCTTGCATCATATTAATTATGAAGCCAATCGGTAAGACTCGTTGGAAACTATTAAGTAGATGCTATGGAAGCGTTAAATCCTAACCTATAACTATGTTATAACCCATAGCCTAATTACTACCCTACATGGATTTTAAATTGCATGGGATGAAAATTGATGCAAATCCTAATAAGTTAATAACTAGGTCCTAAAAACCTAGCTATGGACTATACAATCCTAAACTATTACTAACCTATGGAAGGGGACTTATGGACCCATGAGGATGGAAACGGATAAGATGGAGAGGTTAGAGATTTATAAGGACAATAAATGAAGTCCTTACAGTTTCAGTGCCAAATTTGGCGGGAACATGGGAAAAGTTGGAGGCATCCAACTAGCTAAGAAGCTAAAATGGAATTACATGCAAGATTTGAAAAATAAATTCGCCAAACCTGAGTCGGCAGTGGCATGAGAATTGAAGAAAAAGCAATGCATTCAATGCATTCAATGATCTTGGTCTTAGCGACTAGCTCACCTTGGAAAGAGGATAGAGGAAAAAATTTGTTTGTCATTGTGTTCAGGAGGTTTTCAGTTGCTCTGCATTTCTTCCATGGTTCTTTCGAACCTGCTATTATTTTGATAATTGTTGCTATTATTTGGAGAAGCCATGGCTATTTTTGAGCCTGTGGGAGTTAGTGGACTGTTGGGTAAGCCTTACTACTGTCGCTGTGGAGAAAAATAGCTCATGTGGACGCGGTTTTCTTCGAGCCACAAGAAAAATTATCAGGCATGTTGAGCCCTTCTCCTTAAACCGTTTGCTTTTGTTTAAACATCTCATTAAAGCAACCCTACTCTTATGATGGGTGTTTAGTTGTATGAAGTTTTTGATTTGTATGAAGTGATTCTGGGTCGAGTCATTTTTCTTCTGCTGAATACGACTTGGTTATTTCTTTGCAAATGGGTAAATAAATGAATTTGTGCTTGCTGTATGAGTCTGCTTTGATAGAATTGTGTAATCGTTCTACTATCCATTATGGATTTGAGTTGGTAAATGTGCCAATGATGTGAGTATTGTTTTTTGAGTTCTGTGCATTATTGTAAAAAAAAATGGAAGGATGAGATGATTCTGTATGCCCTGGTTTGAACTGTCATTATAAAAATGAACATGACTTGGGTATTCTTGTGTGTTTTGAAGAAAATAAGTGTTTTTCTTACTGAAATTATTAATGAAATAAGTTTAATCTTCTGTTGTTTTGAAATCTGAAGGTAATGGTAAGTGGATTTTATTGTGCATTATTAATTCGTTTTGTATTTAATTTTCTGAGCTGATATGGAGATTAATCCTCTGAGTTCTGTGCTTGAACTGGTCTTCATACTACAACCCTGAGAAACATAGATGAAAACTATTGCACGATGAGTTACATCCTCAAGGGTAAACAAGACTGCATAGTAAAAAACCCAGGAAAAGAAACCTACACTACCAAAAAAATAATGTGCCGAAGGATTTTAGAGGAATTGAAAATCTAAACTACTATGTACAAGATGCAATGAAATATATTAATGAGAGGGTTTAAGGTAAATCCCATTGATTGGGGTTTGAAGCACATTCCTATCAAGATCATATAAATCGAATTATTTAGACACCTTGGAAGCGTTGATAATGTATGGTCCACTCTAGATAGTATCAAATTTGGAGTATCTCCCTAGTTTTACTTGATCTGCATCTCATTTCAAAACTAGATCTTGAACCTTGAATGTTTGATCTCTAGATTTCCTATCAAACCACTATTTTGTTAACTTATGATGTTTTTCTAATTTTATCAAGAGAAAAATAATAAGGATGAGAAGGAAAGGATGAAAATGAGGAGGAGGAGAAGGAAATGAATATGAAGAATAAGGAGAAGGAGAAAATCGAGAATAGAAATATGATGGAGAAGATGGAGAAGAAAAAGATGTAAAAGAAGAAGGAGAAGAAGAAGGAGAAGGAGGAGGAGGAGGAGGAGGAGGAGGAGGACTAGGATTATTAGGAGGAGGATGAGGAGGAGGAGAAGGAGGAGAAGGAACAAGAGGGGGGAAGGTGGAGGAGGAAGAGGAGGGAGGTGGGTGGGGAGGTGGAGGAGGAACTTCAGGGGTGGGGGAGGAATTTTGGGAGGCAGAGGAGGGGGATGAGGTGGGGAGAAGGAGGGGGAGGAGTAAGAGGAGGAGGAGGAGGAGGAGGGAGAGTAAGAGAAAAAAGTAGAAGGAGAAGGATAGGAATAAGATTAAGTTAAAAAATTAGAGGATAACAATTTATATAGTGTATCTCCAAATAAGGAACCTTCAATATTCTAGTTTGATTAGTACATCCATCAAAAAAAGAATATAAATGAAGTTTAATTAGATGGTAAGAAGATTCAATTTATTGAAGAAGTGAAACCCTCTAATCTCAAAGAGATTTTTCCACTTTCACATACCTGGCACATTTCTAGCTTTGGTAATTTCATTGCACAAAACGTTTTATCCCATATAGAGTTACTTGAGTTGAATAAAGAACACCAAATCTGTAACGCCTTGATTTTTGAAAGCTATCATGGTAATCACTTTTCATGATGTTGTAACTACATAAATGAAGATAAATATGTTAAGATATATCTTTTAATCTTAAAAGGAATGTGTTACTAATCTGGACCCTTGTTTGTTGTAATTTGTTTACTTGGGATGGAGGTTATTATTGCTTGTGTTTTACAAAATGAGACAACAGACTTGTCGTATGTTTGATGAACTCGTTTTGTTGATTGATAGCACTCCTTGAATCAATTCCATTTATCCAAGGTATGTTGGGGCCTTCTTGAGATCACTTTGTCGATTTACTTCTAAATCAGAAAGAAGCCTAAAACTAGACTGAAGGTTGATATAATGTTGCAGCACCTGATTTCAGGTATGAATATCTAGTACGTAGATGCCAATGGAAAATGTTTGATTCCCGAACCACATCCAAGTTGTAACGCTAGATAGTGTAAGACAATAGGAGTCTAGATGCAAGTGACATAGGTATGTGTTGAGCATATGACGAAACGTCCTGTATTGTGTTGAATATGAATGCCAGTTGGTAAGACTCGTTGGAAACTATTAATTAGACGCTATGGAATTAAATCCTAACCTATAACTATGTTATAACCCATAACCTAATTACTACCCTACATGGATTTTAAATTACATAAGGATGAAAATTGATGCAAATCCTAATAACTTATGAACTAGGTGAACAACCTAGCTATGGACTATAAAATCCTAAACTATTACTAACCTATGGAAGGGGACTTATGGACCCATGTGGATGGAAAATGGATAAGAAGGGAAGGTTACAAATTTATTAAGGTAGTAAATGCATTCCTTATAGTTTCAGTGCCAAGTTTGGCGGGAACATGGGAAAGGATAGAGGTATTCAACTAGCTAAGTAGTTAAGGAAGAATTGCATGCAAAAATTTGAAAAGGAACTCCCCAACCATAGTCGGTGCTGACGTGAGGATTGAGGAAAAAGTAATGCATTCAATGCATTCAATAATCTTGGTCTTAGTGACCAGCTTGCCTTGGAAGGAGGATAGAGGAAAAATTGTTTGTTATTGTGTTCATTCAGGTTTTTAGTTGCTCTGCATTTCTTCCATGGTTCTTTCGAACCTACTACTATTTTTATAACTGTTGCTATTATTTGGAGAAGCCACAACTATTTTTGAGCCTGTGGGAGTTAGTGGACTGTTGGGTAAGCCTTGTTGAGGACACCGTGGAGAAAAATAGCTCCAATGGACACGGTTTACTTCGAACCACAAAAAGAAATACAAGCATGTTAAGCCCTTCTCCTTAAACAATTTTCTTTTGTTTAAACATCTCATTAAAACAACCCTACTCTTATGATGGGGGTTTTGGTTATTTGATTTTGCTGATATGTTGAGGTGATTTTTAAGTTGAGTCATTTTCTTTTGTTGCAAACGACTTGAGCATTTCTTTGCAAATTGATTAAATCGAATAAAACTGTCCATGCTGTGTGGGTTCGTTTTGACAGTGTTGGGTATTCATTTTTATTACCCAATATGAGTTTGTGCTGATGAATGTGCCATTAGCTATGTGTGTATTGTTTTCTGAGTTCTGTGCATTCTTGTAAAAAAAAAGGGAAGGATGAGATGATTTTGTATGACCTTGGTTTGAACTGTCATTATAAAAATGAACACAACTTTGGTATTTCTATGCAAATGAGTGAAACAAAGGAGGTTTTGTTTGCTGCATGAGTTTGTTTTGACTATGTTTAGAATTCGCTTCTATTACCCTGCTGTGGGTTTGAAGTGGATGAATGTATTAGTAAGTGCGATTTTATTGTGCATTGTGGATTCTGAGTTTTAGTGCTTGAAGTGAAACTGATATGGAGATTGTTTTATGAATTCTGGAGCGCGAATGGTTTATAGAACTGAACCGTGAGAATGTTTGAGGAGTGAGTAACTGTTGTATTGAGTTATCTTTCTCTGAATCTTTTGGACAATGTATATATATACAAATTCTTGGTAATAGAGATGCTTGTTTGAACTCGTTTTAATGTAATCGGCTTTGGAACTGAACTTGAATAGATGCCTCCGTATCTTGGTTTGAAATCCATGAAAGGGGGGGTTTCTAGGACTTATTTACAGAAAAATTCTGGTAGTACTGAGTTTGCTGTATTTTTTTACCGGATGTTTTAGAGTTAAGCTGGGTCATGACTGTCTTCTGGATTGCATGATGACAAGTAAGTTTGCATTTAAATGTATATATATTTTAGATATGCAGTACCTGCTAAACTTCTTGTTGTTTCTTTAAAACTGCATCTGAAGTTGGAATTTTTACCTTGGTATATGGAAAAAAGAGTCCTTTTTATTATTATTACGATGAGGAATCATGAAATGTTTGTCTGCTGGCTGCATCATCTACTTGGTTGTTTCTGGACCTAGCTGGAAATGTTTGCTGGGTGGAATATTTAAGAGGAAATGGTTTGTAATTTAAAGGTACTTTTTGATACTAATGCTTATGGAATCAGTTGCCAATGAACTCTGGTCAAATGCTTCCTTGGAAAGGTAATTGGTAGTTTTTGAATTTTTGAAATATACTATTCAGAATGAAATCATACTATGGGGATTATGGCTGTTACTAAATAAGTGGATATTTCAGCTAGAGCAGTGAGAAGAGGTAATATGATCCTTCTTTCCTATTCACTCGATTATTGATTTTATTCACTTTCTCTTTTGGATTGTTATCATTGATTGATATCACGTCTGGTGTAAATTCATTCAGTACAGTTATGATGAAAGGGAACGCTAGTATTGGATGGATAATTTGAAGTAATGATTCATTTCTTCTCATCATACAGTTGGACAATCTATACTTGTTATGCTGAATGAATTTCTGTACTACCATTGGTTTAAGCATATGCATTTAACTATGCTATTTACTTTCTTTCTAAATTGAAAGAAGCATTATGTTGTTGTTAAAATTTTGAGAATTGACACCAATGAGTTCGTGGTGAATGACTACTTTTCTCATATGCATTTGATTGTTAGAAATTGAATGAGTAGTACGGAGGGGGAAGTAGTTATGTCTGAATTCTTAGTTAAAATTTTTATCTCTCAAAATTTTAACTATTATAAGGAAATGGAATTGATAGGAATTGCATTATAATAACATTGTAGACAATTGTGTATTAGTCCTTACAGATGTTTTAATCTAGAAATGTTTGAAGGAAATTACTTCTTGTTGTAATTATTTAGGAAAAAGGGTAGTAATCCTTTTGTTTGATTGGGATGGTAATTAGATGATTGGGTTGTTAAGCTGTTCATCCTTATTGGTACTTAATTCTTGGATGATGTTCTTCTGTTTTTAACGTTTCATAAAAGCAGAGTTCTTTTATTGAGACAGTTAATTAAAAGCACCTCATTTTAATGACAAGTGCTTAATATGCTCAGTTCAATGAACTGACCCGTGCAAGTAAATTTTGCAAATGGTTCTTGAGTAAAAACGAATACATGGGCGTTTTCTGATACTTCTTCTGAATAGCTATGGATGGATCGTATTTGATAGCTAATATTCCTCTACGAGGAAATGGGAAAAGAAGAAATTACATTCTTCTATCCTTATGTGTTGTAATGTTGTTTGATATAAACGAAGCCCAGTTGTTTGGACTGGCAATTGTATAGATTGTAAAACTTATGGATGAATACAAGGAAAAGTGTGATATTTTAATGGCTATATCATTTTGATCCTGTTTGAATAAGATTGAGAATATAATATTATTCTTTGATTTGGAATTAATCAAATGATAGTGAATAGATTTTAAAAAGGGCATAATATCTATTCTTTACTGAAATACAACTTTTAAGTTGGTATGTGCAATTAATTCGTACTTGGGTTAATATGAAATTTTGATTGACATTGAAAAAGAGTTTAAATGATTATGAACTCTTAATTGAATGATATTCGGGATTAGTTTATAAGCTAAGGAATATCAAATAACAAAGCGGTAGTTGAACCTTGTATTCAGACTACGTTGATATCCTCGTAGTGTTTAAATTCAGAAATAATAGATATGAGGGAACATATCTATTAGTAACAAATCTTAACTGAAGTAAGGTTATGAAAAATTAACAAATACATTCATTTAGAATCAGACCTCGTTCAGATGATGTCTAATACGTTGGAATTCTAAATTTGATTATAGTTGTGGGTAAAATTTGGTTAATTTTAATAGGTTGAACTTAATACGTTCAGCTGTAGTGGACTGTTAGTCTGAAGCTTAAAGAAAAGAACCAAGAAGAAAATACGCAATCCTTGAGTATGAAGGAGAGAATGTACATTGAGTTATAAGACAAATTAAGTCTCTCTTATCTATATACAATTGTAACGAGTAATGAGGTTAAGGATCAGCACGGTTGCTAAAAAATTGATCTTAAATATTAAGATTATAATCCAATCACACTCGAGCTGGATGTGTATTCCTTGATGAGTGGATTCCGTAGGACCTTGGCACATGCTAGTCGCAATATGGTGTCTTCATGAAGGCGGGGCCTTCATGATGACACAATGTTGTAGCTGACATGTTACCATGCCCTCCTGAATCGAATCATCAAGTTTCCATAAGCTGGAGACTAAGTTACTTAGACGAGGATAGGAATGTGATCGCGTATATGGAGTGAATCCAGAGGGCTAAAGGTAACTAGACACACGTAGTTGCCTAGGAATGACACAGTGTGTTTGTGTACCTTTAGTTACCATGAGTGCCTTCCTATACTCGTTCCTATTGCTAGTTGGGGTTAGAGCTTGACCTTGGATGAAAGGACTGACAAAGATCAGGAAAGACCATTCTAGATAACAGAAGAAGAGAGGTGAAGGACGTATTCCATAGATGTGTATAACATCTGGGAATATGATCATGCAAAGCATGTGAAAATATTTGGCCAAATTATCGCAAGTTGCTGGTTGCGTTGTCTTAATCACCTAGTTTAAGAAGCAGGATGTTAGATGAATATCAGTAACAGATATTCATATAGGCCTCTTAAATGGATCACTTCGTTAACTGGAAATGGTAAAAGAACCATGTATACTTATTATACAATGCATGGATTAACATGAAGGATCGATAAGTTGCTGAGTCATGAAATGAGAGATCACTAAAACTCCAAGCCATAAAATGGGAGATCGGTAGTTCTTCGAGTCATTTAAAGCAGCATATGGTATCTGTTATATGATTGAATGGTAGTGAATGTGTGTTCCATATTGTAAATATGCGAACAGAGAACATTGGTTTTAAAAAGAAATTGTGTGATCCAAATTACATTAATTGGATAAAGAACAATTATTAAAACTTGAATGTGTGTTTGAATTACATAATTCAGAACAGAGAACGTTGTATAAAAAAAAAATTCCCTTATTCTAGTATCTTAAAATGGGGATGTTACATATATATATCCTAATCATCAAAATCTATCCATCTCTTGGCCTTGCTCGAAGAAGGCCCTCCCTTAGATGAAGATGGAGATATGTGAGATGACTTCGGATCGTCTGTGCCCATGCTATGAGTTATCTTTTGCTGAAGATTCACATGTAGTAGAACCTGTAAATTCAAACAATTTTTTTTTTCAAAACTTAATTTATATATGTTTTTAACATGTATTTAAGACCATGCTAATGAAAGTATTTATATAAATACAAACACTTACCGCAAGCTCTCAGTTACGCTGAATCTACATCTCGCACTCAGATGAGTCACCGGGAGCTCTTTGAGCATGAATGGATGTATCAAAACGATGAGCTCGAGGAGTCCATGCTCTCGAAGTAAAAATGGAAGGGGTTGAAGTTCCCTACATAAACATAACATCACAAAATCAAACATCAAAATTAGCCAACATAGAACTATGTTAACAATAATTTTTTTGAATGCAGATAAAAAAATTACGCCAACTATGTACATGTATGTGTAATGACAATATTTTAACTAATTTTATCAATATACAACTATTTTTTGACCACGCCATGTCTATGAATCAAATGAGAAGGGTTGTTACCTTTCGCAAGTAACTCCTGTGTATGCATAATGAAGGACATTATTAACATAATTTAATAATGCTACAATGAAGGACATTATTAACATGTAATTTAACATAATATGAATTACAAAAGCAATTTAATGAAAATACATGTTGTTTTCAAATACTCTGGTGAGTTGCTGCGCAGATGAAATCACAATGGCAACACCTTTCTCTACTCATCGCAGACATGGCAGGGTTTCTAGTGAGGTCATCAGATTTATCAAACATATAACACGTCAAGTTAGTTGAACATACAAGAATATACATATATTTGAGTTTAAAATATATATATATATATATATATATATATATATATATATATATATATTCATAAGTGAAAATTTTACACAATTAACATTCTAAATTACCTGTGTCAATGTTTGTGTAGGCATGGTGTTCGTAGCTTGTGGTTGGGATGATGACGTCATTCTCGCGTGTTGTGATAACATTGCATACATGTACAAATACAATTATTTAAAAATTTTAACATATATAAGTAAATCAAGTACTCCAATCTTTTTGTAACACACATGTAATAAAATATAACAAATAACTGCGAAGGTGACGTTGATGAGTTGTTATCCTGTAAAATTGGTAAGGGCAATTTTACTGATAACCATACTGAAATTTTGTTACGATCCCTTGTCAGGGATTTCTTGCGTTCGGAACGTTGCAAAATCCCTTCCTGAGAAATCTAGTTTTTCGAACTTAGCCATTTTTTGGTCTTTTTAGACGGGCGCATATAATCACTATGCAACATCACATGTTCATGCGCCTCATTTTAATCCTTTGGCGCATGTTTTCTTGTGTCAACAAGCATTTTGGTGTGCCTCACTATGTTGAGACTTCCTTGCGTGCGCCAAGGCACATGCGCCTTCCTGTCAACAGATCATTTGTTGCGCCACTTTTTGGTGCGCCAAGGGCGCACATATTCCTCTGTCGACACCACTTTCGGTGCGCCTAAGGCACACATATCTTCATGTTGACAAGCATTTTGTTGCGCCAAAAGGCACATGTTTTCTTGTGTCGACAGCTCATTTGGTGGGCCACTTGAAAAGTTGGTGGCGCATTTATTACTACCTCGCCTATATATAGGCGCGCCTGCAATGTCATTATCACCAGAGCTATCACGTGATTATTTTTTAAAAATATTTTTTTCTCTGAGCCTGTCAGCGCACCTGCCCTGTCGCTTTTGATTGCTTTGTGGACCTGTTTGCACGTTCTTTGCTAAATATCCGGGTAAGAGGTCCTCTTTCTTTTGTGCTTTGTGTTTGTGGTTTTTGGTTGCTTGTAGGTATGAATCGGATTGAAAAGAATGAAATCATGAACTTGCTTCCCCCTGCTGTCTTTCCACATATTCTTCCCTCTCTTTCCAAATCTGTTGGTAGAGGAAGCTCTATTCTAAAAACAATAATAAGCTTGGACCCCTTTGTTTAAAGCTATTTCCATCACCCCAAGCAACCCTGCATAAGAAGGAGCTAAACCATATGTGAAACCCCTTTGTACATGAATCAAGCTTAAAAGGAAACTGTATTTTCCTTCTCCTTTGGCGCATTGACGTACTCTACAACATGAAGAACAGTTGCGCCAACGGCGCATCTGTCGCCCCTGTTACACAAAGAGCAGCTGCGCCCTCACGGCGTACATTCCCCACTTGTTGCAAACTCTTTCCTTGCATCTTGCTTGGCACACCAAACTCGTATGCTGCATTGAAAAAATTTGCGCCATTGGCGCACCCTACATCCATGTAACAATCTTTTCATATGCGCAAAGTGCAAAGCTATAAACAGTGCAGGCGCATCCACCATTGCAACAACATTGTGTCATGCAAACCTTTCATGCGCCGCGCCAAGTTCCCTTAAGTGCACAAAAAGCATATGTTACACAAACCTTATATGTGCCTTTGGTGCACCGAAGTTCCCATTTAACATAAAGAATTCGTGCGCCCTTTACAAAATGCATGCACATGGCGCAGGCACACTTGTGCTTACAGCAACAAAGAATGCACCCTGCAGTGTCTATGCGCCATGTGCCATTTGGCACTGATTTACCCCTTGCAGCAGCCCTTTCTCGTGTTCCTTATCTATTTAGCTCTGCAATCTGCAATATCTATGCGCCACGCGCCCTAAGGCCTCGAAATTGCTAACTCTTTCTTCTGTCAGCATTTCAATGGAAAATCAAACAGCTGACATGGCTTTCTTCAATTCGGTTTCACTTCTTATTCTTGCAGATCAGCAGCTAAGTTCAGAAGAACATATGTCAACATCAAGCAAGAGACCTACCAAATCCAAAGGCAAGGCCAAGCTCACAGAAGAAGAAATGAAGTATAAGTATCAGAGGGTCAGAATGCCCGAGTCCTAAGCAAAATGTGACCTGGACATCAGAGACTCATAGTTGGGTCATATCGATATGGAAGAATTCTGGGCCAGAACCCAAAGGATCACCAGAAATCCATGGATGGAAAAGCTGATAGGCAGTGTCCTGCACTTTGCTGGTGGGGTCTCAGTCAGTGCCGTTAACAACGAATTTATGATGGTGGTTGCCCGGTGCTACAATAAAGACACAAGATGTGTCGTAAATGAGAAGGGTGAGGTCATAATCAACCTCACTGCCCGCCACTTTGAAATAATACTCGACGTTCCTCATCACCGGCACTTTGTGGCCGTCAGCCAACTAGACTGCCAAGGTATACCGTGCCCAATTTCACATCTCGTCACCCGAGCAGCAACAACAGGATATCCGCTTTCAGCCGCGGGATGACGACGAGGAATAGTTTCTCTTTCTTCTTCTCTCTCTCCTTCGGCGTTCTTTTTTGTAAATATCTAGAGTATGTTGGCACAAATGATGACATCATCCATGTTGCACCATGGGATGATGTCATCCATCAAGTTGTCAAAAGTCAACATGACTTTGATATATTTTGTAGATATTTTGTAAATAGGTGGTTGGTTCCTTTTTACCTTCCTTCTTCTCCTTCTTCTATAAATACTCAAATACTTGTTGTATTTGGTTGTGGATATCTTTCAGATGAAAAATAGAAGCGAGGAGAAAAGACTTTGAGCTTTTTGTAACAGAAAGAATTATTAATACAATATTTAGACTTTGTGCTGAATACGTGTGTTATTTGCATTGGATCTTTCTTACGTTAGATCTGTGTGTTTGTTCTGTTGGATCTACTTTTGTTTTATCGTCATTTATTCATCAGTATTGCTTTGCTCATTTATGCAAGTAGGTTTGGCTCTATTTACTACCAATCCCAAAACATAAACCCTCTGACCTTTCTGCTTTGGAATTCATTTCTTTTCTTTCTTCGGATCTGATCTTTCTTCATCCTCTCTTTCATTCTTTTCTTTTTGCAGTTGGAAACACCCTACTGGGATGAGATCCCAAACCCCCGAAGGCAGAATATTGTGAGACTTGCATAGATTCCTGCTGGTAGAATAGCAATAAACCAGTTTTGCTTTGCTGACTCAAAGAGGGGCTATGCCCTACACACTGTTGGCTCGTCTATCCATAAATCTGCCGAACCGACAGATTTTCGAACCAACAGTTTTTGGCGACTCCACTGGGGAATGAACAGATCTATCAGATCTATGATAGTGGTAGGATAAAAAATCAGAACAAATCAGAAAAATCACTATCTGTTTGCAAACTTTAACTTTTTGTCAAAAATCCAAAATTTTGCAAAAGTGACCCGAATTGAAAATTTTCTTCTGAGATCCATAGATCTGGCCTGGTTGGAGATCTTTAGTTCGCTGAGTTTTTATAAAACTATGTATTTTTCCGTAGATCTGAGTTTTTGACTATTTACCAAAAAATTTCAAACTCTTTGAAAAAGTCAAATTCAGATCCGAAAATCAGCTTGCTAATCTTCACTGTCATTTTATCCTCGTTGTTATTTGACATCAAACCGCAATCAGTTTTCAGAAGAGGATAAAATTTTAAATATTTAGAAAAGTACATGCTGCTGGTTTTTGTCAAAATAACCAGAAAATCAGCAGGTGCAACCCAATTTTTTTTTAAAAAATCTGCTCCACAACGTTCCAGATCTGGAAGGTACGCTAGCAGGTGAGCCATTTACGCGTGGCAGGTGAGCTCATGGAGAAGTCGATCCTACTTTCGATCGGCTTCAAAGGCACAATTTTAGTGTAGCACCGACGTGCTTTTCATCACTAAGTTCAGCTGACCGGTCAGCCTGAAGTGCCTCGCCCCCACGGAAGATCCAGTTTTCACAAGGAGCCTCTACATCCCTTTGCAGTGCTTTATTGCTTAGCGGAACTGCACTCCCAGCCCACATTCTTTTTCCAGCTGTCCAGATGGCGGTGCCATGGGTCCTCTTACATTACCACATTCTGTTCACACGCTCCCTCATGGAAACCGAAAGAATTTTCCCAAATTTGATAGGAGCGGAAATCAAAGCACGGATTCACACATATCTGCATTCATCATGTCATGTAGTATTCTAGATGTGACTCACGAAGATGTGTCGGTTCGCCTTTTTCTGGAAACTCTACAAGGGCCTGTAACTGAATGGTTTCAGCATTTGCCGGCCGGATCTATTACTAGTTGGGCCACCTTGCGGGATGCTTTTGAAGACAGGTACAAGCCTTCAGAAGATGCATTTGCATTATTATCACAGATCACTCACCTGAAGAAGGAGGCCAATGAGACCATGCGTGATTTTATTGCCAGGTTCAATGCGTTAATCAACCGCGTCCCTGTTGCCATGCTTCAAACACCAAAAAATCAGAAGTGTTTCTTCATGAATGCTATGAATTCGAAAGTAAGTATCTTCCTCCTGCAAGAGCAAGTGGCTACATTGATTCTCGCCCAGGCCGCTACCATTCGAATTGAAGATAATTTGATAATATCTGGCGAATTGAAAAGGGAATCCTCTAAGCCTAAATCTTCGGGCCCTTCGCCCAATACTTCGTTTGATCCATCATTTCAAAAGGTGGCGAACGACTTGCTTGCATTAAAGAAGCAGTTAGCCTAAGCTTCCCCCAGTTCCTCATACCGGGATATTCCATGGAGGAATTTTGTTTCCAACAATATTCCTCAAAGGCCGCGCTTACCTGCAACTGCTCCGCAGTTGGCACTTGAGGCTCCTCCGGTTAACGCCTTAGTCAAAATTGAAGAAGAGGAACAAGATTATGAAGAACCTTCGTCTCAGGGCGAAGATGATCAAGATGTCGGTGAGCCGACTGGCGACTCTACTATCAGGTATATGGAATTTGATGAGGAAGAATCTGATGAAGAAGAGGGTACCCAGGGCTATGCAAGCGGACAATCATATGTTGTTTGTACCCGCTCGCAAGGAAAAGAAGTAGAGGTCGCTGCCCATGTGTAGAAAGAGAAGGCCGTGTCAAACGCGCCTCTAACCATTGCTGAAAGAGGTAATCCTCTTCCTACACAACTCCCTGTTAAGTCTTTTACAAGGAAATTTTTTCCTCCTATTTCTCCTCCAAATCAGCCTTCTCATACTCCTATAAAGACCAGTAATCCTACCCTACCATCGCGAAGTGAGGGACTCATTCCTTCACCAGTGCAACCCTTGGCCGCATTTGACATAATTGACCATGCTAAAAAGACCAAGATCCAAATGTCTGAAGCCGAGTATCTTCAGTCAAATCCCGAACAGCTTGTAAGATTGACCAAGTATATTCAAAGTCAAGCTGCCATATCTCCTCAGGTTTCCCCAAAAGGAATCCTTGCCACTCCTTCTGCATCCCGCATAAATGTTGCTTCAACATCTGCATCAGGCAAGATAGAACCTTTCTATCTCTCCCTCCTAATCAATGGTCATAAGTTGAGTAACTGCATAATTGATTCTGGAGCTTCTGATAACGTCATGCTGGCAAAATTTTCCCATACTTTGGGCCTCACCCTTACCAAGCCTTTTGGCAGATGTTATTCCTTGGAAACCAAGTAGGTGCCGTTGATTGGTCAAATCAAAGACGCGCAGTTCGCATTTGCAGCGTTCCCAGAGAAGAGAGTAAAGATGACCGTCCTCGTTGCCGACATTCCGGCAGCCTGTAAAATTTTACTGGGAAGAAGTTTTTGCAGCGAGGTTGGTGGGGAGATTCATATGGACTGGTCTAAGGCTAGAATCCCCGTCAAAGGTGTAATGTAGAATTTGGAGCCTGAATCACAAAAGAAGTACTTGGTTACTAACTCTGAAGACCCCAAAGCTCAAATTATTTTCGAATCATTAGGAATGGGGAACTATTTCTTGTCTACCGAGTCTGACGAAATGGTTGTTCTCGTCCAAGAAGAAGATCTTAATAAGACATGGACTTTGCAGTTCGATGGCAGCTACGCAACCAGTGGATGTGGCGCCGGAGCCATGCTAATATCTCTCGAGGAAGAGATTATTCCTCTCTCTTTTAAGTTGTAATTTTTCAACACAAATAACACTGTTGAGTATGAGTCTCTGTTACTCGGCATGCAAGCCGCAAGAGAGAGAGGGATCAAAAATCTGAAAGCGCAAGGTGATGCAGAGCTAGTCGTAAATCAAGTTAAGAGGATATATCAAGTAAAGAATGAGAGGCTCAGGCACTACCGTAATGCGGTGTGGGACAACATCGAGGAATTTGACGCTTTTTCAATAGAATCCATTCCTAGAGCTCAAAATGACATGGTTGATTCATTGGCCGTTTCAACATCCCTCATGCTCCCTCACCCAGGTTTGAAAACAAAAAAATACACCATTGAGGTGGTTTTCCACCCGAGCGTGCCAGATAATTTCCAGCATTGGCAAGTATTCAATGATGGCAATCAACTCATTGCCTTTCTAGAGAAGGCGGAAAATTTTAAAGAATTGCATTTTGAAGGATCCACTTCTATGTGCCGCGAATCAGTTACCGATCAAGAAGATGAATCCGAAGGGAACGACGGAATATGTCAGCTGAAAGGAAATAAAATTCCGAAGGGCCTGGTTCTCTGGAATGGTTGTTCGATAGGCATGATCATTTTGTAAAAAAGAAAAGGCGAGATGATGCTAACTCATCCCCAGAAACTGAACCGGTTAATTTAGGTTCGGTACAACACGCGCAGTTTGTGAACATTGGAAAATGTTGCACACCTGAAGAAAAGCGGAGATTCGTCAAGTTGCTAAAGAAATACATGGATGTATTGGCATGGTCATATGCCGATCTAAAGTCTTTTAAGCCAAAGGACATCCAACATGACATTCCGTTGAAAGAAGATGTCAAGCCCTTTCGCTAGAAACAGAGGCATTATAATCCTAAGATCTCGGGTACCATCCAGGCTGAAATTCAGAAAATGCTGGATGCGAGAATCATTTTTCCTATTCATCACAGTACCTGGGTAGCAAATATTGTGCCAGTGTGCAAGAAAAACGGTGAAATACGCATATGCGTAGATTTTCGAAATTTGAATCAAGCTTCCTTGAAAGACAACTACCCACTTCCTATAATGGATCAAGTTCTGCAAGCGGTAACTGGATCAGAGATGCTATCCATGCTTGATGGTTTTTCGGGCTACAATCAGATTGAAGTTTCACCTGAAGATCAATTTAAAACAACATTCACTACTCCCTGGGGTACATTTTCCTACAGCAGGATGCCTTTTGGCCTAACCAATGCTGGTGCCACCTTTCAGCGGGCCATGGACCTTGCATTCAAGGGTATGATGGGGAAGGTCATCGTGGTCTATCTGGATGACTTAACTGTGTTCTCTAAACAATGAAATGATCATTGTGATCATTTGGAGAAAGTATTGGCCAGGTGCCGAGAACATGGGATTTTCCTGAACCCGAAAAAGTCTGTTTTTGGAGTCACGGAAGGAAAGTTGTTAGGGCATGTGGTTAGCAAAGAAGGAACGAAGATAGACACTGAAAGAGTTAAGGCTATTCAGAGCCTTACTTTGCCTACAAGCAAGACTGGCATTCATTCTTTCTTTGGAAAGGTGAACTTTCTCAGGCATTTTGTTCCTGACTTTGCTGAGAAGACTCGTCACATATTGGACATGATGAAAGGGTCACCAACTTTCCGATGGAGCAAGGAAGGGAAAAGGTCATTTGAAGAAATAAAAGCTTCCGTTGCTCACGCACCAGTTCTAGTATGTCCCGATTTCTCTAAATATTTTTATCATGTATAGTTATGCATCTGAGCATACTGTGTCTGCCATCTTGATGCAAAAGAATTCGGAGGATGTTGAATCTCCGATTGCGTTCATGAGCTCTCCCCTCAAGCCTCACAAATTAAAAATGTCTCAATTGGAAAAGCATGCCTTCACCGTCGTCAAAGCAGTAAAAAACTTCAGGTATTACATTTTAAATTCTCATACAGTGGTGCTGGTCCCTGACACGGTAGTCAAATCAATTTTAACTCAACAGGAGTTAGGAAGCTTGCGAGGAACTTGGATTACAAAGGTCCAGGAGTACGACATGGATATAAAACCAACCAAGCTGGTAAGAAGCAAGGGCCTATGTCAGCTTATGGATGAAAACAAAGATTTAGAAAACCCTGAGGAAAAGGATGATTGTATAAACGAAGCGCAAAGCTAGCTGGAGGAAGCCCATTCTCTACCTCTGGTCTTATTTGTCACAACCAACGATGAGTGGTATTCTAATATTGCTTTCTTCCTTACCTACAGTGAATGCCCAGCTCACCTAACTACAAAGGAGAAGCACTCTATAAAGCTCAGAGCAGCCAAATATGTCATCTGGGATGATGGCTTATACAAACGCGGGATAGATGGTGTCTTCTTGCGATGTGTCGACAAGCCACACCAGGTGAAGTTACTTGAAAGTTTTCATAATTCAGCCTGTGGAGGCAATTTCTCCTCTTCTATGATAGCACACAAGATTATCCGGGCCAGGTACTATTGGCCAACGCTTTTCCAAGATACAGCTACCTGGGTAGCAAAATGTGAGCCTTGCCAGTAGTTCGTCGGCAAGCCTAAGTTGGCTACTTTTTCCCTCAGGCTGGTCGTTGTCAACGAACCATTCAGGCAATGGGGAATTGATTTTATCGGTGCACTCAATCCCCAATCGAGTGTCGGACATAGTTATGTCCTAACAGTAATAGATTACTTCACCAAGTGGGTGGAAGCCATACCTGTCAAACATGCCACTTCCGAGGTTGTTTGCAGTTTTATCAAAGAAAATATCATTGTCAGGTTTGGCATTCCCAACAAGATTCTTGCTGATAATGCTTCTAACTTATCCTCACGGGAAGTTATTAGTTTTTGCTATGAATATGGGATAACTTTGGCTCACGCCTCAGATTATTACCCCCAGGGAAACGGTCAGGCGGAATCCAGTAACAAAAACTTGGTGACCATCATACGAAAGCTGGTGGATGAGAATCAACGAATATGGCACAAGTCCTTATACGACGCTTTGTGGGTGGATCACATTACTCCCAAAAGGTCTCTCGACATGTCACCTTTTCAAGTGTTATATGGCATTGATGCCAAGCTTCCCATTTCCGCTGAAATCCCTGCTCTGCGCTTGGCACGAGCTATTGAAAATGAAACTTTCCAAAATTCTCTTGAAAAGAGGATCATGTATCTGACAGAGCTCGAAGAAAAGAGAGTAAGAGTAGTCGAAAAGATCACCGAACATCAGAATCAAGTCAAAAGATTGTTCGATAAAAAAGCTAAGTGAAGAAATTTTTAGGTGGGAGACCTCGTCCTTCTGTGGGACAAGCGAAGAGAGCCAAAAATCATGCACGGAAAGTTTGATTCCCTGTGGAGAGGGCCTTTTAAGATCAAGCAGCTCAACGGAGAGAATAGTTTCTATCTCTCATATCTAGATGGAACCGAACTCCCACTTCCCTATAGCGGGCAGCATCTGAAAATCTTCAGGAAGTAGAGCTTTCTCTCTTCTTTGTACAGTTTGCTTTAGTTGTGTGCTTGTTTTTGTCGTGTGTTTTCTTTCTGTTTGTTGTGTGCTCCCTTTTGTTGCTTTCCAGACGCCCTTGTTTTTGACTCTGTTACCCAATGGATAGGCACATGAGATCTGGGATTCTCTAACCCTGAGGTTCGCTCAGGGATAGTCCCCAGAAAGAGCCAGCTTTTATCCTGTAAAATTGGCAAGGGCAATTTTACTGATAACCATACCAAAATTTTGTTCTGATCCCTCGTCAGGGATTTCTTGCGTTCGGAACGTTGCAAAATCCCTTCCCGAGAAATCTAGTTTTTCGAACTTAGCCGTTTTTTGGTCTTTTTGGGCGGCGCATATAATCACTATGCAACATCACATGTTCATGCGCCCCCTTTTAATCCTTTGGCGCATGTTTTCTTGTGTCAACAAGCATTTTGGTGTGCCTCACTATGTTGAGACTTCCTTGCATGCGCCAAGGCGCATGTGCCTTCCTGTCAATAGATCATTTGTTGCGCCACTTTTTGGTGCGCCAAGGGCACACATATTCCTTTGCCGACACCACTTTCGGTGCGCCTAAGGTGCACATATCTTCATGTTGACAAACATTTTGTTACGCCAAAAGGCGCATGTTTTCTTGTGTCGACAGCTCATTTGGTGTGCCACTTGAAAAGTTGGTGGCGCATTTATTACTACCTCGCCTATATATAGGTGCGCCTGCAATGTCATTATCACCAGAGCTATCACGTGATTATTTTTTAAAAATATTGTTTTCTCTGAGCCTGTCAGCGCGCCTACCCTGTCGCTTTCGATTGCTTTGTGGACCCGTTTGCACGTTCTTTGCTAAATATCCGGGTAAGAGGTCCTCTTTCTTTTGTGCTTCGTGTTTGTGGTTTTTGATTGCTTGTGGGTATGAATCGGATTGAAAAAAATGAAATCATAAACTTGCTTCCCCCCTACTGTCTTTCCACATATTCTTCCCCCTCTTTCCAGATCTGTTGGTAGAGAAAGCTCTGTTCTAAAAACAATAATAAGCTTGGACCCCTTTGTTTAAAGCTATTTCCATCACCCCAAGCAACCATGCATAAGAAGGAGCTAAACCATATGTGAAACCCCTATGCACATGAATTAAGCTTAAAAGGAAACTGTATTTTCCTTCTCCTTCGGCGCATTGACGTACTTTGCAACATGAAGAACAGTTGCGCCAACGGCGCATCTGTCGCCCCTGTTACACAAAGAGCAGCTGCGCCCTCATGGCGCACATTCCCTTGCAAACGCTTTCCTTGCGTCTTTCTTGGCGCACCAAACTCGTATGCTGCATTGAAAAAATTCATGCCATTGGCGCACCCTACATCCATGTAACAATATTTTCATATGTGCCAAGTGCAAAGCTATAAACGGCGCAGGTGCATCCACCATTGCAATAACATTGTGTCATGTAAACCTTTCGTGCGCCACGCCAAGTTCCCTTAAGTGCGTAAAAAGCATATGTTACACAAACGTTATATGCACCTTTTGCGCACCGAAGTTCCCGTTTAACATAAAGAAGTCATGCGCCATTTACAAAATACATCCACATGGCGCAGGCACACTTGTGCTTACAGCAAAAAAGAATGCACCCTACAGTGTCTATGCGCCATGCGCCCTTTGGTGCTGATTTACCCCTTGCAGCAGCCCTTTCCCGTGCGCCTTATCTATTTAGCTCTGCAATCTGCAATATCTATGCACCACGCACCCTAAGGCCTCGAAATTGCTAACTCTTTCTTCTGTCAGCATTTCAATGGAAAATCATACAGCTGACATGGCTTTCTTCAATTCGGTTTCACTTCTTATTCTTGCAGATTAGCAGCTAAGTTCAGAAGAACATATGTCAACATCAAGCAAGAGACCTACCAAATCCAAAGGCAAGGCCAAGCTCACAGAAGAAGAAATGAAGTATAAGTATCAGAGGGTCAGAATGCCCGAGTCCTAAGCAAAATGTGACCTGGACATCAGAGACTCATAGTTGGGTCATATCGATATGGAAGAATTCTGGGCCAGAACCCAAAGGATCACAAGAAATCCATGGATGGAAAAGCTGATAGGCAGTGTCCTACACTTTGCTGGTGGGGTCTCAGTCAGTGCCGTTAACAACGAATTTATGATGGTGGTTGCCCGGTGCTACAATAAAGACACAAGATGTGTCGTAAATAAGAAGGGTGAGGTCATAATCAACCTCACTTCCCGTCACTTTGAAATAATACTCGGCATTCCTCATCACCGTCACTTTGTGGCCGTCAGCCAACTAGACTGCCAAGGTATACCGTGCCCAATTTCACATCTCGTCACCCGAGTAGCAACAACAGGATATCCCCTTTCAGCAGCGGGATGATGACGAGGAATAGTTTCTCTTTCTTCTTCTCTCTCTCCTTCGACATTCCTTTTTGTAAATATCTAGAGTATGTTGGCACAAATGATGACATCATCCATGTTGCACCATGGGATGATGTCATCCATCAAGTTGTCAAAAGTCAACATGACTTTGAGATATTTTGTAGATATTTTGTAAATAGGTGGTTGGTTCCTTTTTGCCTTCCTTCTTCTCCTTCTTCTATAAATACTCAAATACTTGTTGTATTTGGTGGTGGATATCTTTCAGATGAAAAATAGAAGTGAGGAGAAAAGACTTTGAGCTTTTTGTATCAGAAAGAATTATTAATACAATATTTAGACTTTGTGCTGAATACGTGTGTTATTTGCATTGGATCTTTCTTACGTTAGATTTGTGTGTTTGTTCTGTTGGATCTACTTCTGTTTTATTGTCATTTATTCATTAGTATTGCTTTGCTCGTTTATGCAAGTAGGTTTGGCTCTGTTTACTACCAATCCCAAAACATAAACCCTCTGACCTTTCTACTTTGGAATTCATTTCTTTTCTTTCTTTGGATCTAATCTTTCTTCATCCTCTCTTTCATTCCTTTCTTTTCGCAGTCAGAAACACCCTACTGGGATGAGATCCCAAACCCCTGAAGGCAGAATATTGTGAGACTTGCACAGATTCCTGCTGGTAGAATAACAATAAACCAGTTTCACTTTACTGACTCAAAGAGGGGTTATGCCCTGCACACTGTTGGCTCGTCTATCCATAAATCTACCCAACCGATAGATTTTCGAACCAACATGAGTGTAATCAAAATGTCTCACTAAAAAATACATCTGACATAGTGGAATTATCATGTGCACCACCAACGGAACCTCCACCAAAACCAGTATGCATGAAAGTATCGTCCTCCTCAGGCCCCAAACATATGATACCATATTACTAGCAAAAATGTGGCCTTATGCTAGTACTATCTAAAGGAATACTTTGTGTACCTCTATTAGCATCTAGATCAGAAATCTCCCTCGTATGTCAAACAAGGGTATCAGATAGCCCCTGAAGCGCGTGGAGTGTATCAATCTCTACTATCTCCTTCACTGTTGGAGGGATAGTCTCAGGGTGAGGGGGCTTCTGTGTGAGGCCTCTACCTTTTTGAATAGGTTCATGTTGTGCACTTGGTCAATCCTATACAAATCCTTTTCCTTGGCCATGGAAATCCTGGAAATCAAAATAGTTTGGGATCTCGTTGAGGATAAACTAGCAATAGATTTTCCTCAAAAAGTATAGTGGAACCTTGTTGTTATTACAAGGTGGAAAATCAAACACCATCAACCATCAGTCCTAAAATTAGTTTTAATCAAATCATTATTGCACCAGTGGATGGGAAACCATTTGCATGACAACTGAACAAGAAAATTGGTTTGGGGTTCTGTGAATAAGGCACATATACAGTCTTTTGTAAAAAAATTTTTTTACTTCCACATATGACAATTTTTTGGCATAATATACCCTACAATGCTCTCTATATGATGTCCAATGATTAATTTGAGTCATTTCCACGTCAACTTGAGTTACTAATGCCTTCAATGTGTTTGCAAGAGAGTTACTAATGCCTCTAATGTGAATCCCTCATTATTTTTATTAAATCCTCAATTTAAATCTTGTTTTCCACAATATGGGCTGCTAAATCTTTTTGAATTCCAGGGGGATATTGAGAAATTGTAGGAGGGATAGGAGGGATCACAAGATTTGCAAGGTTTGGTTTTGGTTGATTGGGTTGACCTGGAGTTGTTACAATAAAAAAATATGTATTCAATTCAAATTCTACTCTATAATTACCAAATTTCAATACAATTTCGAGAGAAGAATTGTACCTACCTCTTCTCTGTGGCGTCATCGTCAATTCCAATCTTTTTGGTGATTCTCATATGATCATTTGAGAAAGATCCAACAAAATTTGATGCGTGAGGGCAAGGTTTTGCTGTAAAACACACATTTGAGGGAAATGAAAATAAGACAGGCTCGGGGTTTTTTGTTTATAGTTTGATATAACGCATACACGTTATAGGCTTATGAATTACCAAAGCAAGAAAAATAGAACGTGGTTGTGTTATTATAGAATGTGTATGTATTACATTATTTTTTTAGGTTTTTGTCAACTTTTTGGCCCCCCAACTTGGTTCAATTACCTAGGATATCTCAGGATAGGAAGGAACAAAAGTTGACTTTATCTCAAGAAGAGTACATCAAAAAGGTCTTGGAGAGGTTTAATATGTACGTTGCTAAACCGATTAGGACTCCTTTGGCAGACCATTTCAAGTTATAAAAGGAGATGCGTCCCAAAGTAGAGAAAGAGAGAAACCAGATGTCCAAGGTACCTTACTCATCAGTGGTTGGAATTTTGATGTATGCCATGGTGTGCACTAGGCCTAATATTGCCCATGCAGTGGGAGCAGTGAGTAGAATTATGAGTGATCCAGTTAAATATCATTGACATGAAGTAAATTGAATCCTTCGGTACTTGAGAGGGACCATGGGGATAGTCTTGTGTTATAATGGATCATACACAACTTTGCATGGTTATGTAGATTAATACATGGCTGGGGATGTAGACAGCAGGAGGAACACAATAGGTTATATTTTCACTGTAGGTGGGACAAAAGTGAGATGGATTTCACGACTACAAAATATTGTGGCATTGTCAATCACAGAGGCTGAGTATGTTACTACCACAAAGGAAAAAAAGAGAGATAATTTGATTACAACAATTACTTGAGGAGTTAGAGTATAAGCAAGAGGAAGGGAAGCTGCATAGTTATAGTCAGAATGTTATACACCTAGCTAAGAACTCTACTTTCCACTATAGGATGAAGCATATATAGTTAAGGTACCATTTCATTAGGATGACTTTGGAGGAAGAGAAGTTGAAGCTAGAGAAGATTCATACTAGTCAGACCAAGGTGGTCAAAAGGGAGAAACTAAATCTATGTTCATCTTTGGTTAGTTTTCATGAACAACAATGAAGGGTTGAGAAGATTTCTCAAAGGAAAACCGGTCTCCAAGTTGGAGATTATTATGTTGTGGAGCATGTTTTCATGTGTGGAAGTGTTGAAGATTGTACACTCAAAGTATTGTACGCTCTTCTCCATTTCAATCTCAATCCCATACCTTGGTTGCTCTATCATTAGCTCTGTTAAACTCTCTAGGTCTTTACTTAACTCTATCATTTCTTTCTCTATCCATTCTTCTTGCCTTTTATGTTCTTCTCGAGCTTCTTAGTTTCATCTCTCTTCTTTATTTCTAGTTCTTCTTGTCTTCTTTTGTGGCTAAGTAACTTCCGCAAATCTCTTATTGCCTCTTCTTGTTCCATATTCTCTCTCTTATAAGTCTGTTTAACCTTTCCCTTTCCTCTACACCTCACTTTGGCCTCAACAGTTCTTTTGGTGTCTTCACTCTCTCTTTCACCTGGTGAATTTTTCTGTCCCTCTTATTTCTGTCTGAAAGGGATAGAGTGGACAAGAAAATTTTCCCCACTCTATGCCTAGCTTTGGTTTCTCATGTGATCAATTTTGAAGCTCCGTAGTGCTAACGTATGCCTTCCCTCACTTCTCTGCACCGAATCATATCTCGCCACTTGTCATCACCACATGAGGGAAACATTTTCTATCCCTCATGTCCCTATCCAAAGGGGAAATAGGGGACAATGAAATGTGACCTGATCCATCCCCTTTTATGATTATTCATGTGACCCAGTCTCAGTCCTGAGGTGCTTAAAAGTTGAATTTTCTCCTCCCCTCATTGAGCAATCATGCACCGTCAATTGTCAAGCTCATATGAGGGTGATTTTTTCTATACCTCCTATTCTTTTCCTAAGGGGAGAAGAAAATGCACCCCATACTAAGAAGTTTTTAAAAACCTAAAATTTGACTAAGTATTTCTAAAGTGAATCTACTTGTAACTAGCTCTCCCGTGGAACCAGGAATGACAGCTACTGTGAGTAGGCCTAGAGAACTTGAACTGACCTCTCCTCACCTAATTGACTGAAAACCAAGGGTCATGCTAATTGTTGACTACTTCTTTTAACTCCAAAAACCTGAATTCCCAAGGGATGGAAAATCTAATCACATATTCATCCAGGGCAGCCATATACATCTGGATGAAAACCATAATGAAACTCATATCTTACAAATTCAATCCTATGAGAGATGGCAAGTCAAGTAGAGTTTATTATCAATTACTCAGTCGGTAATTCATCCTAGGAAGTTTAATCTTTATAAATGTTTGGTAACAGTACAAACATAATGATGCCTTGAGTGATATATAAATTAATGGTACTACTTTTTTTATACCAATGAAGGTGATGACACAATAGAAGTGACCCTCATACCAACATAAAAAGTTTCCATTGCATTCCGCTTTCTGAAATTGAGGTGAAATTTGGAGCACAGAGCATTACGTATGAAGCAAGCACAAATCTAGTGAAGGCAATTTCTAAAAAGGAGGATCCAAACAGAGTTGCACCAAGAATCACTGCAAAGTATAAATAATTTATGAATAAATTAACACACAAAAATAATTAACTATATCTTTCATAGTAAAATCTGACTGTCAATACATTTACACCCATAAGTATAGGTACTCAGCTCCCCTAAAAACTAGGTCTTAGCTCATAACCTCTCAAATGATTATACGTGAGGCTTGTTGAAAATTACAAAATTCATTCTATCTTGTTTAGATTGTCATTTGACTTGTAAGAAACTAAATAAAATATCACTAACCAACTATGGAGTAGCTAATTACTCCTAGTAATTATTATTTACTATTTTACTAACTGCCCATTCACTAAGATAATACTGCAAGACTTGTAGCATCTATTATTCACCCTACATCTCAATGGAGCACTAGCCAATAGTAGGTTTCCTACCATTCCCCCCCTTAGTACGAACATGGGTGCAAACAAATTAAATCCATGTTAAGATGGGTAAATGTTTGTACATACATTTTGTAGCTTAAGCAATATGATTTAGATGGTTTCTAGGGAAATACCAACAACCTCTGGATGGTTTTCCAAGTGGTTTCAACCAGTTGGGAGGCACACCAGGAAGATAGTCTATTCCCAGTGGAGTTTTAATAACAGTTCACATGCAGACTATAGAGAGTGCCCTTCACTGTGCAATTACTAGACAACCACACACTTTTAAGTACATATGGTTTTCCAGTGGATCCAGAAAACCACAATCACAATGATGACTGCAGTACCATCAGTTAGCTCTTGACTCTTGCTATCTCACTTCCTGGAATAACATAGGAAAATCTACTGACCTTCTGTTGCTCATACACACAAACTGTATAATACTTGAAATGGAACATTGGATCATCTTCCCCCTTACGATGTGTGATTTACACTTATTCTAAATAGGATACACTTGATAAAAATCAATTATAATAAAGATGAATTAGGGTTTTTGATATTTGAAAGTAATATACATATTTATTTGATCTCTAATATTTACTAAAAGTAAATGTATCACACCATTGATGGTTATGTCACCACAGTTGATATGCATCACTGTCACCTTTGGCGACTGACGATTATTATTCGTTGATTGAAAAAACCTTTGTATTAAAAAAGAAATGCCTCCAGAACCTCTAATCTCATGCTGCTAACATCATCTTAAAAGAGCATCTTTGAAAGCTCATGATTACATAATTAAAATGTTGATGGTTTAGCTCAAAATCGTGCAAGAAACAAAAGCACCACAAAGTCTGATACATTTAAAATGATGATATACTTGATAACTCGTCACTACTGTTTTAACACTAAATATCCCCCTAACATCACCGCAGACTAATATTGGATTCTAAGATCCCTTTACACTTATGGTTATAGAGACTAATTTGGTGATTTCTCTAGAATGATTGGTGATTCCTATCATCCCCATTAATCATTTAATCGATTCTTTCCCTAATCGCACTGACGATATGCATTTACGAGGGGTTCAATTAGTAAAAGTATGGTATAACATATGCGTTCAAAGGGTATTAAAGAATCCCCTTAATGTCTAGTTTCTACCTCTAATTATTCAATTGATAATACCCCCTCCTATTATATTATTAGAATGAAAATACCCCCTATTTTTTCCGTGTACCTTACTTACCCATTTTTCAATTAGAATTTTATTTACCCATTTTTATTTGTACCCTAATATATTAAACAAGAAAATATATTATATTTCTCACTCAATTTTTTTTAATATGCATTCTCTCTCGACAAAAGATAGTTTGAAGCCATTTAAGACCTATTACAAATCACCTTATAAATGTCAAGCTTTAATCATTTGTCAATAGTTCTTAAAATAATTAAGATGGTGAAATAATATCACTTGTGTTGAAAAACATACTCAATCCTAGTTTTCTACCATCTTATCATTTCTTGGTTAAGAATCTCTTAATTGAGATTTATTTATTAAAAAAGAGATTATAATTTAATTTATGACCACACTCTTTTTGCAATTTTAAGGTATTTACTTTTAAAAACTAGGGTTCAAATGTTTTAGTTTTATATTAAAATTAAACCTCCATTTCCTTTGACCCACCTCTCTAACCTATCCCCAATACCTGATTCAAAATATTAATAAATTAAACCCTTTCACCCCCTCATGTCTACCGATATATTGACTTTAATATTATTAATTTTAATTACCTCAATATGAACCCACATACTAGGATATTGCCTAGCTAATGAACCCCTTATGGGGGGAAATCATTAAAGAGGCACATAAACTTACAAGGAGCTAATATGTTGTATCTACTATATCAAGGACTGCATTTTTGGACTACATACTTCAATTTGCATAGGGGAGCTATTCTGAACTCCATACCACACATTTGCATTTTAGACAAAGTAGTTGTAGCCCATTATCTTCTTGTGTGACTGACACTAGGGAAACCTAGCTCAAGGGGCACTATTCTAATCTCTCTCTCTCTCTCTCTCTCTCTCTCTCTCTCTCTCTCTCACACACACACACACACACACACACACACACACACACACTACATTGAGTCTGAAATGTAGTGCAGTGCTCGGTGACAATCACATTGGGGTGACCTCTAAGGTCATTCCCACTCCATCGTCCCCAAAGGAAAAAAGGAAATATGTGGTAAATGATGATGAAGATGAAGGATACATATAAATACATACAGAGGCACTAATGAGCATATTAGGAATAAAGCAATCACGATCATTCAAAGGGAATCCATCAATCTTGGGGAATGTTTTTTAAGGGGTGAGGAGAATAATTGATACAATAAACGAAGACCAACTTCCTTGAGAATGCCTTTTGACTTATTTATGTTTTTATTTACTATGCAACCGAAACTCGTTCGTCATGAATGAGAATTCATTTTTTTTAATTTGAAAATTATTATTATTATTAATTGCTAATTAAAAATGATGAGGGAAAATGAATCACATTCCAATCTAAGAATCATTCAACTTAAATTTTATTACTATTAAATAAATATACCAAATTACATAAATATATGATTATGTTGTAAATGGGTTTAATCTATCATTGATAATATTTATAAAATAATAGAGATTTATTAAGTATTGTACTAACCATAAGTTTTTTCAATACGAAAAGAAGATTGAGGGTGTGAATTCTAAATTGGTGAATTACATTCACCATTTCCCCCTACTAACAAAATAATTTAACAAATTGTCATTAAACTAACATGGAGGGAACTTTTAATTAGACTAATGACTACTGGAGAAGGTCATTGAGGGAACTTTTAATTAGACTAATGACTACTGGAGAAGGTCATTTGGTTAATGACTAAAACTAAATGAGTAAAAAATCTCAAAATTGCTCGTGAAAGCCACCAACTTAACAAAAATATTAGCATTCATGTATTTAAACATGTTTATTTCATTTACTAAAAAATGGTTCATTAAATACACAAACACACAAACCTAACATTCCACATACTTAGGTTTTGCAGAAAAAATTGCCTAAAGACCATGAGCATTCGATCAACTAATTTTTGTTGTCCTAGAGACAACATCCTATGAGCACACTAACCTAAAAGTGCATGTAAATTACTAGCAAATATGTAAAATATCTAACGATTACTAATTTAATTTTGTTTTTTTATGTGTGTAGGTTTGTGTTTACATGTGTAAATATGGATTTATGTCTGGATTGTAAATCATGCTAAACTAATACTTGCATGCATTTATTTGAATTGTGTGTGTGTAGATATACATATATACATATATGTATGTATCTACTTACATACATACATACATGTATGCATATGTATGTATTTATATACATATAATGTTAACATGTATGCATATGTATGTATTTATATACATATAATGTTAATATTTTTTGTTAATCCGGTGGTTTTCATGAGGAATTTCAATATTTTGAACTCATTCTCCCAAATAACCTTCTCGAGAAATCATTAGCCTAATAAATCATTTTTTAGTAAACCTAATTACGTGGAATGTTTATGTCAAGTTAGATTTATTGGTGATGATTATAGGATAATTTAGGATTTAGTTAGCATGTTGACATTTTAATGTAGATACACCACACACATATGCATATATGTATATCTACACACACACATATATATTTAAAATTTCAACATGCTAACTAAAAACTAAATTATCTCATAATCATCACTAATAAATCTAACTTGACATAAACATACAATCCTAACATTCCACGTAAATAGGTTTTACTAAAAAATGGTTTATTACGTTAATGAATACTCAAGAAGGTTATTTTCCATAATGAGTTTAAAATATTGAAATTCCTCATGAAAACCATCGACTTAACAAAAAAATTAGCATTCGTGTATTTATACATGTTTATTTCGTTTACGACAACATGGTTCGTTTACGACAACATGGTTCATTAAATATACAAACATACAATCCTACCATTCCACATAGTTAGGTTTCACCGAAGGAATTGGCATAAAGACCTTGAGCATCTGATCAAGAAATCATTGTTGTCCAAAAGACAACATATTATTAGCATAATAACCTAAAAGTGCATGTAAATTACTAGCAAATATGTAAAATATGTAATGGGATTTAATTTAATTTTGTTTTATTTTGTGTGTGGTCACGTGTGTGGATTTTTGTGCGCATGTGAGTAATATATATTTAAGATTGGAGTGTAAAGTATATTAAACTAATACTTAAATACATTTATTTGAATTATACACACACACATCCCAAATGTCAATACATACCAACTAAAACCTAAATTATCTCGTAATCATCACCAATAAACCCAATGTGACACCCATATACCACCTCCCTAACCAATTAACCTAAATCTTTACACCCACTAAAAATACTTCTAATTAACCCAATAGGACCACTATCCTATTAGTGTTACCCATATCCCAAATTAATAACATCCCATCTCATCCCTTTGGTGATTAATCCCAAAATTAATCACCATTTCATCCCTCATAATACCTTATAAACTCTGTTTAACATTTCTAGGAATTTAAAATTCCTAGCTCACCTACCCCAACCTAACATCCTCCTACAAATCCATTTTTAAACCTAATTAATTAATACTAAGGCTATATTAACCTTACCACCCTCTAGAATTTTCCTTCACCTACCACCCACCTAACTTATCCCTTAAACACAACCTAACCCTAATTTATTAAGCTAAATTCCATTCTAGAAATTTCCACTAACCATCACTCCTACAAACCAAATTTAATTAGTTATTTAAATTTGATTTGGCTAACCTCACCCATTATTTAGAGACCTTCATCATTTCAAAATACAAAAAAATAACAAATCTCCACCTACCTCCTTGTAGAATTCTCTCTCCTTATTATCAATCCAATGACCACTTCTCCACTCTTGGATTGGACACACCACGAATCAATATTATCCCTTCATTTGACCACCCCAACTCTACAAACTGGATTGGCCATCCCCAATTTGATTATCACTTAAGTAAGCAAACTTTTACAAAATTTTCACACAAGATCCCTTTTCATACTTGAGTCCCATCATATTGGGGAGAGAATTTGATTACAACCAACAAGCTATCCCCTACATCATTACATCCATTGCTATCTTGAAGAAATATGCAATCACAAAGGAGTTTATTTGAGCTTTTGGAATGAAGATACATCCATTGTACTTTTTCTTGTGGCTTGAGTTAGCTCCTTCATTGCTTTATCTTTAGGTGTTGGTAGGAATTGGAGTGTAGAGTGCATTTCTAGGTTAGAGTTATCTTTGTATAAACCATTATTGCATGAAAAATTCCCACCATACATTCTTGGCACGTCCAGTGGGACTTCCCACTCTCATTTTTAAATCTACTTAAGTATTACTAAACCATAAATAACAAGTTGTGAAAAAGTCAGAAACATAAAGGTGCATTAAAGTGAAAAATCTAGGGTTTTTATTCCATTTATTGTCTTCATGATATGAAATGTCATTATTGTTCCTGATAACATCATTATAGCTAGTGATCACACCTGTTTGTAAGCAATAAAACGTCTCTTTTTGTGCAATGAAACATGTTGGCATTCACGTCATAATCACGCGAGACTGTGTCATTTTTGCCTCAAACTGCATCGTATTTTTTTAAACCATGTTTTTCTTGCATAAAAATGTATAATAACTTGTTTAGTTAATTGTATAATCATTTATCCCCTATCTGAGTAATTTTTAGACAACAAATAATATTTTCTAATCAAAAATCACATTTTCCATTCTTTGGTTTCTTGTTCCTTGTTGGTTTCTAACAAGAACTTGCAAGGTTGTAATTGCATATAACCACATCGTAATTATCCAACCACGATGTAATCACTAATAATAGCATCATTTTCACTTTTAATCATCTATGTAGGAAAAAATGATGAAATCATTACTAACCACGTCATTATTGTGCTAACCATGTCATGTTTATAGGAATGTGTCATATTCATCTCTGTTAACATCATTATTGATCTATGTAACACCGCATTTGAATATTTCCAGGTTTTGAGAATTTTCCATAGGTTAGCTTATACCAAAACTACTAACCCCTAGTTTTATAGGTTCGAGTGGTCCAAGAGCTAATATAAAAGTTATATTTCATCATATTTTTATTAGTGGTAAATGGTTTTGGGAGGGACTATACCTCGAATTACAAAAATTCCAAAGGCTAGAAAAACATTAGTAGAAATGTGGTTTTTTGATAGGTTGGGGCCACACCTTAGTAAAAAGGCCTAGAAGCTAGATATAAAAGAGTGAAATATCTATGCAAAGAAAAATACATACATATAATTGTAAACAACAATTTCTTTTATTAAATTTACAAAATAATACAAAGTATTTGAATCTTTTCCAAACCACTATAAAATTTGTTTTATAGTTATAGGTGATAGTCAAATTTAAATCTTTAAGTGTTATTACCTAGAAATATTTTAGGATAACATTTTAAAGCCTCTTGACACACTCTAATGAAGTAAGTGAGTGTCTTCACTTTTAATTCTAATATTATATTTAATATGTATTTAATCATCATTCAAAAGTCTGCTAGGTTATTAGATTCACACTATTTATCACTAATCATAAAAAATATACCCTAAAAGAAACAAAATGATTAATAATCATAATTTGTTAAAAACTCCAAAATAAATACTTTGAGATTATCTACGAGTTTATTTATCAAAAACTCAATATAAACATTATGAATATTTTTTTAAAATGTAGTGTTCGAGTATTTACAATATTCTTGGAAACTGCATTGTATTTTTTAAAACACATAATTTGTTCTCGTGATTCGGATATTATGTTTTTAACTGATGCGGCCTCCACAAGCTATCAAAACTATGCTACATTATATATGGATGCCTCAGCATAGACAACATGAGATTCTTTATTTGTTTAATGAAGTAAATTATGTTTTTCCTAAAAATAAATTTTAAAACAGTTTAGCATTAAATAAGCACTGCTCATGCTTTACTCTGAACCCAAACTTTCCTATTTATACTCCCAAGAAGTTAAAGTTTATTGTGTCTCGCTGAGATTGAAGGATGGCCATTGCTCTGAGCTTGGATTTGGAATTGAAGGTTCCTGCAAAGCAGTATTGGGATACCATCAGGGCCCCTTCAAAACTGTTTCCAAAGATCATGCCCTCTCTCTTCAAAAGCGTTGAAATCATTGAAGGAGAAGAAGGGGATGTTGGGTGTGTGAGGCTGATCAAGTATGGAGAAGACATGCAGTTCCTCACATTTGCTAAGGAGAAGATGGAAGCTGTGGACACCACCAATATGTGTGTTACCTACTCTCTGATAGAGGGTGAGCTTCTGGGGCTCTTCAAAGTCTTCAAACCAACATTCAAGGTGACTCCACTTGATGATAACTCTTGCATTATCAACTGGAGTGTTGAGATTGAATCAGCCGGTGAAAATTTTCCCATAAATGTGGTGTCTGAGATGGTCAAGGAGACAGCTGCTAATACTTTTAGGGCAGTTGAAGGGCACCTTCTTGCCCCAGTAGCTTGACTGCTCCTATAATGGTGGGTGGGTATAGCAGAAGCTTTATCCGATTTAGTATGATTTAGGAAGTGGGTATAATGAATGTAATAACTATTCAAGAGATAAATGAGTTTGGAGTACAAATTATCTTGTTAGGCAATTTGTATCTCCGTGCTTTATGTTTAAACAAATATTTCTGCTTGTTACTACGTTATGGGTTTTCTTTGTTTCTCCATTATCTGCTTTGATCTAGTTTTGGGGTAGTGATATTATTGCAACATTATTCTGGACACTCCAAATGTTTTTGCAGCCTTGATTTCCCAACTCAGGGCAATAAAAAGTGTATATACCATCAATATATCATTTCATTATGTCCATGGCTTCAATCTGCATTTTTCGTGGGGCTGTCCACTGCACTCTTTCCAACATAGTGACATATGCATTATTAGGAAATGCCTTTTTTTACTCACAAACATTTGGGTCCATCGGAAGGAAAGACACTAATTGGTGAGCATGCAAGAGTAGATGTCTGCTAAGTGTACTAATAATTTCAGTTTAATATATTTGAAAGGACTTAAAAAGGCATGTGCATCTTTGAACAAAATTTAAAGCTTACAATTTTTTTATAAAACTTGAACAATTTGTGCACTCTTCAATAGAGAATATGTATGAAGTGACACATGGAGAACACTAAAATTTAGACTCCCGTGTTTGAGATTTTCTTACAAAAACTAATTTGCAACATTCAAATGTCAACATAAATAAAACAAGTACAACTGTATACATAATCAAAAGTTCACTTCTTTATGCATAGGAATAAACTTGTTCACATTTACCACATTTGATATATATTCAAGCACTTAAATGCACAACCTTTCAAATTACCAAGATGAAATCAAAAAACATTTTAATTTTAAAACAAACAAATTTCTCTAACTTTTTGATCAAAATGTCCTTCCTTTTGCCACCTTCAACTAAATGTTTCGTAAGAAACTAAATAAAAAATATCTCATTAATTTCAACTTAACATTTCGTAAGTCTTGCTACTTTCCTAGCTTAAACTATTATATTCATAAGAAATTTTAAAAGTTTAAACAATTTTTATACTCTTTCTTCAAGAGAGCATATGCTCATCACTAGTTTCCTTGAGTAACTTAAGCATGACTTTAAGCCCATCATTATTCATTTATTGGGATTTTTAAAAGTTTCCTAATGTGTTTACTTTATGATACATATAGGGCCATGTGTAGATATCTGTTTAATTTTTTTCAATTTACTAGTTTCCTTTAAGTAACTTAAGCTTGACTTTAAGCCATCATTAGTCATTTATTGGGATTTTTAAAAAGTTTCTTAATGTGTTTACTTTATGATACATATAGGGCCATGTGTAGATATTTGTTTAATATTTTTCAATTTATTAAGATTAATACATACATACAAATCAAGTTTGGCCACTTCTTTACACCAAAATTTAGTTACATGTTTTAAATTTTAGAGATCTTGTTTATAAAGGTTTAATTTGATCTGAAATTTAGCTAGACATTTTCATAGGAATGTGTTCAGTTTTGAGATTAAAGTGTTATCTAAATTAATAATAAATATATTAATGTATAATCATCTTGCATCTTTTGATGTTCTAAATTAATGTTCATATGTATTTATAGATTTCTTGAATTCAAAATAAGACTTTATTGTTATATAAGTGGACACATAGGTGGTAATAAAGTTGTCTAAAATTTAAAAAAAATTAATCAAACCAAGTTAGGGTGTAAAAGGGACCAAAAACGTGAATGTACCATTCTCATATAGATGTAACGACTTTCACATGGTACAAAAAAATATCAACATATTATAAAAGGGGACACAAAAAGGAGCCATCAAAGAATCGACAACATTAGAAAGAAAATTCAAATTGTGGAAACAAAAAAATATATTATACTTAATAAGAACCTAACTTGCACCAATAATCAATAAACGCAAAAATATAGTATCACCAATGCAATTAACTAATCTCATGCCCAAAAATAGGTGTCTACATATACTCTAGTATATATATCTCAAATATAACTATGTAAAAAATGTGTAGGTAAATCAATATTGACTGCCTATATTGGATTTGAGACATAACTAGTAAAACAAATGCCTCAAGAATGATGATGCATTGTTATATAGATTTATCTAAGATAGTTATGTTAGCGGCATTTAAAAATTATATATGCAAGCTACATCACATTGA
Source organism: Taxus chinensis (assembly GCA_019776745.2). Taxonomy (NCBI): domain Eukaryota; kingdom Viridiplantae; phylum Streptophyta; class Pinopsida; order Cupressales; family Taxaceae; genus Taxus; species Taxus chinensis. Next base: position 149,585,008 of record CM034148.1, read on the forward strand.
ATTATATCAAGTGCTCAATTTGAAAATCATTCAAATTTGTAATATACTAGATTAGATAAGATAGAAAAAAAATAACACATATGTTCCCGAAGAGAGGAAAAACAACCATCAAAATATCAAATACACGAGAGACAATTCAAATAGTGACAAAATAAAAGAATATTACAAAATAATTAATACTAACTTGGACCAATAATCAATAAACACAAAAATACAATAGTAGTGAAACAATCAACAAATGACATACCCAAAATTAGGCGTCTACATGTAATAGTATAGATATTTTAAATACATTTATCTCAAATATATTAGTTAGTTTAATTTCTATGGATTATCAAGAATACTTATCAGCTAAATCATGCAAAAGCATGATTAAAATATCTCTCTCATACTTAAAATAACATGTCATAATATCCCCCCTCTACTTAATTATTTATATATTATTAAGTATTTTATAACATACAACAAACAATTCAATATATGTTATTTTCTAATAATTATAAATTTAATAATATTCAATATAAGTTGGTTGATCCTTCTCTTGGTTGTTAGTTCCCATTGTGTGAGTAAATTGGATGGAACGAGATCTACTTCACCTCGTCCTTAGTTCCATTACATCAGGTTGTGTGAAACAAGAACACGGGCTAGTTTTCAAAACATTTTGTAGGATCTTTGGTGTGTTCCCCCTACAGATGTCGATGATAAATTCATTCTCACATTACTCCTTAGTGGTGAGTGTAGCGAACGAGGTCTATTGTAATGGGTTAGCGATCAATAACATTGTAAGGGAATTATAAGCTTCATACATGTGACAAAATTCGTGGTTGCGACTCTTTGTTTGTATCAGAAATCCTTTTGTCAGTGGAAGATGGAGATGTGTATGTCACACTCAACCCATAATAGAAAAGGGGCTCGATGATACCTAACCATAATCAAACAAATTTTAGTCAAGTATGACAAACCCTCTTAATTGGTACGTAGAGGTGATATTAAATATGGGTGTTACTAGGCATATGTTTCAGGTGCAGTGGGGTGGATACATCTTACATCATACAATACATTAGACTATTTACACCCTAATAAGATTTAACGTGAAACCTAAAAATGATTCAAGTGTATTAAGTACACTAAAGGATGTAATGGTTAACAACAAGTGAATATTCTAAATAATTAACTTCTAACATTAATCATCATAATCCGAATAACACTTTTATACTTGTAATTAATATTCTAAATAAGATAGAACTTGATAATACAAATGAATGAGTGCACTTAGCTTATTATTAATGATTCTAAAAGGTTATGGAAAGGTGCATTGTCGAAACATGGAGATATGAAATTTATTATGATTCATTATAGAGACTCTGACTGGAAATTAACTTGGGGTAAGACCATACAACTTTGCTAGGGCCATATCATATGGTATTGGCCCTTATGTTTGTTCTTGGACCTTCTCGGATTTTTGTTCTGTACCTTTTTGACATTGTTGGTTGTCTCAAACTCTCAGTCACTACCAAACCCTAATTTTTATTCATCGTGAGAAGTTTTCTGAATGCTCAGATCATCATCTCAAACCCTAGCTATGTGAATTAGAATTATTCTAAAATGAACATTAGTTTGGTTTTGGGTACCCACATGCATCTCCACTATTGGAATTACGCTAAAGAGGTATTAAACCACACATTGTTCACCACCTAGCATGTAATATTTAAATGAATGCAACTAAGTTTAACAATCGTATTTGACCATACTTGAGTTGAGTTGGTTATGGATAAGATAATTGGGAAAAATATGTTTGAGTTATTGTTGTAGACAAAAAATTATACACTTTAGAAATTATTTAGTCCCGATCTCATACTATTAAGAAGGTTCTTGAGTGAAGAAAGTACTAATTAACCCCTGTCTTTTGGCCATCTAGTTTTATTTTATTTCTTCATTATTGACCTCTTACACCCATATGCCCAGTCAGCTTATGTCATCTCACGTTATTTTAGCCTTGAATGGGGTGCCTGGATTAGTATTGGGCCGCCCGTGGGTGCCCTGGTCCTACCAGGGGCACCCCGGTCCCTTTTGCACATTCCCACCACGTTTTGGGCTCTTTCTAGCCATTTCATATTCTTATCTTTATTGGTGGATGGCCTTTTCAGAGGTTAATTACGAAATTAGATCAAGAGAACCCTATAAATATAAAGTTATGAGACCATAATGAGGGACCTAACATCATTCACTACTATCATCCATCTAGAGTTGCATCCATCTATTGCATTGGAGATCACTTGCATCCACATAGCTCCATCATCAAGGCACAAGGCTAGGACATCTGCATCACACACTTCATAGGGGGAGGATTCTATTCTATTCCATGCACACATGCTATTACAATTTCTACATTTATTTATTGCTCGCTACTTCACAAAGTGTGATTATAACAAAAGCACATAGGGCACGTCATGCACACACTCACCATAGCTACATTTGGGTCTGAAATGTAGCGTAACGCTTAGTTAGTAAGCCCACTGTTGTGGCAGCTAAGACCAGTCTGACCCATTTATTTGCATATTTATTATTTTAGGGTTTTGATACTTTTTTTTGTAGGTATTTACATCATCTTGGATTATTGGCAACACTTAGTGCATGATAGTTAACCCGATGCAATAAAAAATGAGGGTTTTAGACCATATTACGAACCAGTGAAAATCAATTTCAGAGCTTTTACATAGACCAAGGTACCCATTTTGCATACCAGAGCACCCGCAGGCACCGCAGTCCCTCTCCAGGCACTCCATTCCAACCAGATACTCCAAATCCATATTTTTTGGAGCTCCTGCACAGTCATTCCTACTTCCTGATTTTCTTGTCACCTCTGCGACATAGTCCCGTGAGCATCTATTATTTAAATGAGTTCTTTCCTATTCTCTTTTGCATATTAGGGTTCGGATTTACTTTTGCATATTTGTTTGGTCACTTATATACTTCTTTATATTGCATTTATTTAGGTTAGTTATAGTTGTTCATAGTTTGGATTAACTATCCCCACATACATATATTTCGTCAATTTTAATTAATCATTTTGTTGAACCCCACTCGATCATTCATGCTTCTAGGTCCTTTATTTCATTGTTTTCTTTCATCTATTATCCTAGCTCTAGCTCATCATGAACATCTCTATTCACACTTATCTGCAAAATCACCTTGATTGTATCAATAAGCTTAAGAAATACTTGTCTACCACTTACATTCCCCCTCATACTTCACCTAACTATGTATACCATAAGTTCACTTCAGCTTTATCCCTTAATGAGGATCAATCACTTTCACAACAGATGACCTACCCCCTCAAACGATATTACAACATGACCCTCCTTTGTATATCCAAGTTTCTATTAACACGGTCAGAGTTAAGCGTGCTTTAGTTGATAATGGAAATGGCCTTAACATTTGTAACATCTCTTTCCTTCAACATATAAGTATGTGAAAAGCATCTTTAGTCCCTTCTTCCAATACTATCTGAGGATTTTATAACATCCCCAAGTGTGCTTTAGGTATTGTTAATTTACCAGTCACCATTGATCCATGTATAATCGGTATTCTATGTCATGTCATGCCTAATGACCTTAATTATAATATTATCCTTGGGAGACATTGGATCCATGCTATGCATGTGGTCCCCTCTACACTACATGCACGACTTAAATTCCAACATCAAGGCATTATTTACGGTGTGCCAACTGATCCATCACCTTTTGAGTATTGTAATTTTTTTGAACAAGCTATTGATATCCCTACTTCCTCCGATATTACTCACAAATTTTCTAGGTTTGTCTTAGGGTATGAATATCTCCACTGCTTTAGATTCTCTGATACATAGGTAGATCAACAAGAACATAAAATCACAGAGCTTTGGGACCTCCCCACGTGGTCAAACAATTTTGGGCTTGGGTATCAACCTTCTTCTCTGCTTCCCATGGATACTTATACCACTTTTCATGTTCCTCACTTCCCTTGCTACATTCAGAACTCATTAGTGATGATACATATACCCTTTTGGATACCTTTGATACTTTTTCTACTAATAATGCACTACTTGATTACATGGGTGCTTATGATCATCTTCCCTCTTTCCACCATAAATGGCATCATCCTTTATCCCTCACTAATGTTGTTTACCTCGTGGAATATGATGTCCCCACTGATAATGCTAATCCACCCGAAATTATTCCTATTGATCCGTACATTGAGGATCGTTCAACCCTTCTAAATGAAGAAACAATACAATACAACTTAGGCACATATGAACATCCACACATAGTTTTTCTATTTTCCTCTCTCACCCCTATTGAACAAAAGGATATCAAGCAAGTCCTTCATTATTTCTTAGGTATTTTCACATGGGATTATAGTGATATGCTAGGTATTGATACATTCATGAAAATGCATAATATTGTCCTTAACCCAGGTGCTAAACCTATTCAACAATAAATCTATAAAATGTACCCTAAGGTTTTATTCGAAGAAGAAATTTAAAAGCTTGTAGACACAGGTTTTATTCACGTAGTTGATTATCTTGAATGGGTATCTAATATTGTACTGGTGATGAAACTCGATGGTCAGGTTCATTGTTGCACTGTTTTTCATGATTTAAACAAATATTTCCATAAGGATAGTTTTCCTTTACCACACATCGACGCTATTGTTGATTCTATAGCTAAATATGATATCCTTTCTTTCATGGATGGATTTATGGGTTATAATCAAATCAAGATCAATCTAGATGAGCAAGAAAAAAATTCCGTAACCACCCCATGGGGTACGTTTTGTTACACAGTCATGTCATTCGGCCTTAAAAATGTCGGAGCTACTTACTAACGTGAAATGACACATATATTCCATGAATACATGCAAAAGATCATCGAAGATTCTATCGACGAAACCTTAGAAAAATCTTGACAATGGTCCTCCCATGTAAAGGGTATTCGAATATTATTTGAACAATTACGACAATATCTTGTCTGCTTGAATCCTAAAAAATGTGTTTTTGGGGTCACAACAAGTAAACTTCTTGGATATATTATCTCCCAACGTGGCATTGAGATTGATCCTAACAAAATCAAAGCCATTATCGATATGCCTCCACCCAAAAACCTACATCAGCTATGATCGCTACACAGTAAAACTCAAGCTATTTGATGATTCATTACACATCTTGCTGATAATACTCAACCGTTCACACGACTCATGAATAAAGATACCAAGTTTTTTTGGGATGAGAAATTTAAATAAGCCTTCAAAGACATCATAACTTACTTGTTAAATACTCTTGTCTTGGTTCCACCCTTAGCCGATCAACCTTTCTTGTTATATATCTTTGTTATGTTTCATGCATTAGGATCTTTATTATCACAACATGATGATTCTCAGCGCAAAAGATCCATATATTATATCAGTCGTACTCTACTCTGTTACAAATGTAGATATAACTACATTGAAAAAATGTGCCTCAGTCTTATCTTCATTGTAGACAAATTGTGACATTATCTTCTTAACAATGAGGTACATATTATAACCAAAGTTGACCCATTACGTTACCTCCTCTCCTGCACACATCTATCAGGACATTTGGCACTTTGGGTCATGCTCCTCATAGAATTTTATTTTAAGTTCCTACCACAAAAAGTAATCAAAGGACAAGTTATCATCAATCAACTAGCCGCAACACCCCTCTCGAATGCATCACCCATTTTTGACTCCTTTCTTGATGATTTCAATGCCTATACTATTGAGCCGCATATGTGGAAAATGTACTATGATGGCTCTCATTGTCAATCTAGCATTGGGGTTGGGATAGTCTTCATTACCCCACATGGTGACCCACTCCCCTTTACATATCGGTTAGGGTTTTCTTATACAAACAACATTGTTGAGTACAAAGCTCTCATCTTAGGCTTGCTTACTACTCAAAAGCTCCTGATTCACAGCTTATGCATACATGGCGATTCTTAATTAGTCATCAATCAAGTTAACGATACATACAATACAAAGGAGGAAAATCTCATTCCTTAAAACACCCTTGTAAAGGATGTTTTAGGTACTTTTGAGTCCTACTCCATTTCTACTATTCCTCACAAGGATAATCGTCATGTAGATGTTATGGCTAGCACCATGTCGCTTATCCCACAAGACATCACCTATGACTAAACTACTTTCATAGTTATGCACTTATGACATTCCTCTATCTCTACATTACTCTTTTAGCTTGTGTCATCATACGCAATCATGATAACAATGAATGGTTCACACCTATTTAGAATTACTTATTTAAGCAAGCTATCCTCGACACCTTATAGCCTCACAAATCTAGTCAGTTACATCATGAGGCTACTCGATATGTTACTCTTGGGACCGAATTATTCAAACATGTTATCGACGGTCGTCTTATTCATTTCCTTTCACTTGTAGATATTCCCACAACCATCTCCCAAATTCATTATAGCATATGTGGTGGTCACTTCTCGGGTAAAACTATGTTGTAAAAACTTTTACACCAAGGATATTATTGGCCTACAATGGAACAATATTTCCTTGAATATGCTACCGGTTGTGAAAAATTACAAAAACATGGTAATATTCATCATGCACCTATGTATGACCTCCATCCCATTGCACCTACTTAGCCTTTCTCCCTTTGGGGAGTTGACCCCATTGGTATGATCAATCCATAATCTACTGATGGCCATAAATTCATCATTACAACTACCAAGTACTTTACTAAGTTGGTTGAAGCAACTCCCCTTTGAATGATTATTGGTCCAGATATTTGTAACTTTCTCCCCAAATATATTTTCACATGTTTTGGTGTTCCTTATACTATAATTGTTGATAATGGATCTTCCTTTAAAAATAAGGATGTTAAAAAGTTTTGTGCTAAATTCAAAATCAAACAATCACTATTTACACCTTAATATCCATAAGGTAATGGCCAAGTTGAGGCCACCAAGAAAAATATTGTCAAGATCTTACGTAAGATCATTGATTCAAGTGGTACTGATTGGCATAACCAACTATTCTATGCACTATGGGCTTATTGTACTGGCATTCCCACACCTACCAACGCTACTCATTTTTCCTTGGTTTATGTTGCTGAGGTTGTTATCCCACATGAACTCTAGATATCGTCCTTATGGGTCTCTCTTAAAGGAATCCTTAAAGACAATGAACATTGTGAAAATTGGTTACATGAACTTGAAATTTTGGACTCACATCATGTCCAAGAACTTGAGCATCTCCATGCATACCAATCTCACATCGCTCATGCCTACAACCGAAAAAATCACTCTCGAGAGTTCAAAATTGGTGACCATGTATTGAAGGAAAATAAAAAAACTACAAATGTTGAGGCCCCCCTCAAAGGAAAATTTAATCCTAACTGGCTTGGTCTATACATTATCACTGATAAGCTTGGTGGTGGGGTATATCACCTCACCACCCTTCTAGGTAAACTACTCAAAAATACACTCAACATAATACATCTTAAGGAATACTACGCTTATATTACCACTACGCGACCATTACCCGATGACATACTCTTGTGCTTCGATTCACACTTGACTATTAAGGGCTTACTACACATAAACCCCACACACTGCACACTACACCTATTCCTACATTACGCATCTTACACCATACATCCTACATTTAGTCTACAAAATTTTTACATTTATGCATTTATACATCATGCATTACATATTCCACTCATCACATGGTTTTCTTTCATCTTTACATATACTACATTGTATTCTACGCGTTGCACTCACTACCCTATGATGCACTTTAGTTCCTCAGTCCATAATCGACCGTCGAGGGTTTACAAATCAAACGTACCTTATACTCCTCACACACTTACTATTCAACCTTTCATCATGTGACATATCCAGCTTAGTGACATACGCTCTAGGCTAAATCATCATCTATTGTATAATTTTGTAGTGGTATACACCTTAGATTACATCACCACTCCCTCTTTTCATCTTGTAGTAATATATGCTTAGGGATATATCATCACTCATCTATTCATTTTATAGTGATATACACTTAAGATAAATCATCAATTATATGTTCATCTGGTTACGATTTACGCTTCAGCTATAGGGTTCACACACACCTCATCACTAGGTCACATCTCATCAATACACCTACACATTTCTCACATCTCGTTAGATACAACAAACACTACTCAACCATTTATTGATGACACACTCTTGTTTACAGTTCATTTTTTACTACTGAGGGGGAAAAATAAATGAACCTCACTACATACATTTCCATTCACTCGGGGGGCACATGACTCCTATCAATCCATTTTGCATTCCATCCCATCCATCCACACCATACTATATATTATGGTTGCTTATACTCTTGCTTACTTTTTCTTGATCATGGTCTCTTTAATACACATACTAGTTATATCTCTTGTATGTCATTTATCTACATCATACAAACATGCGCGTTCATGCCTTTGTTTATTTTTGATCGCAAATACAGGTCACTTGCATGCAACATGGATGCTTTCCTTCTACCCTTCCTATATTGGTCACCGGGGGCATCCGATTTTGTCTCTCATAGGTGCTATTGTTTTATTTTGTACTTAGCACTTTACATTACTTGGTTACACATACTTTTGACATACTAGTTATCTTTACAACATGATAATGGGTGCTTCATGTGCAACATTTTTTATATAGGGATATTTACTTCCATACTTGTTTGTTACATTGTCTATCCTTATTTTCTTCTTGTATGCGGGCTTTGCCTTATGTTTGGTGTGCGCACTTGTTTTTTTTTGTGGCCATGATGTTATTACGTGTCTTGCGACATCATGATCAATGTCCCATGTTTCTATCCTTCTTTTTGTGACTTACTTGTCTTCTAGCGTGTTTACATTACTTCTTTGTGTGATATCTTTTTCACTGTTTTCATAGCTTACACATTGTTTTCCATATGCATGCATGCTTTTTCACACTTTTCTTTGGCTAACCTTCTTCCATCATACCCCATTCCACCATCTGAGATACTCATGGGCATGCCTTCTCTACCTTCTCCATCTTTTCTGACTCTCGAAGACATGGACATGCCTTATCTACCTTCTCCATCTTTCTTGAATCTTGAAGACATGCACATGCCTTCTCCACTTTCTCCATATTTTTTGACTCTTGAAAACATGGAAATGGATGACACAATTTCTATTTCTTCTAATTTTTTTATAGTCTCCACCATCACTTTGGGAACAATCACCGATCAGTGCAAGAACAAAACTAGGTCCCTTCCCCTTCGCCATCTAGAAATGATAGAAGAAGACTCTTCTACAATTGACGTTCTTCAATGCACTAACGATGACAATATTCTTTCCCACATGGGGGAAGATGATTCTTATCTTCATAATACCTTACCATCTGACACATCCACACTCCTCAACAAGGCCACTATTGACGTTAATAGCAGGACTCCTTAGGAGCCTCACATCCTCAAGATAGGTCAATCTCTTGATCCACATGAGCTTGAGTCCTTCACAACATTTCTCTCTCAGCATAGCCAAGAACTTACATGGTCCTATTCAGACATTCCTATTATTGACCCTTCTATCATCATCCATAATAACATCACTTACCCTAACGTGATACCGGTAAAGTAGAAGCTTTGCTGCAAGCATCCCCAAGTTTATCTCCTCGTCAAAGAGGAGTTGTAACGTCTTCTTTCCCACAATTTCATCATCCCCATTGACTATCTCCAATGGGTTTCCAACATCGTTCATGTATCTAAAGCATTGGGAAAGCTTTGCATATGCACTTATTTTCAATTAATCTCACTTTCCCTAAAGATGACTTTCCTCTTCCCAACATTGACTAACTTGTGATCTCACCGTAGGCAATGAAATGCTTTCCCTTATAGACAAGTTTTTTGGTTATAATAAAATCCTCATCACCCCAAAAGATCAACATAAGAATTCCTTCATCACCCATTTGTGGACCTTTTTCTACTATGTTATGCCTTTTGGTCTAGAAAATGCGGGAACCACCTATCAGTGGAAAACGACTTATATATTTCACGATCTCATCCAAAATCTATAGAAGACTATGTCAACGATATTTTAGGTAAATCTAAACACCAACATGATCATATTTCTGTTCTTGTGGTAATTTTTAGTACCTTATCCATTTTTTTCTTCTCCTTAATCCGTCTAAGTGTGTATTTGGAGTGCTGACTAGAAAAAGGGTAAGTGCAGGACATTGATGGACAAATATAGGGTCATCTGTGGACGTCATATTGTAAAAAATAGTGAAATCTCAAATTGTAGGGATTATTAGCTATACACGCACTCTAAATTAGAAAAATTTATATAAATATGAATCGTAGAATTTGGAATCTAGTTTCTAAAATACTAATTTTTTTTAAAAACGGACAAGTTTAGCTATATTAAACACTTAAAATTATATGACTTAGTTTTTTTTTATTTTTAAAACTTATAAGATTGTAGTCCGTTTGCCCGCATTTTGGATGACCAAATCTAGTTTTTTTTTTTTTCCTTTGGTGAAATGTTAGATGTAGTTGTCTATCTTGGGATGGATTTTATTTTGTATTTTTTTTACCAATATTTTTTTTTTATGATTTTTTCCGTGAAAGTGGTTTGAAAATATTAAGAAAACGGAGCGCTTTCCGTTTGCCCGCCATAACTATATCAAAAAATATCGAAATCAAATATTTTTTTTTAAACGTGTATAGATATTTTTCCACGCTTGGGATGGTATAAGTTTTATCATATTTTGATAAGTGAAACAAAACTTACAGTCTTAAACGTAGACATGAACATTCACAGGAAAAAATGTCTTAAAGACCTATTATTAGTAAAAAATTATCAAATGATATTTATCTTATTCTATTCACTTTAAAAACAATATTTCTACGAAGCTAAGAGTCTCCCCTACGTGATGGAACCATTTTTGTGAAAAATTTTCAGTTTTTTAGTAGGGTTCAAGTCTTTGGAAGAGCAGATTTGAGGTTTTTTGACCTTTTACACTTCATAATGACCTTCCATAGCTTTGGTTGGGGAAAAACAAAGATTTTCCGAGGCTTAGGTTCGGCAGATAGATCCGCGATCGTGGTTTATAAAGAATGATTGCATGGTTTTTTTACATAAACCGCGAGCATGCTTTATAAACCGCACGATCACGGTTTATAAAGCGCGCTCGCAGTTCATAAATCATATTTACACACATCCCAATGTCTGAATTACCATGTGATTTTTACTCTCTAACCTTACTGTATGAATTACTATGAAATTTTGTCTTTTTCTGTATGTTTTTCCTATCACTGGAAGCAAAATATCATGGCAAACAAAAAATGAAGTCAAAAAAGGAAGTCATTAAGTAAAAAAACACCAAACGAATTAGAGGCCATCAAAATTCAAAATGCTGAGCGAATGCGGAAACTTCGTGAATGTAGAAGAGGTTCATATTCAATCCCAACTATTGGAAGCAATGAAGAACTAGGTAATGTTTCTACTATCAATGTTGAAGTTGAATTAAATACTCGTGATGAAGAAGTTTTTACTGTCAATGTTGAAGAAGGATTAAATACTCATGATGTAGCAAATGTTGAAATTGAAGGAGACAATGAAAATGTGAATAAGGAAATTCATGTTGAAACTGTAGACAAGCAAAATTTGACAAAAACACCTCCTAGGATTTTACGTAAGAAACCTTATTTTTTTAATTGAAATTGATGAAAATATTTTGAAACCAATGTCTGACAAACTTTCTGAATGACAAATCAGATGAAAAGCCACTGAAATTTGGGGTAATCATTTTGAAAATTTAAATGATTCCTAAAGATGTAAGTTGTTGGTTAGTTTGATGAAATTGATTAAAATGAGACCTACATTAAACACCTTAGGATTGACAACATCTAATATACATGGTCAAGCCTCTACAATTGTTGAAAACCTTCATGATGCATATCACACTGTTGGTGTCAAGAGACACACTAGGGATAGTAATATTGTGCATCGTGTACTTGCTACTACTGTTGTAAGTGAATTAATAAAAAAACAACGTTTGATTACGTAAACAATTCGAATGTTGCAAGTTAATCGAAAAAACTTTAATGAAAGCAATTGAAAGAAGTAATATCCTTCAATCACTCAATAATGCTGATTTTTGGGAATTTTCTGCTAGAGCACCACGTAAGGACAAAAATAATTCTGATGCTATAAGAGAAGTTGTTATTAAATTTTGGCATGATAACACTTGAGTTTCACCTAATACAAGATAGGTTATAAAACGAAGAGTTGGTTCTACTAATCATGAACCACATCCAAAGCATTTCTTAGATATGACTCAAACTCAATTTTTTCGTAAGTTTGAACAAGAGAATTTGGAGAGTAACATTAGTCATCATTTTTTTGAAATGTTGAAACCATTCTATGTGAAAATCAACCATGCTCGCACCACTTGTTGTTGTAGGCAACATGTTGAATTTGCGATGCATTATGCTAAATTTTTACGTATTCGTTCTAATTTTCATTCTGAAACTATGTTATTGGAATGTGGTGTTCAAGTTCCACCAATATCTTCCAGGGATTTCATTCTTACTATATTTTGTGAAAAAAGAAGTTAGACAATTTTTTTATAGTCAGGATTGTTTAGATGGAAGTTGTAGTACATGCAGCGGATTACCTAAATTGGAAAGTTGCATCCATGATAAAATTGAAGGTACAATAGGAAATAATTTAGTTGAGTTTGATAAATATAAATCAGTTGTATACCAGTTGAAAGATGGAAAAGAGTCGAAACGGTGTGAGCTAGTTACATAACAAATGCCCATTTTTCTAATTTATGAGAAAATTTAAGGATGAAATTGTTTATGAGTATGCGAGGCATACACATAGAGCTCGATGGTTAGATGAACAATTCAAGCTATGCAAAGACACATTTCCTATTGGTACTATTGTTTCAGTGGTTGATTTTACAGAGAATTACACATTGCAACCACAAATGGAGGTTCAATCACAATATTACAACTTAGTACAAGTTGCCATTTTTGTGCATATAGCATTTCTACATTCTCCTGACAGTACATAGAATGATCAATTTTTTTAAGAGAGTACCACTTTTATATTAATGATGATCATACTCATTGTACTGAATTTGTGCAAGGGTGTTTCCAGTTATTTTATGGAAACTTGTCTAATAGGGACATCCACTTCAAACAACATTATATATGGTCAGATAATTGCACGTCTCAGTTTAAGAATGCACGAATGTTTTATTGGATGAGCAGAATGCATGTCAAGATGGGTGTGCAACATATTTGGAGTTTCACTGAGGCTTGGACATGGAAAAGGAGAGCATGACAGTGCAGGGCCATGTGTGAAAAGAGCTCTTGCAAAAGAAGAGTTGAAGTACAAAGATGGTGCTAAATTAAAAGATGCAAAGAGAATAGTGGAAAGGTGTACTAACAACATGGCCTAGAGGTTCTCAATCAAATTATATAGTTTGCAGATATTTTTAGTTGATAGAGGAAAAACATATTGCTAACTATGAGGATTGTATGACACTCACTGGGTCCAGTGATATGCACTCATTTTATAGCTCAGACGCTACTTCGTGGGCCATGTATGGACAAGAAAGTTGACATGTTTTTGTGCTTCTTGTATCAAATTTGTCACTGCTAAGTGTGATTCACAAGAATGGGTGGAAGGATGGATTTGTAGGCCTCTAACTCTGCTTCCTAGTTATCAACCTCCACAAGCATTACGACTTGTTTCTGCAGATGAAGTTACAACATCCAAGGACTTTGACGAAATTTTGATTTTGGTGCGACAAGGTATTTATGGTTATTTATTTAATTTTTGTATTGAGTTATGTCCATTGAAATTTTAATATGTAATTTAAATTTAAGTTATTCAACCTTGGTTAGTTTTTTGTAGGACATGTGTTTGCAGTAATTACGATAGAAGACGATGAAGAAGGAAAAAACTATTTCTTATGTCGTTGCATCGAGGAAAGAAAGAAGTTGACTTCTCCTATTATAGATGGAAAAGATATTGAGTATCCTACAGGGTCAGTGGTAGTTACTAGAACTTGGCTTCGACGGTATCTATTAAAAAACTCCTCTATTTGGGTGTTTGAAGACATTGAGACACACAGGAAAATACTCTTATATTCACATCTAGTTCTAGCGACAAATATTCAGTTGTATAGATATCGAGGAAGGCCTAATAACAAGATTCTTTGGAAGGCTCGAGAGTCAGATCATGAAGCAATCTTGTCTGCTATTAAGAGTAGATCCAATCATGATGGTTCATTGGAATGAATTTACAATGCTCATGTCTGGTATATATAATTTCTTTTCAATATATATATATAATTTTTTTAGTTTAAAGATCTAGATTTAAGTTTGAATATATATTTTATTTTAAATTTGTGTATTTTGTACATATATAAATACTTAAATATGTAGATGGTTTTGATTTGAAACTTAAATTTCTTTGACTAACACTTTATGTTTAGGTTAGTGGTGCCAAAAAAGCTTCCACCTTCACGTGGTTGGCACTGTTAGTAGAGAATTTTAAATTCTCGAAGCTAAGAGAATCTTTCAGTGTTTGAAAAAGTTGTAAATTTTGAAAAAGTTGTAAATTTTGAAAAGTTGTAAATTTTGATGAAGTTGTGTAAATTTTGAAAATGTTGTAAATTTTGAAAAAGTTGCATATTTTGAAAATGTTGTAAATTTTGAAAACAACTCCTCCCTAAGTGTTTACTTACACTGGCTCCAACTACACTATTTCACCCATTTTGCAAACAATAGGACAGCGAGAGCACCGAAATGAGAAGGAAAAAACTGAGAGAGGCTATTATAGAGGGTCCCTACACCAAGGTGTTGGATCAGACGAGGCCTCTCTAGGTGTCACGGAGTCCGAGTAGTCACCCGTCGAAGTTGAATGATATTTTGGTCTTAGGGCTCTTAAGGGACTACGCCCAAACGAAGTAGCCTGGAAGCAACGACCCTTTCATGCACCAAAAAACCATCTCCTCTAGCATTCACCATGCCATCTAGATGTGCTGGCATAGTTGGTTCAGTGCCATGACCCACTGTTTGCAAAAAAGAGTGTTTGACAACCTTACACTGGCTCTAACTACATTATTTCACGTGTTTACAAACAATAGGACAGTGGGAGCACCAAAATGAGAAGGAAAAAAATGAGAGAGGCTATTGTAGAGGGTCCCTACACCGAGGTGTTAGATTAGATGAGGACTTTCCAGGTGCCATGGAGTCTGAGTAGTTACCCGTTGAAGTTGAACGATATTTTGGTCTAAGGGCTCTTAAAGGACTACACATGAACGAAGTAGCCTGGAAGAAACGAAACTTTTGTGCACCAAAACGCTGCCTCCTCTAGTTTTTAAATGGCCACCCAGATGTGCCGGCATAGTTGGTTCGGTGCCACAACCTACCGTTTGCAAAATATAGCATTTGACAACCTTACACTGGCTCTAACTGCACTATTTCACGTGTTTGCAAACAATAGGACAACGAGAGCAGCGAAATGAGAAGGAAAAAACTGAGAGAGGCTATTGTAGAGGGTCCCTACACTGAGGTGTTGGATCATATGAGGCCTCTCTAGGTGCCACGGAGTCTGAGTAGTCACCCGTCGAAGTTGAACAATATTTTGGTCTCAGGGCTCTTAAGGGACTACGCCCGAACGAAGTAGCCCAGAAGCAAGAACCCTTTCGCACACAAAAACACCACCTCCTCTAGCATTCACCTAGCCACCTGGATGTACCAACATAGTTGGTTCGGTGCCATGACCCCCGTTTGCAAAATATAGCATTTGACAACCTTACACTGGCTCCAACTGCACTATTTCACGTGTTTACAAACAATAGGACAGCGAGAGCACCGAAATGAGAAGGAAAAAACCAAGAGAGGCTATTGTAGAGGGTCCCTACACTGAGGTACAAGATTAGATGAGGCCTCTCTAGGTGCCATGGAGTTTGAGTAGTCACCTGTTGAAGTTGAACGATATTTTGGTCTCAGGGCTCTTAAGGGACTACGCCCGAACGAAGTAGCCCGGAAGCAATGACCCTTTCGCGCACCAAAACATCACCTCCTCTAGCGTTCACCTTGCCACCCAGACATGTCGTCATAGTCAGTTTGGTGCCATGACCCACCGTTTGCAAAATATAGCGTTTGACAACCTTACACTGGCTCTGCACTATTTCACGCGTTTGCAAACAACAGGATAACGAGAGCACTGAAATGAGAAGGAAAAAACCAAGAGAGGCTACTGTAGAGGGTCCCTACATCAAATTTTAGATTAGACGATGCCTCTCTAGGTGCCACTTATTCCAAGTAGTCACCCGTCAAAGTTAAATGATTTTTTGGTCCAGTGCTCTTAAGGGACTACGCCCGAACGAAGTAGCCCGGAAGCAACGACCCTTTCGCGCCCTGAAACACCACCTCCTCTAGCATTCACCTAGCCATCCAGACATGTCGACACAGTTGGTTTGGTGCCATAACCCACCATTTGTAAAATATAACGTTTGATAACCTTACACTGGCTCCAACTGCACTATTTCGTGCGTAAACAAACAATAGGACAGCGAGAGCACCGAAATGAGAATAAAAAACCCTATTGTAGAGGGATTTCTTCCAAAATTCATCGGTGTAATCTTGCACATCTTTGCCTTTTTTTTTCCTGAGATATTTTGAATACATGGACCTCTCTTCATCGTAACAAATACGATAGAATTTTTTTTTTATTGGCCTCTTAAATTCATCCCACTTAGAAATAGGTGGAAGATTCTTAACAACCAAGGAATGAACATAGCTTTCAAACCAGGTTAAAGCATGAATGGTTAATTTTAACCTTGAAAATGAAATTTATTGACTCTCATTGATTTGATGCAAATTGAAATATACCTCAATTTGAGTTAGCCAATGGTCTAACTTATCGGCATTCATGTCCCCATCATAAGGATAAATTTATATCTTCACCTTCTCTTTGAATGGAGGAGTAAGTTTGGTATGGGGTTGTTCTTCCCATGATGGACTAAATATTTCCCATAAATAAGGAAATATTTCCCACATATTTGGATAGACTTGCCACATCTGCCTCCATCTTGTAGAAACGTTCTTCTTCAGTCTCATGTGCATCTCACTACGAGCCATGTTTCGTATTCCTTGCTTCCACTTCTTGGTGGAAATATCTTCTTCAAAAGGAATGAGGATACCTTCATCACTTTCACTACCCTTCTGGGTGAGGGGTATCTAACTAAAAATGTCAACACAAGTTAAACCACACAAAAACACTTGATCTTAAAATCTCTGATCCATAAACTGCATCTTTTAAACAATAAATGGATCTTATCTTAGTGATGATAAATGAACAATTACCAAAGTTATTATTATCCAGTATGTTATGAAATAATCATTCATACAATACTGAAATTTAGATATGCAAGACAAGGAGACAAGAATTTTATCCTAGAGAAACCCAATGTGGGAAAAACTCTAGCTAGGTAAGAAATTTATTCACTTCACTATATAAATTTCCAATACAATACAATACAAGATCACTACCAAAAGATGTCCTTTAACAAGGATTTAAGATCTCTCTACTTGCATCACTTGTTTATAACCCTCAACGAGAAAGAACTTAGTTGTCTATGAACAAAACCAGAACAATTTGAAAACTTTCCCCCTTTTCTCACACTTGAATTCACTCCAAATGACTTACTTAGATGATTAAATGTGCTTGCATTTATAGTTTTTATATCCAAGGATGAAAGGAGATGAGAAACGAACTGGTTTGGGAAGTCCAAACATTTTCAACTATTTAGATTCCCATTTTGGCATTGTCAAGGACAAAATCACTACTTTCTACAGGAGGTGTTTACATAATCACCGTGGCAATTACGTAACTGCTGGTGCCTACATATAGCAGTCCCGCAACTACTACTCTGTGAAGAGAAGCGGTTCCGCAACCTGTCGCAGTAATTGTGTAACCGCCACACAATCAATACACAAAATATAATAAGAATCATCGTCAACCTGACTTCGCCATTTTCCATAATGATGAACATGTTGAGGGTATATTTTCCAAGTTTCAAAAAGTAAATACATATAATTTGGTACTTCTAGATCTATTTTTTGGATCATACTCACGCTTTAATAATTTAATACTTTGTCAATATCAATGTTGTGTCCAAGCCTATTTGCAATGAAGAGACGATTTGGAACATATTAAGAATGTAAACTTAATCAAACTGGAAATAACACAACTTCCATGATTAAAGGATCTATTCTGAATTTATTTAAGATAGTAAGAACTGGGGACAATACTTCTAATTCTATGATCATGAAAACATAAACATACATGAATGAAAATATTGTCTAGATAATTCAAGCACATTAATACTAGAAGTAAAAAACATTAGAATAGCTGAACAAGAAATAAATAAAACTTCCATTCACATCGGAGAGGAGTGGCCCTTGCTCCTTCCCTCTGATCTGGTTACTAATGTGTACTCAAAAACACAATTTATTCTAGAATCATGTTCTTTATTTATCAATTGTTCAGTTTACAGTACTCTTATTATCTTTCTTCAATGTCCAACCATTTATTCTATAATGATATAAATAGAAGGATATCATACATGCAATGAAATCAAATCAAACATATATAGTTCAGATTTATCGTTATGAAAACCAACACACATGGATATATATAAGAATCAAACAAAGTGTGCTCCAGACGCACGTCTCTGAAAATATATATGTATAAGTTCATAATGTATGTGTACATCTCAAACTAAGTGTGTCATAATGTACATATGGGACCACATGCAGTCGCAAAAGGCTATATATATACAATGGACTATGAATCTACTCATGACCACATATGTACATCCAGGTGGACTATAAATCTACTCATGAAACATCTTCCCTCTCTTTGCCTTGCTAGAAGTAGCATGTCCATGACCTGGGGATGTAGTGGAGGGAGATGCCACTACGGATTTCATCCGTGTGGTCCTAGGTGTCTCTAAGCATGCCTGCAACCTAACCTGCACATTCATAAACAACAAGTTTTTAACACCCAAAATTTTAAAATACATTCAAAATTTAGAAACTTGTACAATTTAGTTAAAATGCATGTGAAATCTTACCGCAATGTCATGATCCCTATCAATTTGTTGTTGACGTGTCGCAAGGACAACAATAGACTCACGAGGGGTAAGCTACATACAAATAATTAATTTTCAAATTAAATATTTCACATATACATACAAAATTTGATATTGTAGATTTAAGTTTAATAAGAAATAATGAACCTCCAAAATTTAACAAATTTAAAAAATTGTACCTCAGTTAGTGGATCTGCAGATGCTATGGTAGTATCTACAGTAACCTCCACAGTTTGCATATATGGAGGAGTCTCTCTAGCAGTCATAAGCTATACAAAAAACATGTACAAATCAATATTAAAATCTACATGACAGCACCACATAATAGAGGTCCAAAGCATGTAATCCACGTGAACTTCTAGTAATTAGAAACAAAGTGTAAAGAGATTTACTAACCTACGTAAAACTCATGTGAGGCGTGTTAGTAGCCTCAGTTCCCTGAGCAGATGATGACCTGACAGGCTCCTGTGTATAAAAGAGAAAAATATTAATACATGTACAACATACACGTGAAATATTATAATAATAATCTAGTGCAATCAAATGAAATTAAAAATATAAGTTTGTACAACTTAAAACTTACATTTGAAACACGCCCAACTGCAGTAGCTAGCATGTCAACGCCGGATGTTTCCTTCACCGGCTCTTGCTATTTAAAATAAAATAAAAAATTAGTTTTTTACATGTATGTACATGACGTACAATCAAATATATATATATATATATATTAATATCTCAAACATGTGAATTAAAATATTATATATATATTATTTAAATTTATTTGAAATTTACCTGTGAAAGACCAATATCAGTGGCACCAGTTCCAAAAACATTCCCCAGCATCTCATCTATAGAAAAGAAATCATGTGAACTAGCAAATGATGTCTCACCTGTAGTGCATATGACACCACATGATCCACAGTGGTGTGGTGCACTAGAACTGGCACCTCCACCAACATCACCAAATGCAATCTGGTCACTATTTTGGGTGAGAGTGTTAGTGAGCTCCCTTAATGCATGCAATGTATCAATCTCCACAACTTGCTTCACTGTAGGAGGGATAAATGAAAGCAGTGGAGGTTTTGGGGCATGGGGTATCCTAGGCTGACCTACGTGTGCACCAGGTCTGCTCTGTATAGAGCCACCTCCTTGACCAAAAAAGTCAGAAAAGTCAAAATAATTCGGGACCTCATTGAGCACGAACTCGCAATATAATTTCTTCAAAAAATAAAGAGGAACCTCATTGTTTTTGCATGGTGGATAATCAAAAACCATCCACCATCGGTCCTAAAAATTGTGTTTGATTCTGTCATATGGCACCAATGGATTGATAACCATTTGCAAGTAACCGCAGGGGGGGCATTGGCTCTAGGGTTGGTAAATAATGCACAAATGAGGTATTTTCCAATTTTTTTTGTCTTTGATGGCTGCATGGGATAGTTTATCCGCATACCACTGCCTACAGTCACTTCTAAAGGTGTTCCATCTATGTATTTGGTTGGTTGCAGACTCGACTTCGCCAATCAATGTTTGCAATGTATTGGCTAAAGTCATGCGGGATGGATTTGTAGCATAATTTTGTCTTATAGTTTGAATTAGGTTCTCAATGACAATTTAATTTTCTCAGATTCTTCCAATGATATTATCTTACATTCCTGTTGGCTCAGTGGGAACAGAAGCAGCCACAAGAGGTAGATCTATGTTTGGAGGAGGGTTTTGAGGAATGTTCGGAGGGTTTTGAGGAATGTTCGGTGGGTTTTGAGGAATGTTTTGACGGTTTGTGTGATTTCAAGCTTTTCGACTAACTGATAAAACAATAAAATTGTATACATAAACAAACATTTCAAAAAACCCATGAAAATGCAAAAAAGGACCTAAAATGCAAAAAAAAAAACCTAAAATGCAAAAAAATGATTACAATCAGGGACTTACCTCCTCGTCTTGGCGGCATGGTTGAATTTATCGCTATCCAGAAGTCCGATGAGAAATTTTGAGGTGGTATTCAAAGCATGAGTGAAAATTGTTTAGGAAAAATTACGGTTTGAAATGAAAAATGAGGAAAATAAGGAGTTGGAGGATTGTTAAATTTTGTCTCAGAGTTCCGTGATCACAGTTTATAACTGCTCTCGTGGTTCTAAACCATGATCATAGTTTTAGGTTCGGTAATTACCGAACCTAGATTTCAGGAACCGCGATTGCGGTTCCTTTATTTCAGGTTTTTATGTCGATGGAATTGTCCACCAACTTCGTGCACAATCCTTTCATCATATTCTTAAAAAATACATAGAATTAAATTGGTATCAAGATTTCCAAAAGTCCTTCGATGAAATTAAACAATATAATTTGTTTTCATAAGTGCTTCCACCTCCGCACGAGGGGGACCCCTTTTATCTATATATTTCTACCACCTATCATGCTCTAGGAGCCATGTTATGCTCTCTTCTTCACCACCTCTAAACTTTGACACTATCATCTCAATCACAAGACTTATGTCATTACTAACTTTCATATTATTAATACATTACATTCTAAACCTTATCAAAACAATCGCGTTACTCGATGGATCAAGCTCATGATTGATTTTGACATTGAGTTATTCTTCAGAAATACACTAAGGGCCAAGGTATTTCCATCTAGTTAGCCTAATCCCCTCTTCCTAGTACACATTTACCTCATGAGAAATTCCCAGACGAATCAATCAATCATTTTCACCATGAGTATGGCATTCTTAAGATGACCCTCTTCTTCAATGGTTCTAAGTGTCAGCAAGGGGGAAGCACATGCATCGTTCTCATTCCTCCTTGGGATACTCCTATTCCTCTTGCCAATAAACTCAACCTTTGAGTGTATAAATAATATGGCAGAATACGAAGCCCTTATTTTAGGCCTTGAGACCACTCTCTTTCTAGGTGTTCAAGTCCTTGACATATATGGAGACTCTAAACTTATCATCAAACAAGTCATAGGTGAGTATTAGTGTAAAAATGATACTCTTGAAAAAATATCACGACATTGTTAATCTAAGTCTTAGAAGCCTTTGATTATTGTACTATCCAATTTGTCCCTCGATTGACCAATCATTTCACTGATACGATGGAATCTCTTGCAACTCTCATTCCTTGGACAATAGAGGAATCCAAACTTTATGTTTTCATTCATCATCATGATCAACCATTCTATGATCTACCCAAAGTTAATCTTGTTGAATCTAGTCTGTCAGATCTTTGGTAATCCCAAATCTTTGATTATTTATCCAAATCAATCATTCCCCCAGACTTATCCAAGAACACTAGGAGATCATTTCTCCAATGTGCTAACCACTACGTTATCCTAGGTGGAATTCTTTACAAATTCAGATTTGATGGTATTCTTCTTCGATGCCTTAGATCCCATGAATCTCTTCGTGCTATCCAAGAAGTCCATGATGAAATTTGTGGTGGAAATTTTAGTGGCTTAACTATCACTAAGTGTGTTCTTCATCTTGGCTATTACTAGCCTTCTCTCAACCATGACTACTGTGAATATGTTAAAAAGTGTGAAAAATATCAACAACATTCCAATATTATTTTCATTCCTAGTCAAGATTTGCAGTTGGCTCAGGACCTTTGTCCCTTCTCACAATGGGGTATTGACCTCATCAGTCTTATTAATCCTCAATCCTCACAACAACATCACTCCATCATCACTACAACTAAATATTTCACTAAGTGGGTGGAAGAAATTCCACTCACCTCAACCAAATCTGGTCCAATTATTAACTTTATCTATCAGCATATCATTTTCCTCTTCAGTTCTCCTCACAACTCATCACGGAACAACGAAAAGTCCTTTAAAAACAAATATCTTAAGAAACTTTGTGATTCATTTAACATTCAACTCATCTTCTCTTCTCCATACTATCCTCAAGCTAACAGCCAAGCCAAAGCCACTAACAAAACATTCTTGTAAAGACTATTGATCAGTCAAGATGTGACTAAAATATCCATCTTCCTTTCACTCTTTGGTCTTATCAGACTAGCATCCATACTTCCATGGGGGCTATCCCCTTTTCACTTGTGTACAATTCCAAATTCATTCTTCCTCTTGAAGTTCAAATTGTTTCTTTGTGTGTATCCCTTTGCGACTTCATCTCTGATGAAGACTATCACCAAACATGTCTAGCACAACTTGAGTTGTTAGATGAGCACCGCATTCTCGCTCTTGAACATCATCATGTTTATCAAGAGTGCATCAAACATTCTTATAACAAGCACATCAAGGAACACGAATTTAATGTCAGTGACCTTGTTCTCAAAGAAAATCAGAATGTCACTACTCTAGAAAGGAGCCAACGTGGAAAGTTTTCCCCTAACTGGATTGGACCATACATTATCACGCATAAGTATGGGTTGGGAGCCTATCAATTGGCCTCCCTTGATGGTAAACATGAAGTGGAACATCTTAACGCAATTCAATTGTGACCATTCTATTGTTATCATGTCTCTAAGTGAGATCTTAGTCATATCCTTATATCATCCCTCCATCATTAGCCTCTTCCATATTTCATTGTAGTGATTTGGAATTATGTGGTCATCCATCACTTTTCTAGATGTTCCCTTAAATATGAGCACCATGGCTCTACTTGTAGCATATTCCTTATGGATAGGTTCTCCCATTTCAGTGAGAACTCTACAATCATTACATCCATCACCCTCTCATTCACCTATTGGAACCATGCAAAGGGTCCAAGGGTGTCTCTTGTACATTCATTGTCCCCTCCTAAGTGGTCTACTTAGCTATTCTCAGCTCTTCCCCATATCAAAATCAAAACTAAAATATGCTCCAATCAAAATTCAAAAGCTATAAAAAATAGATTGCTCCCTTGAAAGGAAATTGTTCATCAAAAAAAGAAAAAAAAAAGAAGAAAAAAAAGAAAAGAATCAAAATAAAAATAAAGAAGAAAGAAATAGAGTCGATCCCTCAAAATATGGACTATCATATATATTGCATATGTATAAATTAGACCATACCCTCGAAGGATGGCTACTCCTTTGAAGGCTTCCTACATTGATCAACCTTCCATTTTATCAACATCCTCATAAAGCTTCCCCACATTGATCATCTTTCTTCCAGTATTTCTCTTTTCCCTTCCTAGGGCTGAGGCATAGACTTAGGGAACACCACTTACAGAGAACCCCTTTTCCCATGTATAAATTACATCTCAAACCCCTTTGTCGTGTATACATTAGGTCTATGAATTATTTCCATCCATTATCTCTTTATGATCTTTGATATAACTAACTGACGTTGGTTACATTCTAACACATGTTTTGGTCGCATGTGCCTTACGTTATTCAGATCTTCTCTTGTTTACCTCTAATGTAATTAGAGGCATATTTTCTCTGTGCATTCCTTAATATGATGTAATTACATTCATACCTATAGGTCACCATCGTTTGATTGCATTATCTTGATCATTGATCAATCTATTTATCTATCCGAAATACATCAATCTTTACTTACACTAATTGATAATCACATCCACATTACTACATTCTATCCACATCACATTACTATAATAAAATTCAAAATCAACATGTGATCCTAATCCTTATTAACCATACAAAAAATTCACATCATCAACCATCTATATATATACAAATCCCAAGTAACACAACATCATATCCAACATCATAATCTAACAATCCAAGTAAAAGTAAATCATTTCATCTTATACTTTTACCATCATCATCAAATATAATCAAAACATGCATCCAACCATCATCATCACATATACAATCAATATCAACATCATCATAAATCAAATAATCATCATTACACAACACATATATATCAATATGTGATAAAATACTATCATATATATATATATATATCAAAATCAAGTGTATCAATACATCATTGCCCTCTAATGGGGCTCTCTCAAAGTAGAGATGTCAGTAAAACCAGAAAATTGAATCTCAAAAAGCCTAATATCCTCCCCCTATGGGAAATATCCCTTTTTCTGCCTATGGGACCTCGACACCTCCACCCTAGCCCTCTCCTCGATGTGGTTGAGCCACACTCGCTGTGCTCCTCGATGACCCAACTCCACCTGTCCCTATCTTCTGTAGATGCTCCTAGTATCAGAGTGTCTTTGGCAGCTTCTCGATCATGATGCCCTCATAATACTTAGCCTCTACGGCTAAGGCTATGTATCTATCAATCAAGATCATACCAGGAGGTGTCATCTCTCCTCCTCCCTATGGTGTTGCATGTCCTCCATCTACAGCCTCGGCAACCGGTATAGTAGCAAGATCCCCAAAAATTACCCTATAGGCCTCCCTTTGTCGATGGTATTGGTCCCTATCCTACACAACTGCATCCCTCTCCTAGAATGCAATGTCTCTCTTCATCATCATTTGATCTAGCTCGGTCACGAAGCCGTGCTAAATTTGTAGTCTCTCTAACTCCTCCATATCCATCTGCCTCCCGGAGCTGCCTCTACATCTCCTCAAATCTCCATCTCCTCTACCTCCTCCTCTCCTCCCTCCATAACCACCCTATTTTCCCAGATAGTGGTCATCCAATCAAAAAATTCCACTCTAACTCCTACGTCGTCATCATCATCCCACAGTACAGCCTCCTCCTCTAATGGATCTTCCATAACATGGCTCAACAACTACCTGTCAACCTCCTGCCACCTATAAAAAAACAAGACCATCTGGTATAGTCTGGATGACCCCAAAATGTCATCACACTCGATCAAATTGAATGGCCTCAATCATCTCTGGATGTCTCCCCTAAACCCAATGTGTCTGCCTCATCTTGGAAAACTCTACATCTACTCTTGGCCATGAAGAGAAATCCCTATATGTCCACCATCTAATATGGTCTGTCTCTAACTCTGTGAAAATCGATCGACATACCAATCCACTCCTTTGTCCCCTATCTATGAAGGCTTGGTCGGCCCTCTATCTCAATAATCCCACCTCTAACTGAATATGTTCACTAGTGACCCGTGGAAGCCCTGGTGGCCTAATCACTACTGTGTACTCATATGGCCAATAGTCTGATAAGAAACCAACATCCAGTCCTGATCTCTGCCCTACCCTGTATATGGAAAGCTCATGGTAAACCTAAGCCAACGAGGTAGTCCCAAAATGAAAATATTATCTGTGATCCACAATATCTACCACTACACCAGCTAGTGCCCATAAAATATGAGCTCTACCAGAGTCTATAAATGCATAACAAGACACAACCATCATCACCATATAGATCAATCAACTATGTGGCACCCCAACCTTGTACCTCAACTCATATGAGAAATCCCTTAAAGAAAACCTGATGTGGGGTGCATCAGCTCCAAATAGCCATGTCAACACTACCAATCTGTCATCACTGGTAATGGGAACTATCTTCTCCCCCTGTATAGGTAATCTCAGGATCCTATACACATCCTCCAGGGTGATGGTCATCTCCCTTGTCCTAAACCAAAAGGTACCAGTCTACTAGTCCCATCTCTCTACCAACGTGATCATCAACCCCACATCTCATGGGATCCTCTGATAATATATGAAGCCACCTAACCCCATTGTGGCCAAGTGATCCCACTTGACATCTGTCACATCTCCTCTAATCTTCTCATATAGAGTAGGCACTCGGTCTCTCAAATATAAGGTCTTTCTGCAATAATCACAAATAAAAACATGAAAACATAAGATCTTAAATCCAAAAACCCAATTAAAATCCATTAAATTTCATCCAAAATTCAATTTAATCCTAAGCCGATCTAATCTAACCCTAGTTGACACCGACCCAAGTTAGGTCGATGTGATTTAGGTTAGATCTCCATGCCTTAGGGCCTAATCAACGTCATCTTGCCTGGGTCACCACCAACCACCCTTGGCATCACTTTTTCTAAAAAATGCAAAAAAAATAAATCACACCAAAATTAAACCAAAAACAAGATTGATTTTTGTTACTCACCATCCTCTACACCCTTTGACATTTCCTTATTTCAGCTCCATTTGCTTGTAGCCTCCATTTCTCATAGTTTTCTCTTTAATCACTCTGATCTCTCTCGTTAATTTTTCCCATGAAAATGAGCATCGTCGGTTGACTCCCCAACTTATATAGCCACCAACACTTGGTCTCTTTCGACCCCCTTGGGTGGTCGATCGGCCTTAGTCGTCAACTAGCCTTGGTAGCCTTCACTTTGTCTTTCCCAATTTTTGTTTATGACCTCTTCTTGGCCTTAGTCCACCTTCACTTTGGATTTCCCTATCTTTTTTATGACCTCTTGTTGGGTATTCTTCAAAGTCCACCTTAGTAGCCATCTTTATTTTCCCTTTAGGGAATTCTATTTCAATATTCTAATCCTATCCTTTTGTGATCTCGAATTCCACTTTCGTGGCCATACTTATCCCCTCTTTGGGAATTTCATTTTTCAATCCTATTCAATTTGTGCACAAATTCCACCTTTGTGGCCATACTTATCTTCCCTTTGGGGCATATTCTTTCACTACTCACCTTTTTGGCCTTTTCTCATGTCCTATGTTGGGGCACCATTATTTTCATCCTCATCCTTTATGGACGCATAGTTTTTCACTCGATTCCTCATGTATGAAGGATTTCAATTAATTTTCGCATTTAGTTTCACATACTTTGCTCACCTATGACCCCTTGATCATTTCAGCTTGCATCCATATGAGAGTTTTCCCATTGGATTATCTCCATTTTGTAGTGATTTTCACCCACTCACTGGCCTATAGAGCATTGTCACCCATCTCCATTGAGACCACAATTATCCCTCTACCGATGTGATATTGGAATCACCGCCATGGTTTTCCTTTTTAGTGTGATCCTTTTTTCTTGGGAAATGTTGCCTTGTGCTATCCTTCTACCCATAATTCTTCACCCACCCGCCCTTCATCATCTACCTTTTTCAAATGCGTCATCAATTTTATTTGACCTCATCGATCCCCCATTTGATGAGTAACTCATCATCTACCTTCCATAAATCTACATCATACCATTTTTCTCTCACTATTTTTTTCTCATGGCTTGCTAGTGCAAACCATTCAACAAAAAGGGGCAAATGTAGACACCTAAAATCGGTATCTCTACCCTTGTCTGCTTGCGTGCACATATTTTATTAGGATCCTATCTAGGTCTCCTTTTAATTAAATACATCCCCTTAATTTAATTAAAATTCCCATCCCATCACCTTTAATTGATTTAATTAACTAACTCCTATTAATTAATTAATTAATATCCACATCATATCATGCCCTAATCTACTTTCTATTTAGGATGCTTTTATCCTAAATCTTTATCTTACACTTTTTCGTAGCTTTCTTCCTATCTATTTTTATGCCCTAACTACCCATGATTTATCCCTAAGCAATCTAATCCCGCACAATGCTTTAAATCACCCTTCCAGCTATTAAAAAAACAAAATCACGCCAAAAATACAAAAAGCTTTCCCATTGGGGAAACTTTCCCTGTGGTCGATGGCGACCCAGCCCAGTCACCATCGACCCTATAAAGCCAAGTTAAATCCTTCGAAAAAGGGATCAAAAATCAGATGCATGTGAATAATGGATCTCTCTTGTGACTTGTGAACTCACTCTCATGCCTAAGTATTTCTGTAATAACCACAAACCTCCCACACCTCCTTGGAACATGTTTGCATCACTCACAATCATCCTTCGTGAGATATATCATCATCATTGCATTTATTTTCTCATATCTATCATATTATTGTATTTTATTTCTATCTAACATTTT
The DNA here is from genome assembly GCA_019776745.2 of Taxus chinensis. NCBI lineage: Eukaryota > Viridiplantae > Streptophyta > Pinopsida > Cupressales > Taxaceae > Taxus > Taxus chinensis. The sequence goes on from CM034148.1 coordinate 149,614,011, forward strand.
GTAGGTATAGAGCAGTTTCTACAACATCCAGGGATCACTCAACAACCTTCTGTTTCAGCTCCTTTTCTTGTAGGTTGCCTTTTCTATCAGTTTATTGTCGGCCTTATCACATCTTGCTACAGTCGCCATCGATCTCCCTAGTCATCATCGACCAAGGTCATGTTTATCCAATAACCTATCCAAATCATTGCTTTCTGTCCTTTTCTCTACTTTTTTGTCTCAGAGATCATTCTGTAGGTCATCCTTCAGCATCCACAGGCCTCTTTCATCCACCAACTTGCATTCAAACCTTGCATGTCTACATATTTCACTCACAGGTTAGGATCCACTCTCCTAGGTCTCCGTCAACCTGCCTCTGCACAGTCTGGGTCATTTTTGACCCAGACTAGGTAACCTTTCATTTATAGTTATTTCAACCAAATCAACTTTTAGATCAAATCTTAATTTTTCTCAGACTCAGTAATACTTCTATTTCTGCATGATATCTACTGTTTCATCCTTTATTTCAATCTTTCTCTAAAATGGGGATTGACATCCACTAAGGGAGTTAATCACTTCTTTGAGTCAGCATTGTTAAGGAAACCCCCACATAAATCTATCTAATCAGTCCCATTTCAAGTTATCTTATTTGGAGGTCATCAGCTACAATGAGGATTCATCATCACTTTGTGCCGTTCATCCATCACATCACGTCAGAGGTACTATAAACATTCCATGTTAAGAGTTTCTAGTTTCTTTCAGTAGCCAGTTCATTCATTTGATTAGGAATTAAGAAACTTGTCAAATATTTCTGACACGCCCGGTGGGACCACCCTTTAGTGATCCCTTTCTTTTCTATTTTCTTGTTTCTTCTATCTTCTACTAACACTACAACGTGAGGCTTTGCTTCTTGCTTCCTTGTGTTGGGTTCGGCTGATGGACTACTCTTCACTAAAGTTCAGATAAAAAGGAAAAGTTTTATCCATGTTTTCCTCTTTTTCCTTATTTTCTCCTTTTTGCATCATATCTCCCTTTCCTGTATGTGTCCTCATCAAAATATCACACACTTCAATTTTTTTTTTAAAAGAACCTTTCTTTTCTGCATCCTACTTGCTCACATAGTTTAAGTAGGAGGTTATCTTGCCGCATTTGACAATCCTCACACACAACCTAAAACTCACAAATCAATCAACACATCTTAACATCATCCTACCTAACAAACTGATTGGGATTTCATCACCCAATAGGAAACCACCTGATACTCTCCTAAGCTAGAACAAACCTAAAACTATACATAGATTGCCTTCTCCTAGATACCCTGTTATCCATCCCTTTTTATTTTCCACATTTTTCTTAATTATAAACAAGAAATAATTTTTTTCTTGATTTACTTGGTTTAGTTAGCATAAATATTGTTTCTTGTTTCATGCCACTAATTACTCTTGTAGCACCCAAAATACTGGAAAAAAACTTCCCTTTAAATTGTTCCACCTTAGCTTAACAAATGTCTTTTACAACGATTGCTTTATCCATGCCCTTGATTACCTCTTTCCTGAGTATTGATCCTATATTTAGTGCTTCATACCTAGAATCCTCTGTTCAAACCACTACCTTAGAAACTAATCCCTTCTTCTACCATAATTTTGTCCCGTTTAGACTAGCCACCCCACCATCCACTAGAATGGAACCTTTTCCCTCTCTCTTGTCCCTCATGGTGATGCGCAGTTCTATGAGCTCCTTGATGCCAATCTGGTGGCTCTCTAAGACTATCTCCTCAGACTAATCCTAATGCCAATCAACAATTTCTAGTAAACGAGATTTCCTCGTCTTCTAACAATACCCCACCCCACCAAACTACTCAGTTGGTCATGTATATTCCACCAAATATTCACCCGATCAATGAAACCATCACTAATACCATTCATATTTCCTCTTTGGCCCTAATATCATGTCCCTTATTTAGAAAACATGATCCTCTCACATCACATGTCTATTTCATTTCTTCCAACCCCCTCTTACAGGTGCCCTGCCTTATTCAGTGTCTAACCCCTTTCAACAAAAAATTCAACGTACCTACACTCATCAAGTGCATACCTAGTCTCAAAAATCATAAAACATCCCCATGACATAACATCAAACATTGCAAACTCAACCTTTATCTCACATTCATTAAACAATCCCCTAAACACGCATTCAATCTCACCAATAATTCTATCCAGTTTCCTGACAATTTGTACAACCACAGCTGCAACCCATTATCACTTCATCAAATGATCCTATCCATGCTCTCATGAATGGGTTAGTCAACCTTGAGACTTCCACCATAGGGCCCAAAGTTGCATTATCACATGAAAAAATATGCAACAAGCTAATTCGTCCATCTATACCAATTATGCTATATCCTCCACATTGGAGATTTTTTCCAATTTTAACAACAAGGAGGATCCACAACAACATCTTCATATATTTAGGCATATGTGATACCTTATTTCATGGGATCAGGACTTGATGGTCTATACTTTCCCCATGTCTCTAACTGGTCCAACATTAGATTGGTTTAATAACATCTCTGAATATTCAATATTTTCCTTCAATCAGCTAGCGCAATTGTTTTTAGAAAAGAAATTTATCAACATTGTGTGTAAAATAACCATCAATGACTTATATGCCATTATATAGTTTGAAGATGAGTCCATCACAGATTTTGTCACATGGTGGCATGGTATTATAAACCAACTATCATTTACCCTTCCTCAAAGTGAACTCATCGAGATTTTCTCATGTTCATGAACAAAACATATATCTTCTACTCCACAAATCTAATCCTTCCAAAGTTTTTACGAAGCCTTCACCATGGTTCACAAGCTTGAAACATGTTCCCTTAAGTAGGGCCATTTAAAACAAAAATCGAACAAACCTAAGCAAGAATTCACTAAAACATCTGCACATAATGAGAAGTCTAAGGGAGTAGACAATGTTGTGGTTGTCAAATATTCTCCTGCACCAACATCTAACATATGGATTCAATAATGGCCCCATAGCCAACACCCAACTACAATCCCCTCAAGGAATCATATGCATCTATATTTGACAAGTTGATAGCATAAAATTTAATCACAATACCGCTTATCTAACCAGTTGATGAGTCAAGACCAAAACATGTGTGGTATTGTGAAGACCATTACTGTAAATGCCACCAAACCCAGGGTCACAACATAGATAAATGTCAAAAATTTAAGGATTTGGTTGAAAGAATTATTGATCAGGTTGAAAATCCTACTACTTCACCCAATCGACTGCTTGACATATTCAAACAACCTTTTCGAATCACGTGTCAACAATCCAAGCTGCCATCACTTCCATAACTCAGGAACCTAATGCCCATACTATAAACACTTTAAATAACATTGATCAATAACCTACAAATTCTCCTCCTTCATCACCAACCACATCAATCCCATTTTCTATTATTCCTACATCAACAAACCCGTAAACACTTGCCCCCATGACTGCACCAATTGAACCTACATCTACTTTAGCATCCATTCCTAATACTAGGATTCCATTCGCAAACATATCATTTTTTCCCCTAAAATTATTTATGAAACAACCATTCCCACCTACTTATATAGTTAAGATTGGTTCCACATCTACTACATTATCCCTTGTATCCAATTCATTACTCACCAAGTCCACTTCATCGGATCTGAATATCTTACCTACATCCATCCCACTTCTACCTGTTATACTAGCCTCAAAATTAAAATCGGTGCAACTTTCAAATATTTTGCGTGCACTCAAAACTGTTGAAACTACATCCACACCATCTTCTTCCTCTACACCATATTTATTGTTTGAAGATCTTTGTAAAATGCTTTCGCTTCCAACAACCTCAAAATATTCTTCTATCTTATCCATGCAATCAAATCAATCTTCGCTTTCTTTAGTGACACCATCTCCAGATCCTCTAGTGGAAATTGTCACCACTCCTCCTAACGATACACACGTATAAGAAAAATCTACAACCATTAATAAATTACCTCTAAAATATCTTGTATATTCTTACAATAAAATTGACGTTTCCTCTCTTAAACCATCGAGTGTAACAACTTCCTCATCAAGAACATTTTATCAACCCAAACTAAAACAACCCAACACTAAGACATTAAAATATGCCAAAACTAAACCTGGACCATCGATACATCAACATACTCGATCTTTATCATCTCAAACATCCGCTTCTTCTTCAATGACCAAGACATTCCACAAGGACAAAGCACCTCCTAAGGCTTTGGGTGAATCATATGCAAACATTTTCTAACACTTGTTATGAATTTCTGTGATCACACTTCCACCTATTAGGGAATTTGACCCGAATAGCAAGAAGCCATTATGGTTTAATCCCAACCTCGTCTGGGCATATCACCATTCCCTTGGACATGACATTGAGCATTGCAAAGCATTCCAAGCCATTACCCGTGGCTTCATTGAGAAAGTAAACTTTCTCCCCAAATCAAATAAACCTCTTCCTTCCTCTCCAACATATGTTCCTTTAACCTCATCCATCTAAATGCAAAAGAATCTTGGTTCTTCACAAAATTTCATAGCCATCCTACCTCAAGATGACCATTCTTCTTAGATAGCTTCCCATTGTTTATCGACATTGTTCAAGTGACCACTCGGTTCGACCAACATGAGCCTAAATAAACAACCCGATAAAAATCTAAAACCTTTATCATCATTCCTCCTCCTAAGGAGTTAACTACGTCATCAACACCCAAGCTTTCCATTTTGGCATCACTTAGGCCTATTGAAAAGAGTATATTCAAACAACTCCACCAAGCCCTGGTCGAGATGTCACTCTATGAGCTCATCCAAATCTCACCAGACCATAGAAAGGCTCTCACTGAAGCCTTAAAGTACATTCTGACATCCAATGATGAGGCTCATCCCTTCACATCCCTTTAAGGAGAACTCGTGGCTTCTACTACCATCTCATTTGATGATGCTAAGATTTTGGATATCTCACCAGAAGAATGTGATATTTCCCTCTTTATCACTTTCAAGATTAATGACACATTTATTCAACAGTCCATGATTGATAGTGGAGTGAGCATCAGTATCCTCCCATCACATACTTTTGATCAAATTAAGATACCAAAATCCTCTGTTGCTCAAACACCCATGGTTCTTCACACTTTTAACAATGTTATCACTCCTGCCTTAGGGATAGTCATTTTTCTTATTCCCATTGGTGAGAAGCTCCTCCAAATGGTATTTTACATCATAGAAGGGGAATTTCAATACAATGTTCTCCTTGGGTGACCTTAGATCCGTGCTATGCATTATGTCCTTTCTACATTGCATCGTTCCTTTAAATATGATCATGAGGGGAAGGTTTTGACACTTCCCAGGGATGCCCCCTTTTTCAGATGTACAACATGACTTATTGACCCAATGATGTTCCTCTTCCCAAGGACGGTCCATCTGAACAATCCACTAGTTCATCCGTTATTTCTTCCAAACTCCCTAGATAATGTGATGGCCAAACTTATAATGGGGGAGTATTGTCTCTTCACACTTAACACCTTGCCCAGTCCTCATCGTCTTGGTAGGCCCAATAAGGCACCCATGTATAATATAAACTCTGGAGATGTCATTTCTTTTGATCTACCAAATCTTCACACCAAACTCATCTATAGAGGCTTTGATACCCCCTCTTCTCACATCGATGATATTCCACATGCTAAACCTTACCAATGGTTTCATCTTCCTTAACAAACCATATTTTTCCCACACGTATCTCCATCATTGCTCATGGAAAGGATTTGGTATGGGACATTACGAGCATGGGCCACATGGCCTTATTATCAATCAGTGCCACAAACCTCATGAAAATTTTGGGTTAGGATATCAGGAGAATTCCCTTGACCCCATTCTACCATATGAGATACTCATGGACAGGCCTTCTCTACCTTCTCCATATTTTCTGAATATCAAAGACATCGACACACATTCTCTACCTTCTCCATATTTTATGAATCTAGAAGACATGCACATGCCTTCTCCACTTTTTGCATCTTTTTTGACTCTCGAAGACATGGAAATGGATGACACTATTTCTATTGATTCTAAATTTTTTGTTTAGTCTCCATCATCACTTTAAGACTAGTCACCTATCAATGCAAGAACCAAACTAGGTCCCTTCCCCTTCACCATTCAGAGATGATAGAAGAAGAATCTTATACCATTTAATTTATTCAATGTTCTGATGATGATGCTATTCTTTCCCACATGGGGTAGAGGATTCTTATATTCATAATACCTTACCATCTGACACATCCACAATCCTTAACGAAGCCACTATCAACATTAATAGCGGGACTCCTTAGGAGCTTCGCATCCTCAAGGTAGGTCAATCTCTAAATCCACACGAGCTTGAGTTCTTCACCACATTTCTCTCTCAACATAGCCAAGAATTAGCATGCTCCTATTAAGACATGCCTAGTCTCGACTCTTCTATCATCATCCATAATATCATTACTTACCCTGATGAGAAACTGGTAAAGTAGAAGCTTCGCTACATGCATCCCTGAGTTTCTCTCCTCCTCAAAGAGGAGTTGCAACGTCTTCTTTCTGCCAATTTCATCATCCCTATTGACTATCCCCAATGGGTTTCCAACATCGTTCCTATCTCTAAAGCATCGGGAAAGCTTTACATATGCACCAATTTTTGAGATCTTAATCTCACTTTCCCTAAAGATGAATTTCCTCTTCCCAACATTAACCAACTTATAGATCTCAGTGCAGGCCATGGAATTCTTTCCCTTATGAATGTAATTTCTTGTTACAATCAAATCCTCATTACCCCAGAAGATCAACATCATACTTCCTTCATCACCCCTTGGGGGACCGTTTTCTATCATGTTATGCCTTTCAATCTAGATAATGTTAGAGACATAATCAGGGGGCCATAAATTATATATTTCATGATATCATCCACAAAACTATAGAATACCATGTCCATGATATTTTAGGTAAATCTGAACATTGACATGATCATCTTTATGTCCTTGAGGTAATTTTCAAACACCTTATCCATTTTTGTCTTCTCCTAAATCCGGCCAAGTGTGTATTTGGAGTGCTAACTAGAAAACTCCTTGGCTTTATCGTTTCCATTAGGGGCATTAAGGTTGATCATGCAAAAATAAAAGGAATTATCAAAATTCCACCTCTTTCCAATCTTAAGTGACTCCACAGTATTCAAGGTCAACTCCAATCCATCTTCCATTTCATCTCGCAACTTTTAGATTGATGTCAACCCTTTCATCATCTTCTTCGAAAAGACACAGACGTCAATTTGGTTTGAGATTGCAAGAAGGCCTTTGATGAACTTAAAAAATATATTTTTTATCCAGAAGTGCTTACACCTCTGCAAGATGGGGACCCCTTTTATCTATATATTTCTACCACCGATCACACTCTAGGAGCCATGTTAGCACATCATGATGACAAAGGTCACGAGCAATATGTTTATTACATCAGCAACACCCTTTATGATTGTGAGACTGCTACACTGAATCTGAAAATATATGTTACACGCTCTTCTTCTCCACCTCTAAACTTCGACACTATCTTCTCAATCACAAGACTTATGTTGTTACTAGCTTTCATATTTTTAAGACAATGCATTCTAAACCTTATCTCATTAATCGTGTTATTGTATGATGCATGTTCGTGACTGATTTTGACCTTGATTTATTCATCAGAAATCCATTAAGGTCCAAGCTATTCCTAACCAATTAGCGGAATCCCCTCTTCCTAGTACACATTTACCTCATGAGCATTTCCCAGAAAAATCAATCAATTATTTTCACCATGAGTACGGAATTCTTAAGATGACCCTATTTTTTTATGGTTCTAAGTTTCTACAAGGGGGAGTTGCAGGTGTTGTTCTCATTCCCCCTTGGGATGCTCTTATTCCTCTTTCCAACAAACTTAAATTTGAGTGTACAAAAAATATGGTGGAATACGAAGCCCTTATTTTTCGGCCTTGAGACCATTCTCTTTTTAGGCGTTCAAGTCCTTGACATATATGGATACTCTAAACTTATCATCAAACAAGTCACATGTGAGTATCAGTGTAAAAATGATACTCTTCAAAAATATCACGCCATTGTTCATATTTTCCTAGAAGTATTTGATTCTTATACTATCCATTATGTCCATCGATCGACCAATCATTACACTGATATGATGGCATATCTTGCATCTCTCATTCCTTAGAAAACATATGAATCTAAACTTTATGTTGTCATTCATTAGTGTGATTGACCATTCTATGATCTGCCTCAAGTTAATCTTGTTTAATCTAGTCTGTTGGATCTTTGGTACTCCTAATTATTTGATTATTTATCTAAATCCATTATTCCCATAGACTTATCCAAGAATGCTAAGAAATAATTTCTTCATCGTGTTAACTGCTATGTTATCCTAGGTGGAATTCTTTACAAACAAGGATTTGATGGTATTCTTCTTTAATGCCTTAGATCCCATGAATCTCTTTGTGTTATCCAGGAAGTCCATGTTGGCATTTGCGGTGGAAATTTTAGTGGCTTAGACATCACTAAGCGCATCCTTTATCTTGACTATTACTGGCCTTCTCTCAATCATGACTGTTGTGACTATGTTAAAAGGTTTGAAAAATGTCAGCAACATTCTAACCTTATTTGCATTCCTAGTTAAGATTTGCATCTGACTCAGGACCTTTGGCACTTCTCATAATGGGTCCTTGACCTCATCAATCTTATTAATCCTTGATTTTCACAACAAAATCTCTCCATTATCATTGAAGCTGAATATTTCACTAAGTGGGTGGGAGAAATTCCACTCATCTCAACCAAATCTGGTCCAATTATTAACTTTTTCTATCAGCATATCATTTTCTGCTTCAGTGTTCCTCACAAACTCGTCACGGACAACAAAAATTCCTTTAAAAACAAAGATCTTAAGAAACTTTGTGATTCATTTAACATTCAAATTTTCTTCTCTTCTCCATACCATCCTTAAGTTAATGGACAAGATGAATCCACTAACAAAACTCTTGAAAACATTTTTGTGAAGACTATTGATCAGTCAGGACGTGACTAACATCTTCATCTTCCTTTCACTCTTTTTGCTTATCGGACTAGCATCCGTACTTCCACTAGGGCTACCTGCTTTTCACTTGTGTATGGTTCCTAAGCCATTCTTCCTCTTGAAGTTAAAATTCCTTCTTTACTCGTATCCTCTTGAAGAATACTATCACCAAGCATGTCTAGCACAACTTATGTTGTTAGATGAGCACCACATTCTTGCTCTTGAACATCATTATGTTTATAAAGAGTGAATGAAACATTCTTATAAAAATAAAATCAAGGAACCTGAATTTAATGTTCGGTACCTTGTTCTCAAAGAAAATCAGAACGTCACTAGTCTAGAAAGGACCCAACGTGGAAAGTTTTCCCCTAATTGGATTGAACCATACATTATCATGCATAAGTATGGGTTGGGAGCCTATTAATGGTAAACCGGAAGTGGAACATCTTAACGTATTTCACTTGCGACCATTCTACTGTTAGCATGTTTTTGAGTGAGCTCTTAGTCATATTCTTAGATCATCCCTCCATCATTAGCCTCTTCCATATTTTGTTGTATTGATTTGGAATTATGTGGTCATCCATCACTTTTCTAGATGTTCCCTTAAATATGAGTAGCATGGCTCTACTCATAGAATTTTCCTTATGGATAGATTCTCCCATCTCGGTGAGAAATCCATAATCATTACATCCATCATCCTCTCATTTGCTTATTGGAACCATGCAAAGGGTCCAGGGGTGTCTTTTGTACATTCATTTTCCCCTCCTGAGTGGTCTAGTTAGCTATTCTCATATCTTCCCCATATTAAAATCAAAATCAAAATATGCTCCAATCAAAAGTTAAAAGCTATAAAAAAATGATTGCTCTCTTGAAGGATGGCTATTCATCAAAAAAAGAAAAAGAAAATAATCAAAATAAAAAAGAAATAAATAAACCGATCCCTTGAAGCATGACTATCATATATATTGCATATGTATAAAGTAGACCATACCCTCAAAGGATTGTCCCTCCTTTGAAGGATCCCAACATTGATCATCCTTCCATTTTATTAGCATCATTAGAAAGCTCCCCACATTGATAATCTTTCTTCTAGTATTTCTCTTTCGCCTTCCCAGAGTTGGGGCATAGACTTAGGGAACACCACTTACGAAGAGCCCTTTTCCCACATACAAGTTACATCTCAAACTCCTTTTTCATGTCGACATTAGGTCTATGAGTTCTTTCCATCCATTATCTCTTTATGATCTTTGATATAACTAGCTGGTGTTGGTTATATTCTAACACATGTTTTGGTCACATGTGCCTTGCGTTATTCGGATCTTATATTGTTTACCTCTAATGTAATCAGAGGTATATTTTCTTCATGCATTCCTTGATACGATGTAATGTCATTCATACCTATAGGTCTTAATATTTTGGTTACATTATCTCGATCAATGATAAATCTATTTATCTATCTGAAATACATCAATCTTTACTTACACTAATTAATAATCACATCCACATTACTACAGTATATCCAAATCAAATTACTATAATAAAAATCAAAATGAACATTTGATCCTAATGCTCATTAACCATACAAAAAATTCACATCATCAACCATCTATATATACACAAATCCCAAGTAACACAACATCATATCCAAGACCATAATCTAAAAATCCAAGTAAAAGTAAATCATTTCATCTTATACTTTTACCATCATCATCAACTATAATCAAAACATGCAACCAAAGATCATCATCACATAGCACACATATAACACATATATCAAATCATGAAAAAATTCTGTCATATATATATATATATATATATATATATATATATATATATCACGTGTATCAATACATCATTGCTCTCTAACAGGGATCTCTCAAAGAAGAGATGTTAATAAAACATGAAAAGTGAATCTCAAAAAGCTTAATATCCTCCCCCTGAAGGAAAAATCAATCTATCTACCTATCAGCCTCAACACCTATGTCCTGGCCCTCTCCTCGATGTGGTTGAGCCACACTCACTGTGGTCCTCGAAGACCCATTTCCACCTGTCATTGTCTTCTACAGATTCTCCCAGTATCAGATTGTTTTCAACATCTTCTCGATCACGATGCCCACATAATACTTAGCCTCTGTGGCTAAGGCTTTGTATCTATTAATTGATATCATATTAGGAGGTTCTATCTCTCCTCCTCCCTGTGGTGTTACCTATCCTTCACCTATAGCCTCGGTAGCCAGTATAGTAGCAAGAACCCCAAAACGTACCCTATAGGCCTTCCTCTGTTAATGGTATCAATCCATATCCTACAAAACTATGTCCCTCTCTTGAACCACATCGTATCTCTTTATCCTCATATGATCTAGCTCAGTGCAGAGCCGTGCTAACTCTACAATTTATCCAACTCCTCCATATTCATCTCCTACATCTGCCTCTATATCTCCTTTAATCTCCATCTCCTCTGCCTCCTTCTCTCCTCCCTCCACAACCACCCTAGCTGCCTAAATAGTGGTCATCCAATCATAAAATATAGCTCCTAATCCTATGTCCTCATCATCATCCCATAGTGCACCCTCCTCCTCTAAAGGATCTTCCAGAACAGAGCTCAAAATTTCCCTGTCAACCTCCTCCCACCTATACAAAATAGGAAAATCTTGCATAGTCTAGATGACCCCAAACTGTCATCACACTCAATCAAACTAACTTTCCTCAATAATCTCCAGCTTATATCCCCTGAATCCATTGTGTCCTCCTCATCCTGAACAACTTTGCATCTACTCCTGGCCATGCAGGGAAATTCCTATACGACCTCCATCTGATTTAATCAGTCTCTAACTCTGCAAACCGATTGACATACTAATCCACTCCTCTGACCCCATGTCTTTGAAGACCTGGTTGGCACTCCATCTCAGAAATCCTACCTCTAACTGAATATGGTCTCATGTGACCTATGGAAGCCCTAGTGACTGAATCACTTCTATGTGCTCATATTCCCAACAATGCAATAAGAAAACAAAATCTAGTCCTGATCTCCACCCTGCCTTGTAGATGAAAAGCTCATGGTAACCTAAGCCAACAAGGTTGTCCCAAAAGAAAATATTTTCTTGTGATCCACAATATCTGCCACTACACCAACTAGTGCCCATGGAAACCGAGCTCCACTAGAGTCTAGAAATGCTTAACAAGAAAAAACCATCATCAAAATATAAATTAATCGGTTATATGGCACCCCAGCCTCGTACCTCAACTCATATGAGAAATCCCCTAAATAAAACCTAATGTAGGGAACATTGGTTCAAAATAGCCATGACAACACTGCCAAGTTTTCCACACTGGCAATGGGAACTATATGCTCCCCTGTAAAGATAATCTCAAGATCATATACACATCCTCTAGGGTGATGGTCATTTCCCTTGTCCTAAACAAAAAGATACTAGTTTTTCGGTCCCATATCTCTACCAATGTGATCATTAATCCCACATCTTGTGTGATCCTCTAACAATATTTGAAGCCACCTAATCCCATTGCAACCAAGTGATCCCACTCGGAATCTATCACATATCCTCTAATATGATAATATAGAGCAGGAACTTGGCATCTCAAATATAAGGTCTCTCTAGCCTGCAATCACAAATAAAAACATGAAAACATTAGATCCTCAATCCAAAACCCAATTAAAATCCATTAAATTTCATCCAAACTCCAATTTAATCCTAAGCCACTACATTCTAACCCTAGTCAACGTCGACCCAAGTTGGGTTGAGGTGTTTCAGGTTTGATCACCATGCCTTAGGGCCAAGTCAGCGTCGACCCACCTGGGTCACTGCCAACCTCCCCTGGCGTTATCCAATTTTTCCAAAAAATGTAATAAATAAATAAATAAAAACAAAATTAAACAAAAAACAAGCTTGAGTTTTGTTATTCACCATCCTCTGTACTCTCTAGCATTTCCTTGCAGCTCGTGTAACCTCCACTTCTCAACTTTCTCTTTAATTTATCTAATCTCTCTCATTAATTTTGTGCATGAAAATGAGCATTTTCGGTCAACCCCTCGGCTTATATAGCCATTGAAACTTGGTCACCGATGACCCCCCTTGGGTTGTTGTCGATTGGCCTTGATCGCCATCGACTGACCTTGGTAGCCTTCGCTTTGGATTTCTTGTTGTTTTTGTGACCTTTCCTTAGGAATTCTTCAAAGTCCACCTTTATAGCCATCTTTATTTTCCCTTTAGGGAATTCTATTTCAATACTCTAATCCTATCCTTTTGTGATCTCGAATTCTACTTTTGTGGCCATAATTATCCCCTCTTTGAGCATTTAATTTTTAAATCCTATTCAATTTACACACAAAGTCCACCTTCGTGGCCATACTTATCTTCTCTTTGGGGCATATTCCTTCACTACTCACCTTTTCAGCCTTTTCTTGTGTCCTATGCTGGGGCACCATTATTTTCATCCTAGTCCTTTGCATACACATAATTTTTCACTCGATTCCTCATGTACGAAGGATTTCACATAATTTTTACATTTAGTTGCACATACTTTGATTCTCACCTATGAACCCATGATCATTCTAGCTTGCATCCATATGAGAGCTTTCCTGTTGGATTCTCTCCATTTTGTAGTGATTTTCACCCACTCACTGGCCTATAGAGCATTATCACCCATCTCCGTTGAGACCGCAATTTTCCCTCTACCGATGTGATATTGGAATCACTACCATGGTTTTCAATTTTATAGCGATCCTTTTTTCTTGGGGAGTTTTTTCTTGCGCTATCCTTTTACCCATCTTTCTTCAGCCAGCCACCCTTCAACATCTACCTTTTTCATACATGTCATCGATTTCCTATGATGTCATCAATCCCCCATTTAAGTGGAGTTCATCATCTACCTTCTATAAATATACATCATATCGTTTGTCTCTCACTATTTTTGTCTCATGACTTGCTAGAGAAAACCATTCAACAAAAAGGGGCAAATGTAGACACCTAAAATTGGTATCTACTACCCTTGTCTTCTTGCGTGCACATATTTTATTAGGATCCTATCTCAGACTCCTTTTAATTAAATACATCCCCTTAATTTAATTAAAATGACCATCCCATCACCTTTAATTAATTTAATTAATTAACTCCTATTAATTAATTAGTTAATGTCCACATCATATCATGCCCTAATCTAATTTCTATTTAGGATTATTTTATCTTAAATCTCTTCCTACGCATTTTTCTATCTTTCTTCCTATCTATTTTTATTCCCTAACTACCCATGATTTATCCCCAAGCAATCTAATCCTGCACAATGATTTAAAACACCCTTTTGACTCTAAAAAACATAAAATCATGCCAAAAACAAAAAAGCTTGCCCATTGGGGAAACTTTCCCCGTGGTCGATAGCGACTTAACCCAGTCATCATCAACCCTATAAAACCAAGTTAAATCCTTCCAAAAAGGGATCAGAAATCATATGCATGCAAATTTTGGAGCTCTCTCGTGACTTGTGAACTCACTCTCGTGCTTGAGTATTCTTGTAACATCCACATACCTCCCACACCTCCTTGGAATGTGCTTGCATCACTCATGGTCATCCTTCATGAGATATATCATCATCATTGCATTTCTTTTCTCATATCTATCATATTATCATATTTTCTTTCTATCTAACATTTTACAGGTATAGAGTGGTTTCTACAACATCTAGGGATCACTCAACAACCTTCTGTTTTAGCTCCTTTACTTGCAGGTTTCCTTTTCCATCCATTTATCCTCGGCCTTATAACAACCTGCTACAGTTTTCATCAATCCCCCCTGGTCGCCATCGACAAGGGTCATGTTCATCCAAAAACCTATCCAAATCATTGCTTTCTATCCTTTTCTTTGTTTTTTTCTCAAATATTATTCTGCAGTTCATCCTTCAGCATCCATAGGCATTTTTCATCCACCAGCTTGAATTCAGACCTAACAAGACTTCATATTTCACTCACAGGTTCAGATCCACTCTCCTAGGTCGCTATCAACATGCCTCTACACAGTCAGGTTTGCTTTCAACCCAGACCAAGTAACCTTTCATTTACAATTCTCTTAATAAAATAAACTTTAAGATCAGATCTTAATTGTTCTCAGACTCAGTAATACTTCTGTTTCTGCATGTTATCTACTATTTCATCATTTATTTCAATATTTCTCTAAAACAGGGGTTGACATCTGCCAAGGGAGTTAATCACTTCTTAGAGCCAACATTATTCGGGAAACCCCCACATAAATCTATCTAATTAGTCTTGTTTCAATTTATCTTATTTGCAGGTCATCATCTATAACAAGGAGTCATGATCACTTTGCACCCGTTAATCCATCACATCACATTAGAGGTACTATAAACCATCCATGTTATAAGTTTTTATTTTCTTTCAGTAACTAGTTCATTCATTTGATTAGGAACAAAGAAAATTGACCAACACAAGAGCACCTAGGGCACATCATGCACACTCTCATTAGCACTGCATTTGGGTTCAAAATGTAGTGTAACTCTCAATTAGTAAGCTCACTTTTGTGTAAGCTAAGGTCAGTCCAACCCATTCATTTACATTTTTTTTTTAGGTTTTTGATACTTCTTTTGGTCTTTTATAGGTCTTTACATCATCTTGGATTACTGAGAACACTCATTGCATGACATTAAACCTGATGCGATAACCAATGAGGGTTTCAAACCATTTTCCAAACCAATGAAGATTAGTTTCAGAGCTTTTACATGGATAAGGGAACCTACTTTGTAGATCAGAGTGCCCACAAGCACCCAGTCCCTCTCTAACATTCCAATCTAACAATATACTCTAAATCCATCTTTTTTGGAGCTCCTGCACAGTTTTTCCTACTTCCTGATGTTTCTGTCACCTCTACGATATAGTTCCGCGAGAATTTGTTATTCAGCTTGAGTTCTTTTCTCTTCTCTCTTACATATTAGGGTTAGCATTTATTTTTACATATTTGATCGGTAAATTATATACTTCTTTATTACATTTTATTTTGGTTGCATGCACCCCATATTGTATTTTCTCCTTCGGAAAAATTGGAAACTAGTCACCCCCAATCCTTAAAAAAAAAATCAACAAGAATTCAAAATGTCCAACTACAAGAAAGGGACTGAAAGCTCTTCCGTTTACAAATCAAATAGGTGTACTCTTTCTCTGTTTTACATATATTTATTTCACTTTATGAAACTTCAAATTCTACAATTACTATTGAGTTACAATTAAATTTTCTACTATAGACATTGACTACACTCTGTGTTACAAGTTTTATTGTGGGGCGTACCAATAGATACACATCTAAACAACAAAAACCATGAGAAAAGATAAAGTGTTTCTAAATACTCAGGTACATTTTCATTTAAGAATGTAATTTTTATTTAATTCTTAAAGGGGTGTTAAATATAGACACTCAAATATGACAATTTATCCTTTTGACGGTGTTTTTTTACAATTTTTCTTCTTGGTTAAGACAAATACCCACATCATTTTCCCACTTAGTCTATCTTGCCACCTCTTTCCCAACCTTCTTATTCCTACACATTGATGTGTAGAAAAATTCTTAATAGAAGTCCATAAATTAAAGTCTTAAGCTCTTACCATCATTTTGTAACTTTTAGATTTAATTCACCTTCTCCATGCCCAGAACTGTACAATTCGTTCAAGCTGTTAATTTGGTCTTGGCTGACTTTTACGGTCATTATACTAACAACATATTCACCAACTTTTTTTTATTAAAATATATATTTTGGGTATTTTATCCCCTTGGGTTGGTCTTATCATAATATTTTACCTTCAGAACCATATACAAGCAAACACTACTTCATTTACTCGCCTAAAAATGATATGGCATTGTATTCACATTCTCTCTTAAAAAACTCTCAAAAGTCACTCAAGGATCCCTAAATATTCCTAAATTTAATGTACATCCTTTAGGGTAGACACCACTATAGTTTTAAAGCACTCAACCAGGCTAGGATTTTAGCTTTCCTCACATCCAAGAACACCAAGTTCATATCTCCAAGTCTTAGTAAGAGCACAATACAATTAATCATGATTGAAGGGGTTTTAGTTGCAAACTAGCTGCATCCATATAAATATAACATGCTAGGTGGAGAACTATGAGTGCGTTAAGGAGTTTTCAGAGTAATTCCAATGTAGGTGATGCATAGGGTGCACCACAATATAAAAACTAACCTTCTTCCAGGGACTTCTATCCATGGTTAAGTTATTGGACTAGTTTTACTAATTGTAGATACAAAATTTCTGCACTTGGGCATAACATTTCTAGGTCCTAAACATACTAATGTATACATGATTCCTAAGCAATAAAACTAATGGTTGAAAACTTATTTTGGCCTTTATGTTTCTTAATCTCTTGCACTCTACTAGATTTACACATCTTACATTTTTTTTGCCGGAACTTGAATGATTTACCTTTTGATGGCTTTAGACACTAGCACCCAATTAGGAGAGAAGCGTGCAAGAACTCTTGTCCCTCGTTAAAGCTCCTATCCATCTCTTTCTTCTTCTTACTTTTTTGGGTCAGTATCACTTTTTGCTCACCTATTAACACTTTGGACTGCCTTTCAGTTTTCAATTTTGAAATTAAAACAAGGGAGTCATATACATATATAGTTACTTCTAATAAATAAGGGGCCAAACACTATGATCATTATCTAAAACAACCTAAGCTTGCACAAAGGCACAAGAGCACTATAAAGCATACATATATCACATCCATACAAGGTACAAGGGCTGTTGTGATCTACATGCACTACATATGAGGGGAGTTCATTCTATTCCATCACACACATTTTCACATACTTGGGACAATCTAGAACTAACATGTTATGATCGTGAAACTTGCATAATGGAAACCTAGGGCACATGACATAGATACACACATGCAAATAAATACATTGATTCTAAGATGTAGTGTAACATTCAGTCATAAATTCAATCTTCAGGTGATCACCAAGGTCAGTCTGACTCCACATTCTACATCATTTTTATTAGATTGTATGTGGTTTGTGCGCATGTGCACGTAGCATTTATTTTATAGGTTATAAGTGTGAGCGGAAACCTAATAGTGAAACCAAAGTGAAAAATAACGAGTAATAAAAAAGATGATATAACCTAGAAAAGACCAGATTTTGAACATCTAAGAAGACATGGGCACCCAGACCAGTCATTAGTTCCTGGGGTGCTCCTTTCCTCCTACAGGCGCTACTGTCCAGTACATCTCTGGGGTTCTGAACCTTCATCAATTCATTTTGACATTGTTTCTAGCCAAATCCAACACTTAGACATTTCCCAAGTGCACATAATCAGTTATGTCATCATCCCTCTATGCTGTAAATTCTAGGAACTAAGAGGGGGTTGAATCAGTTCTTATACAAATTTTGACATACAATTCAATTTACTTAACTTAGTTATGATGAAACCACAAAATCAACCAAAAGTAGTAAACAATATAACACTAAAAAAGAGACAATATTTGATGTGGGAAAACCTTCAAGGAAGACTAAAAATCACTTAAACCAAAGAACTAGCTTGGAAAAACATGTCATGTAAATGTTACAATGATTTCATGTTGATAATCCACTCAACTTGGAGCATCAACTCCAATACTTTAGTCAAGATGCCACTTGACCTTTAGCAAGATTATATTTCATAGAAGCTTAAACTCCCACCACTTTAATGAAACTTCAAATTGATATTATGTAAGCTTCCACTAAAAAAACATCAACTCCCTAAGTGATGAGCACCCACTTAGACTTCTTCACAATGTTTTGATTACTTTACTTGTGTTGTCTCTCATTGCAGATTATGATCACTTCTTCATCTCAACTCCTCTTCTCACTCTCATTCATATGATGCAAGTACCACACTCAAATATCCCTCTTCATACACATGTTATCTTTCTTTTAATATCAAATATCCTACTCAAAAATTCAACTCTTTCTTATCTACAAGTATTGTAAAATTTTAGTCCTCCTTGCATTAGCTCATCCTTTGATTTTCATCACCATTTACTACTCCTTCAATGGCATATTCATCAACACAACCTTCATACACTATCAGATGTTTTAAATCATCAAATCAAACCACTTGAAAGTCTCTTGCACTTCACCTTACACAAAAAAATCTTCAACTTCACACTACTACTTGAATTGGGAAGAGGAAGATGACATCATCCCAAAATTTCCTCATGCAATGATTGCACCTGATTGAAAGGAACAATAAGAATATTGTTCCAAGCCGTGATCTCAAATGATAATAGTTCACCACATTAGATTTTCAAAATAGAAGAGTTAAAATACCATATATGGAAATCCATTATAATCCATAATGCTCAATACATTACAATACAATGACTTGAATTATTCAATAAGAAAGGTGTACATATAGAAGGAAGGAAGTGTAACTACTACCTAAATTAGTGGTGAAGAACTCCCACTAGCTAATACTAGTAGTTAAGTTAACTCCAGAAAACTAGTTAGCTAACTCCACATAAATGAGAAGCTAACTCAACACAACTACTAAGATAACTCCACATAACTAGTACACCTAATAAAGATAACCCAAAAAGTGTAGGGCTAACATAAGAGTAAGAATTATCCTAATAAATAAATAAAATGATTAATAATAACCCACACTAACACCCTCCTATGAGCATAGCTTAAGTGGGAAGAAAAGAAGGTGGGTCCTGGCAACAAGGCCTGATGAGGTACCCACGTACAATAACTGGGAAAATTGGACACCGCAAGGTACCCAAAACCAGTAATAACAAAGTAGAGAGAAAAATCCCGCTGCAAGATATCCTAATAATATTGGCTCCAAAAACTCATATAATGCTGAAGAAGTTTGGTGTGCACTATGGTTTGAATCCACTTCTTGATCATAGAACTCAAAAATAATTGACATTGGGATTCACTAGAATAGCTCCATGCAAGGAGACTTTCAATGGAGTGATGCCAAAAATGTAAAAGAAACACCAAACATAATTTTATCAACTACTACAAATAGGTGTGACACGATCCAAGAACAACCAAGGAAACAAGGCAAAGACATGATACCCAAATAAATAAGAGTGCCATGATCTAAGAAAAGCCAAGGTAACAAGGCAAGGACACAAAATCTGAAGAAGCGAGATCAACTGCTACAAATAGGTGTGTCACGATCCAAGAACAATAACTAAGGCAACAAGGCAAGGACACGAGATCCAAATAAATATGAGTGCCACGATCCAAGAAAAGTCAAGGTAACAAGGCAAGGACATGAAACCCAAAGAAGCAATATCAACACCACACCCTCCCATACTGCTAAATGAGTAGAGTGATACCACATATTTGTATGAGTTTTCAAAATCACCTACTCAAACACTGACAAACTAACACTGGGCTTCACCAGAACAACTCCCCCACAAGAGAGACTGTCAACATGCCAAAAAAAAATGTCGAATATACAGATCCAAAATATATCAACAAATAAGAGATATATAAATGTATACACCCATAGATACAAGAATGCAACACCCAAACGTTTAGGACATCAGGCTCAATTGAAATTACATCCACAAGTGATTACAACACCATCCCTAATTTGACACTTTATAATTGAGTGCATGTAAATATTACAATGAATAAATGTACCTTTTACATTTGAAATATGTGTATACAAATGTCACTAATGCATAGATCTCTAAAAAATACACAATTTAAAAAAAAATATCACCTTAACCCAAGCTAAAGGTCGAAAGTTATGAGCTCTAGAAGGTTTTGCTTTTAAAAAATAATATTTTAATGTTATTTTTTTAAAGGTACACGTGACACACAAATTTCCAAAGGGTAAAAGAGTGCATTCAAATGATACAGGCTTGTGACAAAAGGATAAAATCTTGCGCCCAAAACCTACATGTCCAGAGGGTAAATCATTGCATTCAGAGGGTACACATCAATATCCAATGGATAAAAGAATGCACCCAAAGGGTACAGATCTATGTCCAGTGGATAAAAGATTGCATTCAAAATAGAAATATCCATAGGGTAAAAGAATACATTCGAAAGGTACACGCTTATATCCAATGGCTAAAAGAATGTACCGAAAGGGTACAGATTTGTGTCCAGTGGATAAAAGACTGAATTTAAACATAAATATCTAAAGGGTAACATAATGCATCTGGAAGGTACACGTTTATATTCAATGGATAAAATAATGCACAGAGAGGGTACAAATCTACATCCAGTGGATAAAATACTGCATCCAAAATAGAAATATCTAGAGGATAAAGGAATGCATCCGAAAGGTACACTCTTATATCCAATGGATAAAAGAATGCACCCAGAGGGTACAAATCTATGTCCACATTTGACTGTCTCAAAATATGGTCAAGTTTATAGTTGATTTTAGGGTTTTGGCACCTTCCAAATCCAATGGCGCACTCCATTTTGCAAAAAAAATGCATGTTGCAGAAAAGTGCTAATAAATTCCGAATACATGAAAATAATAAACCCTTGCTTGCAAATAAAAACTTACAGATGGATGTCTACATCATCTATCTCTCTGATACCATGAAAGGAACAATAAGAAGATTATTCCAAGCCACGATCTCATATGATAATAGCACAACACATTAGATTTGTAAAACAGAAGAGCTAAAATACCATATATGGAAATCCATCATAATCCATAATGCTCAATACATTACAATACAATGAATTTAATTACTCAATAAGAAAGATATACATATAGGAGGAAGGAAGTGAAACCACTACCTAAATCAGTAGTGAAGAACTCCCACTAATTGATACTGGTAGTTAAGTTAACTCCAAAAGACTAGTAAGCTAACTCCACATAACTGAGAAGCTAACTCAGCACAACTAATAAGCTAATTCCAAACAACTAGTACACCTAAGTAAGCTAACCCAACAAGTGTAGGGATAACAAAAGTGTAAGAATTATCCTAATAAATAAATAAAAAAGATAAATATTAACCTACACTAACATTTTCATAGGCATTCCATTGAGTATGTCTAAGTAATAGAATTCAAATACAATGCATTCAATGATTCTTGAATTTACCTTTTAATGATTCTTTGCATTTTTTATATTTTTGTTATTCATTTAGGAAAAGGTCACCTACTTTAAATTCATGTGGCATGGAATTTATTATTTTAAGCATGTTGTGAAGGTGTTCCAAATCTTGTATATGCGTAGGATTGATAATTTCCAATTAATGTAATATTTTTTCTTAGTAGTCATTGTCTTTGAATGATATGAAGAGTGAAGGTATTTTTAGTTCTCATGGTAAATTATATTCAATACTGTAAACAAAATAAAAATGGTTAGTGTTTTTAGGTGTAGGAACACTGGTATGGTAAGTGCAAACGATGTAACTTAATTAAATATGCCATTGAGTAAAATATGTATCAACAATTTTTCAGAGTACTTTAAAAATGGTTTATTAGTGACCTCATTTTTTTTTCCTTGTGGTTAATAAGGAGTAGAAATAGTATTCAATTGATATAGAACTTTGCACAAAACATTTTAATATTAATGTTATAAAACAATGCATGATATTTATAACAATTGCAAAAGGGACTCCAAGTCAATGATGATTCGTGAGAGTAAGAATTGTTAGATATTGTCACTTGTGGTAGATTCCATAGATTATTTAGTAGAATTGATGATAAAATTATGTCCTTGTGTAGACTTAGGATTGATCTTTCCAACAAGATCGAACCCACATATAAAGAAAGTTCATGGGGAAACAATGGGTTGTAATGCATGATAGGGGACATAGTTAAGGTTTTTATAGCACTGAAAATGATCACATCATTTTACATACTCATGACATTCATGATCCATTTTTGGCCAATAATATCCTTGACATAGTAATTTTTGAGACATGGATTTACCATTAAAGTGACTACCAAACTCAATATCATGCAGCCGGGATAAAACTAGTTGTGTGGCATCATCAACTAAGAAACACAATAGAAGACCATCAAAGTAGTTTTAAAATAGGGAACCTCCTATAAGTACACAATTTGGCTTCATGGTGTCTGCAATGACCTTCTTGTGGTGAGGAATTCTCAGGGATTTTTTTGTCGATAAAGGTAATTGTATATATTAGTGAGTCATTTAGAGTTTTTAACACTACGCATCATATCTAATACATGAATGGAGTCAAAAATGTCAATATTAGTGAATGCATTTCATAAGTTTTAGATAGTGAAATTGGTTATATCTAAAGGTATCAAAGAAGCAGCACTAGCCATAACATCACAATTTTTATTGCCCTTTCATGCAATATAAATAATGTAGTAGGAATTGAATGTTGAAAGTTGAATTTTAATGAGGGTATTGTATATAATCAAGAGTTCCTCTTTTGTATTAGAAATGTCCTGAAATTAATGAATGAAAAGTTGTGAATCCATAAATATTTGGATATTGTTAAATTATAGCATTTCATCAGTATAGAGACAGAAGATTAAGGCTTCATATTCAACAATATTTTTAGTATATGAAAATCCTAATCGATATATGAAGCGTATGGTCTCACTTTGGGGTGTGAATTTTTTTTTTTTGGCTCCTATATAATTATCACATTGAGCCTCATGAAAATACATTGTCCATACTTTTTTATCAATGTTGTTGCTATTGACTTCATCCCAAAAAATTTCATTGATGGGAATGGGGTCAAATATTAGAGCTTCAACAAGGTTGTCAGCGAAGACCTATTCTTTAATTTCTTCATAGGATACAAACTTGAGGTTGATCTCAGTTAAGAGAATTACACATTGTGTTTTTTTGATAAATAAATGTGTATGTGTTAACAAGTAATGCAGGGAATCAACATTAGTGATGGCATGTACTTTGGTGTTTAACATATAGTGTCACAATATTTTGGTGACAAACACCAGGGCTATTTTTGTTTCAATAGGAGTGCTTTTATAATCATAAGGGAGTAGAGTACAACTAATATAATAAATATCATGGTCAAAGTTGTTATCATCATATTGGGCTATCAAGGTGTTGAAATCATTTTTTGTATCAAATATATATAGTAGTAATTGTTTTTACATGAAAAGGGAATGAGGACTGATGGGTTGAGAAAATATTGCTTCAAGTCATAAAATTATTATTCGTAAGTAGTGTCCCATTTCAATGTAGTGTGGGTTTAATAGAACATTACACAAAGATATATCCTAGAAACTTACCAAAAGTGACAAAAAAATGCACTTGTGTGGGTTTAAATTGAAATTATATAATTGAATCCTATAAAATATGAGTCAAATATCATATTCATGGTTTTGACAATGTACATAATTATAAGAAATTCATATAGAAAATCCTCAGTAATGTTGTATAAGTAATCATGGAAGATATGTTTCGTGGCATGTTGATATGAATCACGCCAACATCCTTCAACCTAAAGGGCATAAATATCTAGCCAAAGTTACCCCATGAGGTTGTAAAGGAGGTTTTCTTCTAGTCATATGGGTTTATTATGATCTGGTTGTACCCAAAAAATCCATCAATAAAATATAGCAAGCCATAAGCTGTGGTTGGTTCAATAATCATGTTTATATGTAGGAGGGGGAAACTATCTTTAGGGAAATACTTTTTTAGTCTTAAAAACAAGTTTAAAAGTGGATCTCCCCATTTGGTTTTTCACCATGATGATATTGGATACCTAGTGTGGGTATTCCACAATGCGAAAAAATCCCCTATCTAAAAGTTGTTGAATTTCTTTTTTGACTAGTAAATCTATTTTAGGGTGCATCTTATGGATTTTCTATTAGACAAGCTTGACATTGTCAGATAACACAATGTTATGCATAGAAATAGATGGATCAATTCCCAACATATCATTAAAATTCCAAGTTAAAAGGTTAAGGAAACCCTATATATATATATATATATATATATATATATTTCAACACTTTATATGTCACTAAGGGTACTTGTTAGGATTACTAGGTGAGGGTCATTACAACTACCAAAATTAAAATATTTTTTTACTAAGCAAGGTAAAGTGGTATTCTATGTACGGTCAAGATGGAATAGTGTCAGAAGAATTGGGTATTTTTATAAAGGAGATCCCATATCGGCACAACTGTTTAAGTACAGATGCTAAATTAGCAAATTCATCCAAAGATGGGATCTCATGTGAAGCTCTTTCATCATTAAGATCGGTTATCACAATCTTAAAAACCTTAAGGGAATGCTTGTGTGATGTAGGAATGAATTTTGGGACTAGAAAGGGGTTATACAAATATTAGAGATAATATTACCTTGTACATAACAACCAACGATATGTCTAAAAATCCATTGTTTAATAAATATTGATAACCTTTCCGATAATGTTGATAAGAATGGGAAGTAGGGTGGATACAAAGAGTGAAGATGTCATCCATTTTTTTAGTGGAAAAATATTTAAAAGAGGTGGGATCATCCTTGATGGTATATAGTGTTATTTGATAGAAAAATTAGAGACAATAATGAAGGGTAGATAATTATTTTATTTACTCAATATCATTCATATTCATAAAATAAAAGAAAAATCTATTCTATATTATTACTTAGTAGTTAGTTATGATATGGTTCAAATCAAGGTAAAGTATTTTAAGCTTCACAAAAGGAAATCATTTAACACACCAAAAGTAAAATTTATTTATTTATTGCAAGTATTCTTCGTGAAGTTATCAATCTTCTTGGTATATATGCAACTTATAATTTCATGGTTTTAAAGGTTTACATTTTTTTAATTTTTTGTTTTAGAATTCCAAGAAGGTTTAACCTCTTATAGTTCTTCCTTGGGAGAGGTTTTATGTCGAAGTGCCTCTTCATACATTCCATAAACTATGACATCTTGCAACATTGGTTCCTTAATAAAGGAATCTTTCCCACATCTTATAGGAATGTCAAAGACAACTAAACATTTTCCCATCTTCTTCCTATCAGGAAGAAACAAAACAAGCCTCAAATCTTACATTTAATGGGTCTAGGAACATTAGGTTAATTCCTCTACTATGTCAACTAAACCTCTTGATATTATATTTTATATGTCAACTTGAAATTGTCACACAATAAATATTTATGAAAACTAAGGAAGCGGGAAGATACTAACTTCCAAGTTTGAGTGTGGAATAATGCTCTAATATGAAAAATGTAGTGAATGTGTAAAAATAGACCCACAATTTTTTTAATTTCTTTAAAACATAAACTTAGACTACACACAACACTTATATTAATAAAAAAATTATCATAAAATTGAAACCTTCACATTTCATTCAACATTCTTAATCATTAATATCTAATCATATATACATATTCAATATCAAATCAATTTACATTGTGTCTTTGAAATGAACCTAGCCAACTGTCTCATTTAATAAAAAAAATTCCTATAGGATTTGAATTTTATAAAGAGTATATGAGAAAGTAATATTCAAATTAATACTACAATTTTCTACAATGAGATAATTGGTATGATGATCCCATAATAGGTATAGTGGTATTGATGACCAAGGACCCAACCATGGTGAGAAGAACCTAATCCAATCCACCCCACCTTAATGATGAATCTAGAACATTACTATTCTCTAACTTGTAAATAATCATGTGTCTCCATGTCTCAACAAAAAATCATTCACACACACACACACACACACACACACACACACACACAAAGGATTGTAGCTATTGAAAAGTGTAATACTAGACATCTCATGAGGTAGTATCACATTTTTACCCTAAAGATATAAACCAAAAATTCTACCCGTAGTATTACAATGCATTCTCTCTAGGACCCTAGTTACGGTCATGAAGTGTAACTTAGTGTTATATTTACCAACCCACTTAGAGACGTATGAAACTAATATCAAGAATCTAACTCCACATATTTCATTGACAACTACTAGGTTAGCCTTGGAATTCATTACGAGGAATATCATGAAAAAACATTTTCACACATACTCCTTTGAATTGCAACATCAATACAAATAATAGATATGCATATCTAACAGAAGTTGGGTTATAGGTTTTATTACATAATAATTACCCATGAGAAAAAAGGGTCTTGCCACTTATGAATCATTAAACCCATCTTATACCCTTGGTGGCTTTGCTAAATCCTTTATAGAATTTTGTCGAATAAGTTTAATGATGATGCCAAGTACTCAAAAAATACAACTAGGTTTATTACATTATTACCTACCTAGAAGCACAATATACACCATTTAATAAGCACCATCATGTATAAGTTGAACTTTGATGGGGCCTCTAAGAGTAACCCTGGAATTGTAGCTGGGGGAGGAGTGATCCGGGATCATAAAGGCAGTTTGGTTGCTGCTTATGCTGGTAAAATGGGAATACAAACTAATCATTTTACTGAAGCATTATCCGATTTATGGGGCCTTAGAATTTCTCAGACTCATAGTTTCCAAAATATCACTTTGGAAGGAGACTCGCTTAATATCATTAATCATCTTAATCAGTGTTTGCCTCCAAGTTGGAACATCAAGGACTTCAGATTGGAATCCATAAGTATTTTCCAAACCTTCAATAATATTTGGATCAAGCATACTTACCGGGAGGGTAACAAGGTGGTAGATGCTTTGGCTACTTATGGCATAAATGTTAATCACATTATTTGGGATAATAGTGATCACATTCCTGAGTAGATTCAAAACAACATACAAGCAGATACTTATGAGCATGCAAATTCGGGGTAAGATAAATGAGCATTTGGAGTGAGTCTTTAAGAATAAGACTTTCACACATGCTGATAAGTTTAAAACAACACTTAAGCAGATCTTGACGGGCAATCAAGGATATAGAAAGCATAATGATGACTTAAAGTGGATTTATATGAAGATTAAAGCCACACATGCGGGAAATATCGTGCCTATCACAACTTTTAAACAGGTTTTTATGGATTTCCAAGTCCGCAGTAAGGATGATGATGATCTGGAGTGGGTTTCTAAGGGGGCTGAAGTTTACGCATGTAGGATTTCCCAGGTACATAGCAGCATTCATGCAGGCATTCATGGGAAGTGTTATGACAGCAACGGCTACACTATTCATCATTCCCATCGCGTGAGAAAAAATAGAGAAAGGTGGATTGGAAACTACATCTATTATAGAATTCCTCATAGGGATTTTGAAGATTATACTTTCAATCACTTAAGAATGGTGAAAATGGGAGGAGCCCCTTGTCAGATCGAGCCCAGCGAGGACCCAGAGTGGAAGAATAATGAAGAGCTTTGGAATCTTCTCAACCAGGGAGGCATCACAAATTTTATTGAGAAGATACAGGGTCACGACCAAAGCATTTCCGTGAAATTTTTGAAGGATTGGAAGGATCACAAATTTGAATATGGAAGACAAAAAATTTCAATCAATGAAGAGTTAATAGCCGAAGCAACAGGCCTTGGAATGGATGGGTACCACTTTTTTAATAAAAGGATTGATAGGGCTGTTGAGGAGAGGAAATTTGTTGAGGGAAATAAGAAACTGGTCTTCGTCATAGTGGGTTTGTAGGTAAACTCTATTCCTCCACCTTTTGATGAGGTCACCCGTATGATGGTGCGATACATCTCTTTGGAGGGGAGATTCGTCACAGTGCCCTCAAAACATCTTGTGTTCCTCAATCACTTCCGCAGAAGTTTCATGGTATGTTTCCCTCATTATCTACTTAATTCTCTTGAGCACTCCATTTTGGAGTTCCAAAAGCATACTCATGTGGTCCCTCTGCATCAAGGTCTCATCTTCTTGTTGCATAAACTTTGTCTTCTTAACTTTCTCGGCATTCCAACTTCCCCCATCTCTGTTCCATCTTTTCCCCTCACCACTGCCACTACCCCCATCTCTTCTCCTTCTACCCCCATCACCACTACTGCTACCCCTTTGCCTTCCTTCTCGGCTCCCCCTATCATCCCCCCCACCTTTGCTCCCACCCCCTTCACCTCCACTTCGACCAGACCTATAACTAGGTCTTCTAAAATATTGAACCTGGATACCCCTATTTCAGGGAACATTCCTCAGGACTTGGAGGTTGCTCATAATCTCCTTCATATTAGCAGCACTAGTTCACAAGAGGCTCACATTGAGAACTCCACAAAAAGGCTGGAATCCTTAGAAGTAGACATGTTGTTGTTGAAAGAAGAAGTTAAAAACTTGGCTAAGCAAAAAGGTAAGAGGAAGGAGGAGGAGGTTGATATTGACAATAAACAGGTGGAGGATATCTACAAATAACTGAACTCCCTCAACAACTGTCTAGGGAAATCCAAGACTCGCCATGACCATAATATGGCTATATTTAGTGCAATTGAAGAATTTATTGAACATCATGTCTGCAGCATCTCTAATCTCAGTGGAATACTAGCAACTCTTTGGGGTATGGAGAAGGAAAGCAAATAGACCATTCAACAGATAGATGTTTCTGACTCTACTCATATGACAAAATTGGCTATGTTCACCTCTTGGCAGACTATTAAATCCAGAATCACCAAAGCTGCCAAGAAGTAATTGTGGATCTGCGCTGCTTTTGCTACCTTCCTTCATGTTTTTTGCTTTTTTTTTCTATTTTTTGGCTGCTCTTATGCAGTGTTTGAACTGGTTTGATGTTTTGGGTTAACTACTCTTTGGTTACCTTGGGTTTTTATGTCTTATTAGGATCTTGATCCTTCTTGTTATGTTTTTCATTCCTATTCTGGCTTCTAGGCCCTCTTTCTATACAAGGGTATAGTCCCTTTCAAAAAACTATTTACCAATAATAAAAAAACAAAAATTACTCGGTACTTAGACAATTTATAATGACCCATATTTCAGAAGAATATGATCTATGCCTATAATTTCTTGAGGAAAACAAATCTTTTCTAATAGTCAACACAAATTCTTGAATAAATGCCATAGAAATGTTTAAAACACAATAAAACTTTATATAGAATTTTTGTAGACCTTAGGTGATTGAATTATGGTTTCAATTACTCTAAGGCCAAATGTTCATTTTCCAAGGCTTAGTTACCCTTGAACACACTTTCAAATTAATTTCTCTACAGCCAAATGTTCATTTCCCAAGGCCATTTTCCCTTGAACAGACATTCAAATTATTAACATAAGTATATAAATGAAACACTATTTATATTTTTTGTTTAAAAAAATTCTCATTTCTTAATGAATAGAAATGGAACTAAAATTTCTATCAAAAAATACTTTCTCTCCATCTATCCACTTTTTTACTTTTTGTGAAATGTTACATCATTAACTAGTTTTGTTTTAAGTTCTCCTTTGGTTATTGAGGTCAATTTTGAGATTTGTGATAAATGAGGTGTATTTCAAAATTCATTCCAGATCTATCTTAGTAGGTATTGAATCCAATTTATGCCATACCATCATGTGCACCAATCATGCGATATGTCATGATATCTCAAACAAAATGTTAGCATGTTTGATAAATTTACTATTGGCACTTATTGAGTTTTGAATAGATCAAAAATTGAATTAATGTGAAAATGAATATAAACATAAATATATAATTTATATATTATTTTCTTATAAATCATAAATCAATCACAAAAAATATAATAAGTCCAATGAGCCTAAAAAAAACAACATTTAATTGTCATACACTTTCTAATACATTGCACCTTAACTCAACAACTACCTGGAATAAGGAAATATTGTCATTTTGAAGTAAATCATTAAATTAAAGTGGAACTAATGGTATGATTTTATAAATTAAAAAAATTGGATTTAGGATTCTTAAAACATGATAATTAGGATGTGATTCAATTTTGACACACAAAACATACATAGAAAACAAGGTTTGTTGAAGCTACCAAAGAAATTGAGCACTCACTTGGTATGGGTTGTGACTAAGATCTAATTTGTAGAAGTATGAGGTGAATGAGATAGTGTATTTTTACTACTAATAAATATGTAAATATTGTTTATATTCACAACATGGGGTTCAAAAAGCTCCAACACAAGTTTTCCTTATTCAATTAGTGTTTACAATGTAATCTTATGTTTCAGGAAGGGAACAAAAACACAACATTATTCCAAACAAATTATAATAGATATTATAACAAAAATATAGATTAAATATAATCATTTGATTTGATTTCTATTTTTTTGAGATAATGAACACATTTTATATATTAGTTTGTGTATAAACTACATTTTAGACTATAAACAAACCCAATTAATGTCTTACAACTTCTAGACAACTATCTCTATCTAAAATATCCTAAATAAGTGTGTTCAAAAACAAAAAAATATCCCACTTAATTTTATATCTCAAGTGTAGGGATGTAAATGCATAAAATTCACACCACATGCTAAGAAAAACAAGACAATATTATTATTGCTATATCGAGCAAGCATTTTGATTTATTCAAACATACCCATATAACTTTAGGTGACTTGAGTTTCTCATAGTAAACCATAAATTATAAGTTCATGAGTATGTAAGGTTTTTACAAACATGATATCATGGATTATACATTAAAAACCACGAGCATTACCCAAAAGACTTAAATAATTAAAAATGTAAACAAAACTAGAATAGAACATACTGAATGAAATCACAATGCTTCTACCTACTAGATAAATAATTTTCGAACAATATGGAACAACTTTTAGAGCTATTGAAATTCCAAATAATAGAAAAAAACATATTAATATATAGACATACTCCATTTTCCGTCATTTCCGAAAATGAAATATGGAATCACAACTCATATACATGATAATATCCATTTCCAAATTATTCATAAAATGTTGTAAATAAAATTTGGGCATAATATATACATCGGGAGACTAAAATTTGGCATATACTTAGTATTTTAGAGAAATACACCCTATAGTTTCCCATTAATATTATCTATTCATTTGTGGATAATATAGGTATATATCTATAGACAAAACCCTAGAGAAAACTCTAGAGATTTCCCATGGGCTCATTTACATTTACACACAGTTTTTTGCAATTTAATTAAAATATTCCACAAAATACATCCAAATAATAAATTAATCAACCAAAAATATATAGAATGAAGGAAAATAAATTATTTAATGAAGATGGAACAGATTTGGCTCCTTATCTTTATTTATTTCTTCTTCTCTTCTCTTACTCCCAAATACCCCCTTTCTTTATTTTAGAAAAGTTATTAAATTTATTTAATATTCTCTAGAATCACTATTGTAGTCACAAAATCATGCACTTTAGACATTATTTATCTCGGTCTCAAACTACGTTTTAGAAATTTTTTGAGTGAATAAAGTACTAATTAAGCATCGTCTTTTGGCCATCTTATTTTACTTTATTTCGTCATTTGCTGACCGTTTGTACCCATATGCCCAGTCAACTTATTTCTCCTCACGTTATTTTAGCCTCAACAGGGGTGCCTAGATTAGTATTGGGGTGCCCATGGGAACCCTGGTCCCACTAGGGGTGCCCCAGTCCATTTTGCACTTTCCCACCTCTTTTATGGATCTTTCTAGTCATTTTAGATCTTTATCTTTCTTGTGGTCGGAATTTTCAGGGTTAATTACGAAATTAGATCATGTGAACCCTATAAATATAAAGTTATGAAACCATAATGAGGGACCTAGAATCATTCACTACTATCACTCACCTAGAGTTACATTCATCTATTGTATTGGAGATCACTTGCATCCACATAGCTCCATTATCAAGGCACAAGGCTAGGACATTTGCATCACACTTCATAGCGGGAAGGATTCTATTCTATTCCATGCACACATTCTATTACATTTTCTACATTTATCTATTTCTTATTACTTCATGAAGAGAAACTGGTGTAAGAGCACCTATGGAACATTATGCACACACTCACCAGAACTACATTTGGGTCCAAAATATAGTTTAGTGCTCAATTAATAAGTGATTGTTGTGGCAGCTGAGGTTAGTCCAACCAATTCATTTGTATATTTCTTTTTTAAGGTTTTTGATACTTATTTTGGTCCTTTGCAGGCCTTTTCATCACCTTGGATTATTGGTGACATCTTGCATGGGACAAAAAATCTAATGTGACACACAGTGAAGGTTCTAGATCATCTCCTAGCCCTATGAAGATTAGTTTCAAAGCTTTTTAACAGAACATGGCACTTAGATTGCAAACCAGAGCACTCACAGGAACCCTAGTCCCTCTTCAGGTGCTCTAGTCTAGTTAGATCCACTCTTTTTAGAAATTATGCACAATTGTTCCTACTTTTAATTTTTTCAGTCATCACTGTGACACTATCCTACAAGAATCTTCTATTCAGCTGAGTTCTTTCCTCTTCCTTCTTGTACACTAGGGTTAGCATTTCCTTTTTCATAGTTACTTAGATCATTTACATAGTTTCTTTACTACATTTATTTACTTTATTTACAGTTGTTCATAACATGGATTAACTATCCCCACATACATATATTTAGTCAATTTTATTTAATCATTCCTGGTGAACCCGAATGCTTTCAACACTTCCTTTTGATTCATGTCATCTCCTTCTCAACTCATGGCTTAATCTTCATATCCTAACTTTTCACCAACTAAGGTTTCAGGCATAGTTACTACGGCAATTTATTTCATGTGTGTGCGTACCCAACATCCTCCTCGCTTTGTTTCACATTGTGGCTGATCCAACCATTAATGTAGTTACTACTCACCATACTCATTCAAATCCTACCTACAACTCCACCCACATATTTTCCTCCACCCATTATCTCTAGAAGATCCCCCCACATACTTCTAAGGGCTATGGCATCATTGAAAAACTTAAAAATATGCACCTACTAAGATCTCTCTTTATAACTTGTTGCGTAATGGAACAGACATTTTTGTCCCAACACACTAGAAGCTACACTTCGTGTCATCCACATAGAAAGTGATAAGTCCACAATGTGGTGGCCTTTTCACATCGTATATAGTCTCTTTGTAACCTACCTCATGTTATATATTTCATTGATGAGGATCAGTCACCTTTTTCTAAAAGTCAATCCGTGTGCTCCTTTTCTTATTACTACTGTTATTAGCACTACTTGTATTAAAAAGAGTTCCTCATTGATAATGGATTAGCCATTAATTTATGCACTTACTCACTTTTAAAGAAATTATCTATGAATGATGATTTAATTTCTAATAATTCTACCACTCATTCGTAATTATGAATCTACCACTCACCCATGTCTAGGTACTGTCTCATTACATATATCGTGTTGGGCTTAAGACTATTCTCACTTAATTCTATGTTATCAACGTCTCCTTTCAGTTTAATCTCTTGTTAGGAAGGCCTTGGATTCACGCAATGCATGCAATCCCATCTACTTTTCATCAATGTGTTAAGTTTTTGCATGATGGTTATGAACATACCATCACCGTTGATCCTGAGCCATGCAAATATTGTAGCATAGATCTCATTACATCTATGTGCATACCACCATCACAATGCATTCCATATAACATTATTGGCACATATGACATTGGTTAATCTAGCGCTTCACAGTCTCCTTGTACCACTTACAACGCTTTAGTTATATCCACTCACACAATGGCTATTATTTCACCTACAATATCAGTTCCTACTAGTGTTCCTTCTCAACCAATTATGGAACCCTCTACAACTCCACCTGAAAGGAACGATAAGAAGATTATTCCAAGTCAACGATCTCAGATGATAATAGCTACACCACATTATGATGTGTAAAACAAAAGATTCTAAAGATACCATGATGATGGAAGTTGACGCTATCATAATCCATAATGCATCAAGTACATTACAGATAAAATGACTTGAATTATTACACCTTTACGTAAAGATGATACATATATCGAGGAGGGAAGTGCAACACTACCTAAATCAGTGGTGAATGAACTCCCAGGTGAACTGATACTGGTAGTTAAGTTACACTCTAAAATACTAGTAATCTAACTCCACATTATTGTACTGAGAAGCTAACTCATACATTTCAACGCTATTTAAGCTAACTCCACACAACTGGGTTACACCTAAGCAAGCTAACCTCAACAAGTGTACATGCACATTATCCTAATAAATAAGACCTAAAAGGATAACATAATAACCTACACTAACGACCCTACATCGTAAGCATAGCTTAGGTGGGCATGAAAAAGAAGGCGATAGGTCTCAGCATACAAGGCCTGATGGCATTTTACCACCACGTCATTCACCACATCTCTAACATGGGAAAATTAGACACTACGACATCTTATGGCTACCCAAAATCAATAATAACTGAAAGTATTTTTGAGCAAAAATCCCTCAATGTAAGATATCCACTCACACTTAGACATTCTTGGCTCCAAAAACTCATACAATGTTACAATTGAAGCTCATGGTGCACACTGTGGTACTTACAATCCAACTATGCCTTTTGAACACTGATCAAACTATTCACTAATGATTCTTCACCGGAACAGCTCCCCCACAAGAGAGATCTGTCGACATGCACAAAAAAAGTTGCCCACTGATCAACTTTACAGATCCAAGAATATCTCAACAAATAAGAGGTGATATGAAATTTATAGTACTCATAGATACAAGAATGTAACTTACCCAAAATTCTTAGGACGATCGGGCTTATCAGACTCGAACATTGCATCCACAAGTGATCACATTTACCCTCCCAAATTTGGGCACTTTATGAATTAAGTGCATTTTGTAAACTCTTCCATTATGATCAAGTAATATGTACTTTTTACAACTTAAGTGAAATATACTGTATAAAAATTTCACCAATGCGTAGATCTCAAAATAATACACAAGTTTCAATTAAAAATATGCACCTTAATCTGAAGCTACTGGATTCCAAAAGTTATGAGCTCTAGAAGTGTTTTAACTATCTAAAATAATATGGGTTAATGCTGATACTTTTTTTAAAAAGTACATGTGACACCCAAATGTAATCAAAGGGTAAAAGAGTGCATCCACATGATTACATGCTTGTAAACCAAGGGATAAAGCTTTTATTTGCTCAAAATCTTCTAAAATGTCTAGAGGGTAAAAGAATGCATCTAGAAGGTACATGCTTATATCCAACTGGATAAAAGAGATACACTAGAGGGTGTAGATCTTTGCATCCAGTGGATAAAAGACTGACATCCAAAACTAAAATATCTAGAGGATAAAATAATGCACCCAGTAGGGTACTAAATCTACAATCCAGTGAATAACATAGACTTTACACTCCAAAACTGAGCTTATCTAGAGAATAAAAGAATGCATCCGAAAGGTACGCAGAAGTATATCCAATGTGATAAAAGAATGGCACCCAAAGTGGTATCACAATCTGCGTCCCAGTGGATAAAATGGCTACATCCAAAATGCCTAAAATATCCAGAGGGTATAAATAGTGCATCTGAAAAAGTACACTCTATATATCTAAAAATGGATATGAAAGATATGCACCAACTTCCCTTGTATAGATCCATGCGCCTGGTTCGATAAAAGAAGTGCATGGAAAAACCGAAATACCCAGAGGGTAAAAGAATGCATCTGGAACGTACACGCTTATATGCTAACTGGGATGGAAAGAATGCACCCATACGGGTACATGTCTGCATCCATATTTGACTGTCATCAGAAACATGGTACGACCATTTACAGTCGATTCTATGAAATTTTGGCACCTTCTAAATCCAATGTTGCACTCTGTTTAATGCATAAAAATGAATGTGGCAGAAAATTGCTCAAATCCTTGTTTGCAAAGAAAAACTTACAGATGGATGTCTACATCATTTATTGCTCTGATACCATAGAGCACAGAGAACTATTTATATAGGCCAGATTGTTCCAAGTCACGATCTCAGATGATAATAGCACACCACATTAGATTTGTAAAACAAAAGAGCTTAAAATACCATAGGTTAATGGTTCAAAATCCATCGGTAATCCATAATGCTTAATGGCAGTGTACAATAAAATGACTTGAATTATTCAATAAGAAAGATGTCCCACTTATCTTGAGGAGGGAAGTGCAACTGGACTAATGGTTTAAATCAGTGGTGAAGAACTGCCCACTAACTAATACTGGTAGTTAAGTTGGACTCCATATTGGACTAGTAAGCTAACTCCACATAACTGAGAAGCTAACTCAACACAACTATTGTAAGATAAATCCACAAAACTGGGCTTACACCTAAGTAAGATGGCCCCAACACAGTTTAGGGCTAACACAAGTGTAATAATTATCCTAATAAATAAATAAAATGATAAGATAATAACCTACACGTAACATCCACCTACGTTTGCCATGCTACCAACATCCTTGATAATTATATATGGACATGATGTTGTTTGCACCAATGATTCTAAGGTTTTTGATGACAAATTTGATGAATACATTGAACTAAAAATGGATGAAGCATTGTGACAAGCTTGATTTTACCCCTCTGGGTGTAGATGATTCTTATTTTGCAAGGATAACTAATAAACTTGGTTGGTTCCCAAGTGAATATTGCAGGTTTAAGACCCCTAACATTTACTAATGATGGTGAATAATTATAACGGGGATATAAAATTTGACCATAGTTTTAACTATTATATTCAAAATGAAATCTGGCTCCACGAGGTGGCAATCTTCACATGCCTCTTTTTAGGATGCACCATTATGGCAATCATATAGGATCATCTTCACGGTGGCTGACACATCCCCTATCGAATCTAAACATGCTTCGAAACTATCTTGCTACACACAACCAACTTTGGCTTATGGCTAACGAAGACCGGAGGTCACAAACTCAATGAAATTTTACGAACCAAATTCATTGCACTATATCGTCTATCATTTCTATGTTTCACACTATGACATCTTATGGCTTATGTGTCTTTCATCTATTGGTCTAGGGTTGACTCACACTTAAGACCTTAGACTTTGACCAGTGATTATATTTGTGGTATAATAGACACTCATCACTCTTTGCTCACATTTCAGTATGTCTTTCAAAAATATTTCTATCCATAATGATTCTTCTCCTTCTTATGCTCCAAATATCCCTCATTGACATGTTCACAGTTTTCCAGGGAATCACCTTTACATGAGTGAAGAATCCTTTGCAATTAATGTCTACACACTCTCCACCGTAATTGGTTCCTATATGACCCTCCTCACTTCTATAGCTTATCAAGTTTCTGATGCTACCCCGAGTAGGTTTCCATCATGACAATGATGATCTCCTTGATAGTGCCACATAGTCCTTTTCTTTATCATACACTTAGGGGAGCATATACATCTTAATACATCTCCCCACACTGTCATATTAACATAGGTGTACTTACATCTCACTTTTTGCATTCACACATAACATCATCTCATATCCTTGCATAAGTATATTCATCACACATATCTAGCATTTTCGTTACCCGATGACACACTCTTTTACTTTAGTTCACACTTGACTATTGAGGGCTTACCACACATAAACCCCACACACTGCACCATACGAATTACACATTACATCTCATCACATATTACGCCTCATACGCCATACATTCTACATTCACTCTACAACATTTTTACATTTTTACATTTATACACCATACATCATGTTAGTCATCATTATTTCATACACCATTATCTATGCATGCCTTCCATCCTACACTACTGTCCTATTTCATACTGCATAATTTGGTTATATACATACCTTACATACCATTCATTTGGACCATGCACTTTCACACATATTCTACATATTCATACTAAACTTCATCCTATATGAGTCTAACAATAGCATCATCTTACATACTACATTACTATTTCATCTATTTTACACATTCTACACCTCTAGCATTCAGATTCTACATATCACAGACTCACACATTCTATTCACCTTGCATTTTAAACTTTCTACACATATTTCATTTGCATCCCACACATCACAGTATTTACACGTTCCACTCATCACATGGTTGTATTTCACCTATTACTATATCATCTTCTACGTGCTACTGCACTCACTACCCGATGATGCACTTTAGTCCCTCGGTCCATACTCGATTGTCTGAGGATTTACAAATCAAGTGGACCTTACACTTCATCACACATTTACTATTCAACCTTTCAACATGTGACAATACTAGGCTAGTGACATATGATTTAGGCAAAATCCTCACTTATTCTATCATTTTGTAGTGGTATACACCTTAGGTTACATCACCACTCCATCTTTTCATCTTGTAGTGATATACGCTTAGGGATAAATCATCACTCATCTATTCATCTTACAGTGATATATACACTTAGGATAAATCATCACTGTATACATTCAATCTAGGTCGTGATACATGCTTCATCTATAGGGTTCACGTACACATCTTCATTAACTCGGTCTCATCATCACTACATCCATACACATTCATCACAATGCGCATTAGAAATAACACACACTTTAGACCATTTCCTGATGATGCATACTCTCATTTACGGTTCGTTCTTGACTAATGAGGGGGAAAACAAAAATTAACCTCACTATATATATTTCCATCCACTCAGGCGGATATGTGGCTCCTATCACTTCCATTTGCACATTCCATTCCATCCATTCACAATATACTACATATTATGGTTATCTTTTATTCTTGCTTACTTTTTCTTGCTCATGGTCAATCTCTATTATACATGTTAGTTATCTTACTTGTATGTCATTCATATATATCATACACACATACATGCATTCATGCCTTTATCTAGTTGTTATTACGAAGATATAGATCTCTTGCACACAACATGGATGCTCTAGCCTTCTACCCTTCCTACACTAGTCATTAAGGGAAATCCACATTTGTCTCTCACATGTGTAATATTGTCTCATTTTGTACTTAGCACTTTACATTACTTGGTTATACACATTTTTGACATACAAGTTATCTTTCTAACATGCTAACGAGGTGCTTCATGTGCGTAACATTTGGTCATGCAAGGATATATGTTCTCCCATACTTTTTTGTTACATTGTTTGTTATTGCCTACTATTGTTTGTGAGTCTTGCCCTATGTTTGGTGTGCACACTTATGCTGTATTTGTTTACAGCCATGATGGCCTTACGTGTCTTTTGAAATCGTGAGTGGTGTCCCATGTTTGTAGTTTACTTTATGCAGCTTACTTTTTATTCTTGCGTGATTACATTACTAAATTTACTTGGTATCTTTTAAAATTGTTTGTGCAGCTTATACATTTTTTTCCATATACATGCATGTTTGTTTACACTTATCTTTAGCTATCCTTCTTGTTTGTGTGTGCCTTGGTTTTTACCAATGCACTTTGCAAGGTTACAATGTACATGTAGTTGGTCCTCTTTTGGGGTCTGTATTTCTCCTATCAGTGACAGTCGCATGCAACCCCAAAGATGGGAGGCATAATTTAGGGGTTTTTACGTATTAACATAGAGATATTCTACACTTGTTCAGTTCAGTTATTTACAACGTGATTTGGTTCAGAGCATTCTATGAACCCCATACATAGTGGATTTTATAGGACATGGTGTCCTTAGCATTCTAGGAAGCAGTTATAGGCTTGGAGGTTATAGTGGATGTATGCCTTTCTACACTAATCCAGCCAATGGTGTTGGATCACCCAAAAAAATTAGGACAGTCACAAAGATCTCTTCACTTAGATTCAGGGAAGTAGTTAGAGCTTGGAGGACACAAATAATTTCTCCTCCCTACACGTATTTAGCCAAGGTGGTGCATGAGATTGCCAAAAAAAACTGTACAGTAAAGGATAATCCTTCTACAATCTCTTTCTCGAAATGGATTAGGTGCACATGTTCCATTTACACTTTATATGTTTACATATTTTACACAATTTTTTACATTCATATGCATGTGTCTTTTACATTTTGTTTTTACACATACATACATATGTATTTGAATAATTGGTCATTTTCTCCTTACAGGTCCTTTGACCATATGCAGATTTAAGCAATCAAATGCAGGAAACAACAACAACAAACATGTCAACAACAACACTTCATGAAAAAACATGTACTATAATATCCATTTAGGTACATCAGACACTACGTAGCAACTACTCACGTATTTTTCCCTAGGTTCACTCTCATCACTTTTTTTCTTTACACATTTTTCATCTTTGGTTTCCATGATCCTCTATCTTTTTCTCATTCCATGATCTATCTAGTCCTTTAGCACATTTCTACTACACTCTTCATGGACATCAAGTACATGTTTCTATGTACTTTGTGTTACTAAGCTTTCCACTCACCAACATAATGTGGGGGAAAAATGTAATCACAAAATCATGCTCTTTAGACATTATTTATCCTGGTCTCATACTACTATTTAGAAGGTTCTTGAGTGAAGAAATTACTAATTAACCCCCATCCTTTGGCCATTTTTTTATTTTATTTCAGCATTACCAACCTCTTTCACCCATATGCCTAGTCAACTTCTGTCTTCCCATGTTATTTTAGCCTCAACTAGGGTGCCTGTGGGTGCCATGGTCCCACCAAGGGCACCCCAGTCCTTTTTTTACTTCTCTTACCTATTTTTGGGCTTCTTTCTAGCCATTTAAGTATCTTTATATTTCTTATGGTCAGGACCTTTTTCGGGGTTAATTATGAAATTAGATCAAGAGAACTCATATAAATATAAATTTATGAGACCATAATGAG
The DNA here is from genome assembly GCA_019776745.2 of Taxus chinensis. Taxonomy (NCBI): domain Eukaryota; kingdom Viridiplantae; phylum Streptophyta; class Pinopsida; order Cupressales; family Taxaceae; genus Taxus; species Taxus chinensis. Next base: position 149,655,819 of record CM034148.1, read on the forward strand.
GGATCTAACATTATTCACTACTATCACTCATCTAATAGTTTCATCCATCTATTACATTGGATGATCATTTGCATCCATATAGCTCCATCATCAAGGCATAAGGCTAGGACATCTGCATCACACTTCATATGGTGTAGGGATTATATTCTATTCCATGCACACATTCTATTACATTTTCTACATTCAAATAGTTATCACTCACTACTTCACAAAGTGTGACTGGTCACAAGAGCAACCTAGGGCATGTTCATGCAAACACTTACACATAAAACTAACTTTGGGTTTGAGATGTAGTGCCAGGCTCAATCAGTAAGTCCACCATTATGGCAGTTGAGTTCAATATGTCTAATTCATTTGCATATTTCTTTTTTTAGATTATTGGTATTTTGTAGGCCTTTTCATCACCTTGGATTATTGGCAACATCTGACATGGGAGAGAGAATCTGATACAACACACAACAATGGTTCTAGATCATCTCCCATCCCTGTAAACATCGATTTCATAGTATTTTACACAGACCAGGGCATCCTAAATTGTAGACCAAAGTGACCACAAGCATGCCCTAGTTCCTCTCCAAGCACTCCATTCTAGCTAGATCCTCTAGACCCATCATTTTTGGTACTTCTGTACATAGTCATTCCTCCTTCCGGATTTTTCCAATCATCACTACGACATTCTTCTGCGAAGCATCTTCCATTTAGTTGAGTTCTTTCCTCTTCCTTCTTGCACATTAGGGTTAGCATTTCCTTTTTCATAGTTACTTAGATCATTTACATAGTCTCTTTACTAAATTTATTTGATTTATTTACAGCTATTCATAGCTTAGATTAACTATCCACTTACTACATAGTTAGTTAATTTTAGTTAATGAACTATTAAAAACCATGATTATTTCACCCAAACACATGCATATAATATAAATTAATGAAATTTAAAAATAAATACGCAACACATATTTACAATTTGGGTTGCATTACTACCTATTTTTACTAAGATTTTTGGCTTGAATTTTCCACTATACCCATACATATCTCCCAAAATGAATCACTTTAAAACACTAGCTCTCTAGGATTTTATAAAGACAAGTATATATTATTAGGGTTTTGATACTAGTTATCTAGCTAAAGATTAAGTTGGATTTAATATTAATAACATAAGCCAATAACTTTATTTAAAGTATGTCTCTAGAAATAGATCAAACATTATCCATGAGTTATATTAAAATTACATCTTAATCACATACAATAGTGTATAATTAATTAAATATGTTAATACACCCTTAACATGTACTTAAATGAAAGAAGGATGGAGGAATACCAAAACTATCCCTTCTTAATAAAACCTTCCTTCACATCCAAAAGTTACTAAAACTAAACAAATAATGACTCAAGAAAGGGTTTTTTAAGATGTTTAAATTGATTATACATTTAAAAAAATAAATATCAATGACCTTATCTTATATGATCAATTTCTGAATAAAATTGTACATATGAAATTTAATGTGCTATATACTTTGGTACTCCTCTGAGTTACGAAATATGTGGATATTAATCTAATTAACATACCAAAGTGTTATGGGTTGGGTAAGCAAGAATATAAACTTGAAAATCATGCATCTAATCCATATCGAATCAAGCATAGTAGACAAAAATGGTGTTTTTTACTATACTAATTCACATGACTTACCCCAATAATAAGTGTGTATCTTGTAGTTAACTTATGATTTTCTAGATTTCCTACTAATATTTGATTCATGGACCTTATAGTAGTTTCTACTACTTATTCCTAACTATGTAGCGAAGGAAGCCACCATAGTAAGAAGAATGAGGAAACATTCTCATAGTATGGTAGTGTAAAGTAACCTTATGAGTGAGAATCAACATCTCAAACACAATTTACTTGAGGCGATTCTTTCAAAAATAGATCATTAGAGGCTAATATAGTTTCTTGAGACAATAAAATAAAGAAACTTCAACATAGAAATAAACCTAAAAGATAATAACATTATTGAACTAAGTTCTATGTTAGAAGAATAATATTTGAATTATATACTTAGTGCGTATTCGTCATCATTTAAAAAAATTCAAGATGAAAGACAATTTAAGCCACACTTAGACCCTTTCTTAGAAAAGATGAAAAATATTAATCTTGTAAATTTTGACACTAAAGGAAGAGGAATTAAAGCTAAAGTCTAGTTGATCAACATGGAGATGTAATTTTAATTAGTATATGTTAATTCAAATATAAAGGAAAAATCGTCATTGTGATGGGACCACATTTTTGAATGAAAAGATTAAAAAAATGTCAAAACTAACCAAGCAAAAATTTGAGAAGGATTTTTGAAAGGAGTGTCTTTATGCCCAATATTGAGATCAAAAACTTTCAAACTTCCATTAATTTCACCAATGAGGAAGTATTTTGGAAAGATATTTGTGGTGATAAATACTTCATGCATAAAAAATCCCACACAATTTATATCCTTACATATAATTTAGGTTGTGAGGTATTTTTGCTCCCTCTAAATTGGAATAAACCTTTGAATATCATCCATAGTTTTTAGTTCCTTTTTGTGTAACCTTATAAAGTACATGAAGATATGAGAGAGGATTTCCTATAGTGACATGGACACCATCCTCCACATTGTCATCCCATATGGGACTGGGATTTTTGGTCAATATAAGAATTTTAGGCTCAAAAGTTTTAGATTTTAAACTGGTCACCAAGCAAAAGTTAAAAGGAATCGGCAAACCAATGGAACTAAAAATGGAAGAATAAATTTTTACACCCTTTAGGGTGTAGTGCCCAAAAATTCTCATGACCAAAAAGCAATTCAAAAACAACTATTTCTTCTTTCTTTTATAACAACACTCAGGCTCAATTGTTACTAATCAACAACTCAAGGTACACTTACAAAAAGATGGGCCCACTCACACAACGAGATACGAAATATAATTAACACCAAATGTAAAGATAAATCACACTACTAATTCTACCTATGAGACTTGCATGGGTGGATATCATCATTTTAGTTCTACCATTTATAAATCCCCTAAGGAATCATGGCTATACTTTAGTTCCTCCAAACATAAACATAAAATATAATATATCAATATATACTTATACCTCCACTAAGATTAGCCATGAAATCCCTAGGTTCCTCCAACCAACAACATACATAATCCCCTTATTCCTTCCTTCACTAATGAAACCTTATCCCTCCAATAAATATTGATATAATCTCACCTCAACATAATGTAACTTACATATAAGAAGGAAAACATAATACAATTTCACATATGCTCAAAGGAGCTAATCACAAACACATGTAAATATTACTAGAAGAGAGAGAGGAATGGGTTACACACACACACACACACACACACACACACACACACACACACACACACACACACACACACACACACACACACACACACACACACACACACACACATGATTACATTCTCATTACCATTAGCTTACTTGATTAGTCATTAATATGTGAATAGTTTAAAAAAACATAGTTATGTAATATTCTTATTTACAAAATTTCCATTTTATTAAACCATCTTCTACACAAAAGCATTACAATTCAATTAGTTATCATCTTATTACAATTAAAATTCACATTTAATTATTTGAGTGAAAGCATCAAGAGGGGTTCATGAGAATGATATGTTTGTGGATGATTTTTTTCTAGAGGAGGAATCTTTACCTTCCTCTTCCATGCACAACCAATGAGTATGAGGAGCGGGAAGGGAATATAAATTACTAGAGTATTTTATGGAATTGTAGTTTTAAATGATCATGATCAATCATTGTATGATATTATGGCACATTGATGAGCATTGTACTCGTTTTGGTCTAAAACTGATAATAAAATATACCAATGTGTCCTCTACATTCATCTCATATGATTTTTATCAATGTTTACCATATTATTTAAGTTTATTTTATGAATTTATATATGTTTTAATTATTGGGGATTTTTTTTTTAGTTTTGTCGAGTCGTGTGTTGTAAGTAGAATTTTTAAGTTGCTAAGTTATTGCTGAGTACAAGTTTTTTAACTATGATTTTTATGAATCCCTATGAGTTGGTTTTTTCAATGTGACAAATATTAAGTATCATATGAAATGTCTAGTTCATTGAATACTCTTAATTTATGCATGATACTAAATTTGTGTGGTTATCTCTTCAAATTTCACAAGTCATTTTTTTTTTGACTTAGTGTGGCATGCATATATAACCTGGGTGTTGTTATCTTGCCAATTGTTTTGAGTCTATATTTTCTTATACCTATGTATCTTTAGCCAAATTGTTTTACAACTTCCACATGCTTGTAGTTCTATTGCTTAATTTTGTATTTAAATTCCTCTTAAATTAAAGTTAATAAATCCAAGAGTGAATATGGAAAGGTTGTGGATATATACTGGATGTGTTTTTTTTGTTTGCATGAAGATTTAAACTTAAATTGAAAATCAAATAAAGTTGATTAATTTCTAATGCCAACTCAAGATGTTTAATGCATGGTGGAATGTAACTTGTTGGATGGGCTTCTTAAACATACTTAGAGTTGTTTTTGTTGGTCACATTAATTTTTTAAATTAATAAAATTAAATCTTATAGATAGTTGATTTTTAATGCCTATCAATGTAACTATATTAATGAGGAAAGCTATACAAAGAGGTTCATTTAAGAAGAGGTTTGAAGGCATCTTAACCAATATCTAGTAACAAGAATTTATCACTATAGAACTAGAAATGTTAACATGGGTGAAGTAGGAAAGCATGAGAAATGTCTATTAATAGTATAAATTTTTTGAGATTCTTGGTAGACATGGTCCAAACATAGGTGTCAAAAGAGTATTCTTTTCTTGTTAGGGCTCATGACTATACGCCATTGTTATATGAGTTTAGACATATAAGGTTTTGACATTTTTCATAGTTGTAGATAACTTCAACCTTATCACAATAGGTATATTGATTGACCAATAAGACTCTCGCTTGATTTTGAGTTTTGCTATATTTTAATCTTTCCTGATGGCCTTCAAAATTTTGTTTCTAAATGTGATAGAAATATTTGTTTCACTTGTTGGTCCTAGTAATATTGAACATTTAAACCATAAAAGTGCATTGATTATGTGGACATGAATTCTACAATGGTAATGGGGGTGATGGTAGAGTGTAATGCAGTGTGTGTTCACATCAATATCCATTCTTAAATTCGACGTCCATTTGACTATAGCATTGAACTTTAACCTTATATTTACATCCATCCTCACCATTATTTAGAAGGGTTTTGTTTTTCTTTAGAGGAATCCATATAGTGTAGTTTGGATACTACTTTTTTTTTAAAATAATTTTTTGGTTCCCGACAAAATTATATAGTTGTAATGACACCATTTACGTCTAGTCGACGGGGAAAATCAATAGAAAATGTAGTAGAGTTATTAATCAGTGTGATATGATAAAATTCAAGATAAGAATGTAGTGATTGTTATCTCTCAGCGTATTTTGGATAGATGTTTATAAGTATTTGTACTATAGGATGACTTTCAGCTCAAACAAATTTTCTATGCTAGAATAACTGTTCACTATAGGAATACAATAAAATAATAGGAAATGTTATGTCTTTGCATTAGTAAATGAATATGAATGAAAACATATGACATTGCATTTACATTGGAAACTAGGATTATGTAATGTAGGGCTTCTTTAATTTTAAGAAGGAATGGGTAATTGCATGCAAGATGTATTAGGGGTTATCCCTATTTGGATGTGGTTTAGTTTTTAAGTCCAAATTTTTTTAAAAATTCTTCAAAAATGAGGTTACCTTAAGATCCACAATAAAAAAGAGTATCAATTTTAGTATGTGTATATGTTACCCTAAATTTGTTGAAAATCACATTTTGTTTCCTTCCATGCATATATTTAGAATTAGAAGTATGAGAATTAGTAGTAGACAAGTAATAAGATGACTTTGTAAACCTATGGCCTATTCAAAACTAGTTAGATGTGTTGAATAAATTAAAGTGGCATTGTCAGGTTATTATGGTAGTGTGGATTTTGGACTAACATAGTTGAACTTCGATAACCTTTTAAACTTAAAAATAAAGTACTATGTTTTCTTGGTTTTTTTGAATCAAAGATATTGGGTGTGATATATGATATATGAGTAAAGGTTCAAGCTATGGAAAATTATAAGACAAAACTAGTAATTAATTGTGGTTTATATAGGAGATACTTACATATTATATTGCATATTGTGTGCACACTTATAGACAATGTTGTTAGCTCTAGTCATCACCCTTTTTGTTAATTTTTAGTGTTGCATGACCCTACATCATTAACCCTATAGAAGAGAGCTAATACAAGTGTTAATTTGAGGATCGGGTGGAGAATTTTACCTAATTTATGGATAAGTATAGAATTTGAAGTGGAACTCCACCTAAAATGGAAATTTTTTATTTCTCTTTTGTTATTTCTGATGCTCATGAGTAGCTTTGTGCACATAATTATGCATAAATTTTCAATCCTTCTATAAAAATACAATTTATTACCCTCTATTAACTCATTTTTTACTAGTTTCCTTAGGGGTACATTTTCATGTTTGGATTAAATATTTTGAACATCATGGAGAACAAGGTTGATGATGTTAATGAACATTTTGGTACGCTATTGTTTTCTTTTCTTAATTTACTCATAGTTATAAATACAGTCGATGTTGAACTTAGTTAGGGTTCAATAGAACATGTATGGGATAAAATTACACATGAGAGGATGTGACACCCTTGAGAGTTTGATATCCTTACCCTTACAATGAATTCAAGGGAAGTCTATTCATAGGGTAGGAGATGTTGTACCCACCAGTTGCCCACTCTATTTTTTATCAAGCTGACTCAATGTAATATTCGTGATTAATTTATTAGAACTTATTATTCCTAGTGTTATTTAATTTGGATATACATTATTTCATCGTCACATTATCATTATGTGTTAACTTCATGCCATGTTATTGTATTATCATATGAGTTGATCATGATTATATCATTAGTATCTTATTTCAGTATGATGTTATGGATCTCATGGATTGTGAGAATAGAATTTTTCTTGTATTAAATGTAAATTGTGTCACATATGAATTTCAATGAATTATAATAACATGTATAATAGATTGATTCTTTTGTACTATTTGGTTGATTAGATGTGTGCATGACTTGATTTCTTGATATGTGGATTATTGCTTTGTGTAGTTTTTTCTATAGAGCAGGTATGGTGAAATTACAATTGAGTGTACATGTGACATGTTTACACCACATGAAAATGTGGGTTTCTGATTTAACAAATGTTGAAAATAAAAGATAAATTATAATTTCAGAGTCACAACGAAATAGATATTTAATAAAGTATATATATGACCTAAGCAATAAGCAATTAAATTTTAAACCCTAAGTGTAAGACAAAGAGTAACTTAATTAGCTAATTTCACAATAATCCCAAAGCTATCATGAGCTAGAAAACTGATGGAACAAGAAGGTAGACTATGTGTTCTAAGAAAGGTTACAAAGGCTATGGAATGGGGTGAGAACACTCAAGAACCCCAAATCTTTGTGCAAAACCGATCAATTGATCATCAGTCAAGAAGTAAACAAGGATTCCTACTTTGCATGTATTAGTTTGAAGCAAACAAGCAATCTTAACAAATATAATTACCCTCTATTCTTAAAAGCTTAAGTAAATGAGCCTAATAAGGATCTAAGCAATCATTTAATGCTTCAAGAGAATGGGAACTCGCCATTAATGGCTTCAAGGCCAATGGTTCCTCTCATTTACTCCATGTTGTGTGGTGAAATGTAAAAGATAAAGACAATAGCTAATTAAAATGAAATAAAACTCCTAATCCTAGCAATAATACTATAGTTATGTTAGAGGGAAGAAGTGTTCTTGTAAATGAGAGGGGGGTGGGTGGTCGGGTTTGGTGGTAGTGGATATTTATAGTTTTATATTTGGGAATGGGAGGATGTTTGGTGCATTGGGGACTAAAAGGGAGTCAATAAGCTAATTATTAAGTAAAAGTAAGATTTGACTAGGTTTAGAAGAGGTTGATCATGATTTAGGGTAATTAACCTAGGTTAGACTAATTAATCTTGTTTAGAGAGAATTTAGGGTTTTGGGAGAGTTCTTAAAGGCCTAATCAATCCAATGAAATGGATTGATAGTCTAGGAAGCTAATATAAGTGGTAAAGAAGAGGATTTAAGCCAAGAAGAGGCTATAATAGCCTTTTTAATTGACTTATAAGAGGGATTAGACCAGAAGAGTGTCGTAAAAGGGGAGTTAGATAGATCTAACTGACAATGTGTCGTCAATTTGTGAGGAAGAGAATATTTAGTGCAATAATAGAGATAATAGTGCTTTCATCAAACTACAGGTGTCTACATTTGCCCCCTTTTGGGGTGACGTAAGCTACGTCACTTCAAAGAAAGTAGATAAGTATAAACTAGTAGAATTTTTTTGAAGGGGTAGAAAAAATATTTATAGGATGAAGGTAGGATGAACGATGCCCCCTCGAGTGTTGTTTAGGTGATAGAACAACTTGATCGAAGATTGAAAAGAGAACAAAAGGAAGAAAAAGTGCAAGGAGGAGATGAGAAAAAGAACAAGAAAATGGGATATTAAGCTATCCGTAAACCAGTGCCAACAACTTTTAAATCATCATTTTGCTGTAGAATCCTCATCATCGGCCCTTATTAAGATGGTAAGCATACGACGGAAGTGTAACCTGACATTGAAAAATCCATGATACAAACAACTATCCATTACTAAAATAAAAACTCCATTGCAACATATAAACATGCAATGTAATACGAGAAGTAAACAAACTTTTTTAACGGAAAGAGTACAATCACACACACCTCTCAAACCAATAAAGTTCAAGATAGTTGCACAAATATTTTGTTATCAAGTTGTAATCCCAAATGTTTGATAAATGAAAAGGGACAGGACCATGCCCGAAGAAATTTTATATTTGCAAGGGAAAAAAACGATGGAGGACAATTTCATCCAATGAAAAGAACTGTGCGAGATGAAAATAGTCCAGGCCAACTGATAATGTCCCAGAGTACAGATGCAGTAAAAATGTAGATTTTGTAGATGATGAAGATCAAATGAATCTGTGTTGTTGTTTCAAAATTTTTTGAAAATGTTAAGCAAGATCCGCGATGAATGCCATGAAAGACGAGAACAATTTCAGCTTGCTGGAAATGAGCTGTGTACCAATTTTATTCATTTTCGAAGTGTTTATGTGATTGTTTTTTTAGAGGATTTTATAATTTTTAATTTTGCTCAGTCAGAAGAATTAACAGCTAGGAGGGAAAACTGCCTAAAAATTCTAAAAGTATGAATGAAGGCGAAAGGTGAAGGAAAGGTCATTGAAGGAGTACAATATGGTCCTGACGAGAAGAGAATTATGGGGCCAAAAATTAATTATTAAATTAAATAAAAAAATTAAAAACATCATTACGATGGGTTACAAATAGATAACATAGATAGAGAGAAAGAAAATGTGGTAAGTCATGGAAGATTCCTAAATATTCCAGTGCAATGAAGAAGTGATCTCGGTCGGTGGAAAGAGTGCCTAGTGTGTAAAAAAAGGAGTAAAATACACTATTTTCTAGAGAGAAATACTCACCTCGGTGGCTAGGTAGGATAGAATATAGAATAAGGGTTAGAATGATCACAGTGAAAAAAAATGCCCTAGGGGCAGCGGTAGCTTGGAGCCTATGGAGCCTAATTCACTCACCAGGAGGGGGTAAATTCAATCACGAACAGTTCATTATACTTAGAGTCTTGCAATTTTTACTCGTCGAGCGAGAACGATAGCCCTGGCGTGGAGTGAGCTGGTGAGTGATGAGGCTACTAAGTAGGAGAGATGAGAAGAGTGCATCGAGAGTTAATGTGGGACACCAACGGATGGGAACACCTACGTATTGGTCACTTCTTGTGAATTCTGCATTTAAATGTTCTTTTAGGGAATTTTTAGGAACTAGATTAGGAGAATTTTGACGTATGCGCGTACGATAGCATCGATTTGACTGTATACACACACGTGATTGTATCGATTGAAATATATGTACGTGCAGCATCGATTTTGACAAGTTGCATACACGTATCCATCCGATTTATGGTGTCCACCCTACAGTTATCAATCAAAACATAGGTATGACAATGTTATCTGTCGGCAGGGAGGAGAAGAATACATGGATGCACATGCGTACGCGTCAAAGAAGGCACGTGGGTGTCAAAGAGGATGCGTATGCATCTTGGGTAGGGGTAACGGTGGCATGTATGTGCATATGTCAAAGCAGACGCTTAGGGATCACACTGGGTGTGTATACGTCCTCTGTAGACTAGGGAAAATAGGTAGAAAAATAGAGGGGGTGTGTATGCACTGCGATGGGTGCATATGCATTGGGGAAGGACGGAAGGAACGATGGCATTTAGAAAAAGGGAGTAACAAAACACCCTTCTAGAAGAAAAATAGCTAAGGAGAAGAAAATAAAGCCTCGCACGCAAGAAAGTGAAAATGTAGGAAATAAGTGAAGAATGATGGATTTTTAATTTGCAAATAGATAGAATGTGCCTACTACAGGTGTGTTCTTTTGTTTGCAGTGTACGAACCAATTCTGCCTAACACGCGAGTGGGAGTGATTGCTGATATGTCAACTAGTGGTGATCTAGGGGCACCCTTTGCCGGGTGAGGAGATGGATTAGAAAGATATTGGATCTCCTCCTATAGTCACGGATTGGCTTACGTGCGCTGTATGGCTCACTCCCCTGGCTCACGGCCTTCTAACAGCTGTAGCTGAGATATGGCATGGTGAGAGTTAGTGCTTTTGGCTTCTGATTAGGGAGATCATGATTGCACTAGAGGACGTGTGGCACATTATGCGGGTCCTGATCCAGGGTCAACTTATCCAGTACACGAGTCGCTGGCCTGATATTCAACGATGTATATCAAAGTTATGGTGTCCCAAAGATACCATGTCATGGGATGACTATTAGATTATTGTGGTGCATTGAGGACCTAGATCTAGACACCTTATGGTTACATCTGATGGACTTTGTCAGGAGTTGTACTCCATGACAAGGACTGGTGCTTCATTTCTACTTGACCTCATCGGAGAGTGATACGCGGTGATAGACGGAGAGATAGAGGGTTACTGATTACTAGGGTCAGTGTTCTAGCACACTTATCTCGGACGACATTGATTACCTACTTATCTTAGAAGATGGTAAGACAGCCAAATTTCTTCAAAGACTTTTGGGAAAGGGGACCATATTGCCTATTGGTCTCCCTTTACATGTTTTGAGGGTTTGGGCTCCAAAGGAGCACTCTTCTATGGGCTAGGTCTCGATTGGGGATGATGTGCGGCCATACATGGGAGATGCGTATCATTACTGCCACAAGCTTGATGAGTTACAGTAGGCTGTATTAGTATGGGGAGGACCTTGAAAAAAATTTCAAGTGGCGAGGACTGGTTACTAGAGCTACAGACTACTACAGTTGAGACTTATGTTGGGAAATTCCAACCAAAAAATCGTATGACAGGAGATTTACAGAGTAGCGGTATGTCAGAGGGACATATTTGCAGTACCGAGGATGTTCCTGTATAGATATGTGGTACACTTGCAAGGCTTGAGAGTATGTTGACATGGGTCCACAAGTCCCAGGATAAGCATGGCAGATCCTTACAGGTGGTACATGTTATGCGGGTTCCTTGAGAAAAATAAAGATCGGGTTTCCAACCAAAAGTACTGGCAATGGTACTATGGGGTGATCCATGCCATTTGACCATTTCCAAGGCATCTTATGATGTCAATGTGAGAGATCCTCTAGTGGGGCCTCCTAGTGGGGACGAGGGTGGAGCTGGCAGGGATGATGACGACAACGATGATGTTGGTCCTGATGCACAATGTCATGTTAGGGGTAGGGGAGAGGGTCCTCTATTATATAAGCCACATAGATAGGAACCCAAGCTCAGGCTGTGAGACAACGCCACCCAGGGATAGATATAGATTTTCCTCTAGTAGGCATTCCAGTGGGGATATATGCCCCTTTTCAGCAATACTTCATAGCCCACACTAAAGACACCTCCTTCTATAGGGGGGGGTGGTGGTGTGGTGGTGGGGGTGGGTAGTTGATTCTCTTTAGCAAGCGTTACAGGCAGTGATTCCATACAGTTACAGGTGGCCAGAGAGGATGAGGATTAGGGTAGGTAAAGCTTATAGCAAAAGCAGAATCGGCCCGAGATTTAGGACAGGTTTTGACAGCTAAGAGAGACTAGGCCAAAGCACAATCCACTTAGGGAAAGGATGGTGTAGCCTTGCAACACCAGATTATTCAGATGGCCGCACAGGGGGTTTAGCTATTGAACTTACTACACTAGGCATAGAATCATCTATAGGGAACCCTTAGTCAGTGAGATCAGGTGCAGGCACAGGTGTATGGTTATATTATCCAGAGAGATTAGGAATGAGCCCAGGTGCAGACCATTACTATAGAAAGAGACTGAGAGGCATCTCCTACTATATAGGTCCATGCTGATAGGGGTAGATTGATATACGAGTGAGATGTCGTCGTTCAGGAAGCCACTGCTTTTGGAGATGTTTATATAATTTAGGATGTTATGAGGGCCAACGATGAGGCCTTATACTATAGGACCGCCTATTTCAGAGAATTCCTAGCAGAGGAGTGGGTAACACCTTTTGAGTAGTTATGTGTGAGTGTGATAGGTTCCTGGTCACGGTGGTTAGGCCACTCAGTTAGATCAGTTTGACAGCCAGTTGTAGAGTAGTCGGTTGGCCAAACAACAGGGTGGTACCCCTAGTGCCAATCCATCACAACCACCACTCTTCCATCCCGCAGGTCATGGTCCTGAGAACCCGGAGAGGGCGCGAGTGTGCGTGAAGCTCCTTTATTACCTTTTGTGTGATTATTGTATATAGGCCTTCTTATGAAGCTATTTGATCGAGTGTATAGATGCATGTACATTTTGTTACATGATGAATCTTGGGAAGGCTTAGTTTTTTTATGCCTTCCCCTTTTAGATGGCAATTATATCGATGATGTATACCCGAAGTTTGGAGGGCCATTTCTACATGTATATATGGACGTCCATGATGATTTTGGTTCTATCATGTTGTGATGATGCCTTTACGATTTTTGGTTATTGCTGTTACAACTAGATCATGTTATGATTCCCTTCTTATGTATGTGAAATCTTTAGATTTAGAGGGTGTACGTTCCTATGTTGCATATTGATGCTTGATATATTATAGATAGTATCACTGTTTTGGATTATGGGAATGCTTTCTCATTCATTACTATCAATTGGATGATATTAGATGATATTGGTTGCAGGGGGGGATTATTTGTGATAGTGCAACCCTCTTGCCCCCCTGATGATATGACATGTGATGATTAGGTAACAACATGCATGAGGTAATACTTAGCATTTTGTATATATGATTGTAGTAGTAGAGATTGTTTATATATGATGGAGTGGTGATGATAGATGTGATAACAAAACAAAACGTGTGGGCAAGAGACAAACACACACGCAAATTAACAAAGCTAAACATTTGTACCTATAACAACACCCCACCAATCAGCTGCACATCCCTGAATTTACTACAACATACCAAAGAGGTAAAATTGACATTATCAAGTCAAAATCTAATCCTAATAGATGTATATAACGATGATTTCCTTGGGTCCTACCAACGTTGTAAAGAAATGAATTTAATGCAATACACAAATTTAAACTAAACAGATTTAATCTAAAGTAGGAGAAACACACTACTCCTAACCAATATACAAAGGATAAGTTCAGCATTACAACAACACTATACAAACCAACAACCAAAATCAATATTTAATACTACTTTATTTTGCAAGGACCATTGATATATGCTTTCTAATGTTTTGGGTTATCTCAAAGATAAATTTTCAAGGGCTATGTTACAATGTGTTTTGAGGATTCTCTAAGAAAAACATGTTATGTTGGTGTATTATCCTGGAAGGGATATTTTGAAGTTGAGGTTTTTGGTGTATCCCTGTCGAAATTTTTTGTATTTTAAGGTCATGTTCTAAAACAGCAATCGTAAAGGACCAAGAAGAAGCGTGGGTGCATGTGATGTGGGCGAATATACAAATGTCATAATGCCACACGTGTATATATGAGCAAGGGAATGTGAAGGTGCCCCCCAACGTTTAGTGGAATTATACAAAGGCAACATCCCTCATGGAGGATATAAGGAGAAAAGATAAGCTAGGTCACGGCTCGACGAAGATGGATCGGTAGGTTCTCGGGACACAGGACAGGAAGCAGTTACACTTCTAGAACAGGAAAGCCGTAGGGTTATCCTTATGCAAGACGTCATTGGACGGTGAATCCTTCTTGAGCACCGGAGTACTAGTTTTGCACAAAATAACTACCAATGCCACACAACAACTGCATGGTTTGCACATGAGGATGACCTATTTTTCTTACCGGTTCTCAATTTTCTCATGTTTGCTTTTTTTTCTTTTTTTTGCTATTTTTTAGTCTTGTTCTAATAGTATGCAGCTTAAGTGTAGAACTGCTTCTTGAGGTGCATGCCATTATAGGCTTCTGAAATCTCTTCCACATCTGAGTATGTAAGTTTATATGCTCATGATCAATATTTAGAACATACATAAGGGTCTAACCATTAGCTTCCAAACTACTGTTTTTTCGTTTTGTGAAATTATTCTTGATTTTACTTGAGGACAGACCACTACTCCATTCCTGCTGAATGATGCATCTTTGGATACCAGATACCTTGTACTGAGGTATACTTTCAATGATTGAGGCTCTGATAAGATTTTATTAATAATTCCAACTCTACCCTCAAGCCAACTATGTAGTAATCTCGGTTATCAGATAGTCCCTGAGTAAATTCGCAGGAGGAGCCCCTCAAGAGGGATGATGCTTTAGTTACACATAGACAACGGAATATGGGGTTCAACCAGTAGTTAGGGTATGGATGGAGGTTCGCTTGGCCCAGAGGGTGGGGGGCTGTATCTGTAAGTTCCAATTACACCAATTACTAACCATTTTCTCCCACAGCAAGGTTTATTGGCAGCTTTTGCTTCCATTACTTGGGGGTATAGGCGGGGTAGACACTGCGCGGGATATGGAACTGTTGACACAGCTTAACATTTTATTCTGACGGACTTCACCACTATCAGTGGACTGGTGAAGGGATTTACAAGAGTATAATGGAAAGGAGATGGTCTAGATGAATTCTGAAATTGCACACCCGTGACATAAGTGAGAGGACAACCTCTACCATTTTTTTTGTAAAATACCAGAGAAGTGATACCTTGGGCGTGTGTGGACCATTGAAGAAGAAGAGATGGATCCTCCCTATAGATCTAGACACCATTTAGAAAATGGCCAAGGCATTG
Organism: Taxus chinensis; assembly: GCA_019776745.2. Classification (NCBI taxonomy): domain Eukaryota; kingdom Viridiplantae; phylum Streptophyta; class Pinopsida; order Cupressales; family Taxaceae; genus Taxus; species Taxus chinensis. The sequence goes on from CM034148.1 coordinate 149,671,311, forward strand.
CGGATTAGGATACAATATTAATTTCACATATCTCGGCATAGCTCAACTTCTTTATGAACTACAGCAATATGAATCCATGGTAGATAATAATAGCCTTACTCATAGTTTAGCTAAGACCAGCCGCTGGGACGCTCCACAACTACCCATATGTAATTCCTTAATACAGTGAATTGGTCAGTAACATCCAAACAACAAAGAAAATTCCCGTCGCAACCAAGACGATAAAGGGTGCCTCGTAGGAGAGTATAATGAGCTATACAATGGATAAGGGATTTCTTTTCAGAATGGCTAATGTCTGGTGGAAAAGTTACCTCTTGTCGGCGGTAGCGAAATAAGGTCATATTAAGGGGCTAACGGACCAACCAAACTTTCACATGCCAAACAATGATCTGACATACGAATATGCAGGGCACTGCACAATGCTCTATAAACGAAGGCATTGTTCTCTCTGAGGTGGTATGCATAACAGGACCCAATCGTAGCCATTCATCTTGGATTCTTTATGACCTCAGGCATTTTCTCCAAATATGATCGTGTTTGTTTAAAGTTACTCCTTCAGGGTTCAACATTCATATATGGAATGAGTTCTCATCTTTAACTTTATAATCATCATCAAACTTGTTAATATAAATTGGAGTTCAAAGGGAATCACGTTGTCTAAATTCCAAGTAATAGCTTGCTTGAGTCCAAGATGAGTGCATCTACTCTTGTTGTAATGTTATTAGTGCACAGAAATCCCAACCGGAATGATTATTGGTACGCTCCCCTGTGGGAGTAATGAGAACACTCCTGCTCCCAGATCAGTGGAGGTGAATGATCGATCAAAATTTGTTACCTAACCATTCTATAGGACTCTCAATGTAAAGCATAGTGTGTGTGGCACATCAGGCAAAAGGTTACATCCGGGTAGCGGCGAGTTCATACCAATTGAGTAGTCAATGCTTGTCCTTTCAATGAGTTCGATTTACGAACTCAAGATAAATCACTCCAAGAGAATGATCCACTAGCCATTTGACAGTGAGGGAGTTAGACAAATTTATTTGAATAGGGTCAACTATGGATATGAGTTTGATTTTATTGTCTAGGAGATAATGACGAAGCTTTTGGAAGGTAAAGACAATTGCCAAGTAGGGATTTTCAATCTACAGGTAATTCAACTTGTAAGCAATCAAGGTGTTACTAAGATAATAAACTACCCTTGTTATATGGTGAGATATATATTGGTGGATAATGCACCACTAGTAATGGGTAAGGTGGTGAATGGAAAAGGACAAAGTTGATAGGTCACCTGGGGTAGGAGGGCCAAGAGCACAATGGGTTGGACCAAGTACTTATTTTAGTAGTGCAAGCCTTGTGACAATCTCGTCCCAATGAATGCAACTCTTTCTGAGCAGATGGTAAATGGTGGCACTCATCCAAAGATGTGACAATGGAATAATGACAACATTTTGGACTATTTACTTTTTTAACACTTCTCAGTTGTTTGAGAGGTTGTAGGTGGAGGCATTTATGTGATCGTGAACCTTTGCAGGGTCCACTTCTATTCCTCTGATGAAACTACGAACCCCAGGATATTTCCTGATGAACACCAAAGGACCCACCATTTCGTCGGGT